>VZRU01018099.1:0-60511 GCA_013398155.1 Pedionomus torquatus | reverse complement strand
CGATTGTCCTATCACTACGCTTCCTCACAAAGAGTTCCTCTTTAGCTCTCCTGCAGGCTCCCTTCAGATACTGGAAGGCTGCAATAAGGTCTCCCCAGAGCCTTCTCTTCTCCAGGCTGAACAGCCTCGTACATGTCCTCGTTTGCTTTAGAAACATCCTTTTTCTCTTAGAATAATGAAATGTAAAATGTTCTCATGCCTGACAGCATTTTCAAGTATTAATAATTAATGCAAGATTATATAGAGATATGTATCTATACATATCAAATTGTGTATATGTATGTATTTAATTTTGAATTATTTTCTATATATATGTCAAGTGGGTGTAGTTTTTCTTGACAATTATCTGATGGGGAAGGTGGGTTCAATCCAGATCTATTAAATGATGGTCACATCTGCCTTGTCCATACTGGAAATTAATAAAAATTAGCTTTATACATTGTGTCTCAAAGGTAATAGAATTGAGGAATTTGGTTCTTGGATTGTCTCCATCTGCACAGACATTATAATACAATTACCTTTAGTAGGGACTGAAAAGTTGCTTTTATAACTGTATTCACAGAATATGTTTTAGGCATTGCAGGCTTGTCTTTGTGTCTCTGCATCTTTATGAACTTAAGACACAGAGTTGTCCTTCAGAGGAGCTTTTTACTGTCTTGGATCTGGTGTCTAAATTAACTCATAAAACTTCTCTCTTTACCGTTCTTCCCTATAAAAGTTATTTTTATAGTGTAATTGGGAGAACAGAATTTTTACTTTTCCTTAGAAAGGAATTTACTCTGCAAGTTTATTTTTGTGTGTAATTTCACCCCACAATTCATCTTGATGTGAAACTGATTTCAAGTAATATGGGTGTATTTTCCTTTTCTATGTATTTTTGTGCATTTTCTAGACATTCTAGAGAATTTCTCAAATCTGTCAGTTTCAGTCAGTTATCTTTTCTACTGGAAACCAATGTACTTTATTCGACTCATCTATTTAGGGCTCTCAAGGCCCTTAAATGTTTTAATTTTTCTTTGCAATGTTTCTGTGAATAGCATTAAACCCACACAATTCTAGAAAATAATGCCAAAACTTTGCAGTTATTTCTGTGTGGATATAAATGTAGTATTATGTCTTGAAATTAAATGCTAATTTTGGACTTTCTTATTCCAAATTATTTTGGTAACGGAAAAGTTACAAAAATACTGGGCTTCTTAAGGTGATGTAAGCTGATGAGCATAGCAGAGTTGAAATGCTGAGCCTTACACTTCTATGTACTGCTTTTAAAACACTGTATGGTTCTACAACTCTTGTGATACATGGTTTCCATGTTCAGATAAGTGATTGCACTTCATAAAACTTAAATGTAAAAATTAAATATGATTATCCTTCCGGAAATAGCGTTCCACAAATCTGAAACTCTGCAGTCTAGGAATGTTTCAAAATAACTCTTATAGTGACTTCATAACCTGTTTTCCCATTACCATCAGATGGAACTTGTTGAAGAGAAAAACATAGTCAAGACTCAGTCTCGACAACTGGAGAAGATAAAAAATGAGTGTGATAAATTGACAGAAGAATTAACCCAAAATGAAGAAGAAAATATAAAGCTCAGGCGGAAATGTGAACTTGTAAAACAAGAACTGGAGAAAAAGGTAAACTTACCCGATTTTAACCATGAATCATCAGGTTCTCTACTGATAAGTACCCAAAATAAATGATGAATTGTAGAAATAGGTAGTCAACTTAAAATACACAAAAAAATTATATACATATTGAAGAATATATACAATCATAGAATCATACTGTAGTATGCAGTTTCTATATAAATCAAAGATAAAAGTGCTTTGGCCAAGTCAGAAATTGTATTCCTCCAGAGATTTGCTAATGCTGTTTAGGAGTGGAAATGCAAGTCCTGTTGCCTGCTCTATTTCTACTATAAGTAACAAACAGATATTTAACCAAATGCTTCTAGTTTTCTTCACATTTTCTTTACGTTCCAGTGCAATTATGAATAATCAAGGGGTAATTTGAAGAAGATGAGTAATGTAAGCATGGTCAAAGAAATTCTAAATACTTTGATGAAAATTATTTAAAACAGGTCAAGTTTTTAAAGATATTCACATCCCTGTGCTGGATGCTGTTGTCCAACCTTCTGGTTGTCTATTGTTCCGAATATTAATATTCACTATCGAATACTAATTCGCAGTCTCGCAGCCTGGAGTTTTAAGCCTTTCTTTTCAAAAATCTAGCAATAAATACAGATTTGCTGAAGAGTATTATTTTGTAACTCCTCTTTATGCTTTCTTGAGTTCTACTTTTGAATATGTTTTGTCTTAACATGAATGTATTTTACTTTGTGTACTGGTTTTCTGTTTTAATTTTCTCTTTCTGCAACATTGTGATTTCAGATAAGTATTTCTGTATGTTGATGAAGTCTTACCTTTTCTAGTGCAAAGCACCTACTTGTCAGTGTTTGCTTAACCCATATTAAGACAACATTGAAAAAGAACCTTTCTAATCTTCGACAAATTTCCTAGATGAACATTCAAGAAACAAACAAAACAAAACAAAAATTGTGCATCCTGCAGGAAATTGCTCATATTTTTTTTATGATATCCTCATTTTTTAAAAATGGATATTTCAACTTCTAACTGGAAGTTTCTTCCTCTTCTGTGTTAATTTAGTAATTTCTCATTGTGAAAAGAAATTGTTTTGTATAGGCATTTATATTGACATGATACACAAAGTTTGTTCATTCATTTCACATAGAATGCTCTATGCTTAGCAGACTATTCTTCATTAGCTCAACAGTTTCAGACTACTTAAAATCAATAAGAGGCCTTGTGGATATTGTAGGTACCTTGTGGCTTTTCAGTTTTTTTTCAATTTAATTTTCAACGCTGATTTTGTTGTCATAAATGAAATGCATAACATCATTCAGGTGTTGAGCTTAAAATCTAATGGGCTTATTTTGACTGTAGGTAGAGTGATTGTTCAGAAATGCTATTAGCCTTTCTTGTCATACTTTGTATATTTTCAGTATATACTGACTGACTATCCGTCAGTGTGCTGTGACTACTAACCTTGAGAGGAAAATGTTGGGGTGGGTTTGGGGTTTTTTTGTTTGGTGTGAATTTTTTGTGTGTGTGTTTAGTTGGGTTTCTTTTGGAAAGCATGGAATAAGAAAACCTGACATTTCTCTTAGCTTGTTAAACTAATCAGAAGTGCTTTGAAAGTTCAACTTGTCAGACTAATAAAAGGTACCTCGAATTAAAATTTCAGAAAGTGTTTTTTCTAGGTTGGAGTTTTAGCGCTATAGCATCTATTGTACAGGAAGTGTGTGTGTAGGTGTTTCCATATCTTCTGCAGTCAGTTAGAAACAAGCTCAAATCTTGCCTAATACTGGCAAGCATCAGTTTTTGTACTGAGATTATCTTTTTCTGTCTAAATTGAAAAAGAATGGAGAAGCTTCTAGGGACACAGTCCTGTGGTCTCAACCTTTGAAGGTAAATGCAGATGGAGACTTCCACTTTGATTATGTTAATCACTTAATTTAAGTGAATATTTACCAGTGTGGTTTTATCATGGATTGTCAGAGGGTGTTACGGTAGGGGAAAGGGTAATATTTTCTCCTGAGAAATCTCATACTACCTGTCATATGGGGGTATTGCAGAATATCTTCTCACAAGATATATTATGTTATATTAATTACAGTGCATAATTTGAGATATAACAAAGTGGCTGCCCAATTTAGATTTATGATATAAAGGAAGACAATGTGAATTTTAAAAAGATATATAACATTTAATGGTCCTTCTGTTGTTGGATGATAACATAAAATGGTTTCCTGAGTGCCAGTCATTCTTGTATGAGATACCCTTTGAATACTTTTCATTTGAGAACACACTGACGGCCAATACAGGCTTCCTTCAGGGATCTCTTTTTGTGATTCCAGAGATTAGATGCCTGTAACTTGTTCAGGGCAAAACATAATAAGGAGAATATTTGTTGTGGGCTCTCTTCTACTTGGAGAAAAAAAAAAAGAGAGTGAGAGATTTATAATAGACTGTCTACTTTTGACTCTGAAAATAGGCTCTATGATTTTTGGATTTGGTAGCATTTTCTTCGTATCTGATTTACAGGAGAATAAGGAGAATCAGGAGAACTTATGAGCATTATTAGAAAGTATTCTTCCCCATGGCAGGGAATTAAGTGCATGAGTATAGTGTGATCATAAGATGAAGATATACAGCTAATGATATATGCTACCTTATTAATGCAATACTTTTTGGGTTTTTTTTCCACTTTCATTCCAGGATAAACAGATCAGTAATGAAGAAGATCATTTGAGAAGGATGGATGAAGCCAGACTGCAGTTTAAGGATCAGCTGCGTCACTTAGAAATAGAACAGGAATCCATTCTCACCATGATAGGAAGTGAAATTGATGCTGCTTGTGAAATCTTGTCTCGGGACTCCATGGAGAAATTTAAAGTAATTCTAAGTTTTAAGTATGCTGCAGATTTTATTTTCTTAATGAATATTTGTAGCAGAACTTGTATGCATTGTTGTCACTTACCACTTAACTGCTATAGATAATTTATGGACAATAGGATTATAGATATTTAACGGGTACAGATGCATATTGCTAGGTGTTAGATTGAAACGCTATGAAGATCTGCCTGTGTTAATCATTACTGCTTTCTTTAGCTGTTTTTGTTTTTTGTTATTCGGTTAGTGAGAAATGTTCTGCTATTGTTTGCTTGTTTGAAGGGATCTTACATCAGCCAGAATTTTGAGGCAGGTTTTCTTAGGCCACCTCCTTACAGATGGGACGTCCTCAAGAAAGGCATAAAAGACTTAAAATTGGGGGAAAATGAAAGAAAAGCTTTATTAAAATGCATTTAGATACTTAGATACTTTGCTCCTTAAAGAAGTAAATGCTGGAAAGAGTTTATAACCTCCCCTTTGTGGACCAGGTCCTTCTGTCCAGACAAAGTTTCAGGAAACTTGCAGCTTGGTGTAACTTTTTTTTCACTCTTTTTCTTCTACTCCTGGAACTCTTGCCTCCCATTAGTTTTTTACCTGAGCACTCTTATTTGCTTCCCAGGGACAGAATCCTCTCTTCATCCCTCCAGATAATTCTACGTGACTAATCCTCTTTAATTGACTTTGTACACAGCTGAGAATAAAGAAAACAGACAGTCAGACTTAGCTTGTTGTCGTTCTCACTGGCATTATTGGTACTTACAAGTGCTTGAGCTGGTGGCTTTTTAGCATTAACCATACAGTACATTCACATTATATTTTGTCTTGCTATTTAAACAGAGCACACTTTCTACTCTACAGTTCATGGTCACTTGGCTGGGTTGGGCTGCTTTTGAAATAGAAATATTTCAGAATTGACACTGAAAATGTAACGGATTTTTAATTTTTTTTCTTAGTTGTGTTTTCTATTTTAAGCTTATCTCCTTACCTGTTTTGTTTGAAGATGTGGAGGGAAATTGCTTTATTTCAGCCTTGTAGAGTGGTTGTACCTTTTTCTCCACTTATCTGTGGAGTTGGGATGTTGCAGCACACAAACAGATGAGGATTATAAGAAAATATATTTGACAAACAACCTCTCTCCTCTTGTTTGCTTATGGATAAGTCTTTTTTTTAAAAAAAAAAAAAAAAAGTCTTTGTGATCTGCTGTAGTGGCTAGATTCTTGACTAACCGTTCCGTCTTGGATATCTTTCTCACCTCCTGCAGAATTTTGACTTCTGGACAAATTTGTGTTGATCCCTGTTTTCACAATTAACTGTTTATCACAGGCAAACTTAAAGCAGATTTGAACCTGAATTTTTGACTACACAGCTAATGTGAAAACAGATGTTACACAGTTTTGTGGTGCCTGGTCTGAATTTTTTTGTTTTTAAAAAAAAAAAAAAGTTTAGATGTTTCCTTTGTTATATTGCTCCTCTGTCCAGATCTTTAGGTATTGCCAAGTTTTCTAAAATGTTTCAGACAAGTTCTTTAATTCAAGAAGTTGCCACTGCAACTGAGGTGCACAATGAGTCATTTAATGGATAAATACTTGTATTCAGAGAGCTTGAATACCAGAACTATTCTTCCCAGATGAAAGATGTACTGGATTTTTTATATTCATTGCGTACTGGTGTTCTAAGTAAAAAATTCCACATTTATTGTTCAGTTTTATTTTTCCAGTCAGTCTTTTGTTATAAGAAAACTTATGCTTACAGTAGTTACACCAGTCATGCTTAAACTATAAATTGAATGTCTTCTTTGAATGGGGTTGTATAACCCCATTCTGAGAGGTTCTTTTTAAGCACCTTTGGTCTCAGTGTAGTTAATAAAATCCATATAAATACCTCTCAAAGAAATACACTAATTACAAAAATTATTGGACCAGGACTATAAGTACATAATGACTCCCTGAACTGCAAAATGTGGTAAATTAAAACCAAACAAACTAATGAAACCTTTGAATTAGAGAAAGGCACAATGTAGTAATCATGGGATAGGACCACATGAGATGGAGTATGGTCTTTTTCATGAAAACACTAAGACCATCATCTTGAAGCATAGTTTAAGGATTTGGGTGGCTTGTTCTTTTTTTAATTTTTGATAAGACTTATTAAGTTGTACACGGCCTTGAACTGTTATCAGTATACCTACAGAAATGAGTAACAACAACTGGTTCTGTCACTTGTTGCATATGTGCAGCTGATGTTCTGCAAAATGGAGGGAAAAAACAGTCGATTGGTTTTGAAACTGGTCTTTTCTTAAGAAATAGTAATTTTAGAGTTGATTGTGTTACTTAGAAACATGAGATTTTCAAAAAAGGATGTGGTTTCAAACTGAGAATATACACCTTGGTGCAGAGAAGTCTTCTGAGGATGCATCATTGTAGTGATTCTAAGGAGAAAACTATACAGATTCAGAATACAACTTGCTGTCATTGCAACTTAGATTGCATCTTTAAATAAAATTTGTGTTGGTGAGTTAGTGTGTGACTAATTGATGTGTTCAAATGTGACCAATTTATGGTTAAATAGTTTTATTAAACCATTTACAAGTACAATTTCCAAGCTGGATTTTTAGCAAAGAATATTTATTTGATGGATTTCCGATAAGCAGGAAAGACTCTTCCTCCTTTCTGTGTCCAATTCCTGGTTTTATGCTTATTTCTTTCTCCCCCACTATTCCCTAGGCCGTATCACTTACACCAACGGTGCTGAATGATCCTCATCGCTGGTTAGCAGAAACAAAGGTAATAGTCAAAACTCCTGAAATTTTACTGAATAACCTAATATCCACTAATATCCAACATTTATAATCATTCTGTTGAAAACATTTTTAAAAAAGCACTTAAGAGGAAAAGGGAAAATACAAAAACATTTCTTTGGCAATAATTCTGATATTTCCAGACTGTTATTTCAACTGATGGAATAAATTCCCGAATTTTGTTATTAACAAGAAAATTCATGCTGTTTTTACCAAAAAATGTATTGAGGTTTGATAGCTTTTAGATCTGGTTCAATTCTTTTTCAACAAGAAAAACATTAGAAAGCAGTCAGCAGATTAAGTTTCTCTTACAGGGTTATAAGAAGGCAAGAAATGACTTTAAATAAGGCTGTTATTTATTAAATCTCAAGGATATTAGATTAGATTCTTGGAAAATGAACTATTTTCCTTCCCCCTTTGAAGCTTTTGAATTCTATAATGTGGGTGCACGCATGCTTGAAAACCGCTTCAAAGTGATGAGTGGTAACTTATAACTCCTGCCTTTCATTTTGCAGCTTTCCTCCTGCTCCCCCAGCTCACGCACGTAAACAAGTTTCTTATCTGATATCTTTTAAAAGGAGGTATCTTTTATCAAAATAGATAATGAGAAACTGTAGAAGACATGCATGTTTTATTTTTTTTTCTTGTTGTAAAAAGGTCAAAGGCACAAGAGGACTTCAGGAAAAATTGTAACTGTTTGCATGCGAGATAATTTAAGGTTATTGATTAAGTATGGTGTATGTAAGACTTGTAGACCAAGAAAGACTGCCACTTGGAAATAACAGAGATAAGATCAGAATCACAGAATCATAGACTACCAGAACTGAAGAAGAAATGTTAGGCAGGAAATACTTCATTTAAAAATAAAAATAGTGACACTGACATATTATTAAAAAGACTGTTCAAAAAGCACTTGCATACAGTTTTCACCTAAGTTTGCTTAGCTAATAGAGGGAAGTCTAGAATTAATGACTACTTAAAATTCCCCCCCTTTTTTTACTTGCATTTTAAATAGGCAGCATGAAAGTATTCTCTTTTGCCACTCCCAAATTTATTATATTGACTATGACTTGTCTGTGAGCTCTCTTTTCTTTTTCCTCTGTATGAATCTTAAATATTAATTTTTACTGACCAGAAATTATTTATGTCACTTTTTTAGAATGGATAAATGCTTTCAGTTCTACCAACATAGAATAGAGAGAGAAAGGTATTCTGAAAGGGAGGAATATCTCTTGGTGTCTATGTATACTAATTCAAAGTGAATTTCCACACCTACTCTCACAAAATTCATGCTCCTGATTTAAAAGAAAAAAAAAACCCAAGAAGTGTGTATTGCTTCTTCACATAGGATTATCAACCAGTATATATCTCTTTTGAGACTCTTTGAAGGTCAGCATTTGTCCTCTTAGTATATCTAACTGTCCCCTTTTATTATTATTATTCATTATTCAGGTACAAATGAGTAATCTGTGACTCCAAAGATGATTTAATCATTTATCATTTACATTCTCTTATGTTCTTTTGAATTCTTTGCTGTTTACTATTCCATATTTTTAACACAGACTAAGCTTCAGTGGCTGTGCGAAGAGGTGAAGGAGAGAGACAGTAAAGAAAAAAAGCTGCGATGCTACTTACTGCAAAGCCGAGAACAGCTCAAGCACTTTACACAGGTGAAGGAAACCGAACATCAGTCTCTCTATAAACAGATAAAAAAGCAAGAAAAACTTTTGGAAGAAGTTCACAGAGAAAAAAGAGGTATGTTTCTTTTTCCGTTTTTGGTAGTAAAAGGGAGAAATAATTTTCAAATGCTAGTAATAATTCCTATGATACATTCAGACGTATTTTATCAACTAGTTATTACAAACTGTCATTTGGTAATGTACTAACGATAATCAAGGGAAAAAATGGGGCATTGTTTTCCCTTGCTGACAAAAAAGGCAAATGTAATCAATTATGTTTCAACCCAGTTCAGTGGCTGAATGACACGTGAGTTTGTAATGTGTGCAGTGGACGTAGAAGTTGATTTTCAAATATACCATATGAGGCATACCATGACCCCGGTAAAGAAGATTTATACAAGAGTCTAAGGCAGCATTGGCAGTGTTGCTTTTATCTGTCAAAAAGGGGGAGCCCAAGGCACTTACAAGTTCTGTGCAGTTATTCCCTTTTGCTTGAATTGTATATACAAAGAACTTGGCAAATTTTCTTCTCAGCCCTTCTGTATTGCAAAATGGAGGATGACAAGCTGTGGTTCTAATTAGAATGAATGACATTATATATGGAATATCACATAAACATAGTTTTTTCTCCTCTTATCCTGGAGGGTTGTGTGCCAGGCTTGGTGCTAGCATCCATACCATCCATGCTTTAGAAACGGAGCTACTAATTAGATTTTACTGATTGGTGTGTAAGGCTCTGGTAGGGATGGACTTCACTGTCCCCAGCCAAGAGCCATTTTTCAGTCTCAACTCAGGTACTTGTAGTTTAGTATTTTATGGTTTCTTGAAGATTGGCTTTGAGCAGAATACTTTTAGGAGTAGAAAAACATGCTTTCATCATGAGCTTATTATTCTAGAAATATTCAGGAAGAGGAAGGTCTGTCTTTTGTCATTATGCTTTTCATCTGTGTACAAGCTCATTTTTACTTTGTTACTTGTAGATTAATTAAACAGATTATTTCAATGAAGAGTATTTTTGTAGTAAAACCAGAGCATTATATCAAACTTGCAACATGAACAACTTACAGCACATCTTAATTTTCATCCTTAAAAACAGATATATTTTTTTTTCTGCTGTCAGAAATCAATACTTTGATTGTTAAAAACAATGTGAGAGTGGATCCTTATTAAATCCAAACTCAGGTAAAGTGTAAGATTTTGAAGTGTAGACTTGGTCTTGGTCAAGAAGAATCCATGAATACTGTTGATTTCAGTCGAGTCACAAACTCTGTTAGTTCATAATTTCTTTATGAATTTTTACCTTCACAAGTGTATTTTATTTACTGTCATAACTGCTTTTGGAAGACAACTCTTTGTGTTCACCTTTCTGAACAAGCTTCCAAGAGGAGATTTTTATTAAGTGCTTGGAAAATTACGTAGAAATTGTGTACTGATCCATACATGAATAATGTGAGCAAACCCCAGAATTAAGTTACCAATGCATGCCTTTGACATGGTTCCCAACAACATCCTTCTCTCAGATTTGGAGAGAGTGGATTTAATGGGTGGACTGTTTGGTGGATAAGGAATTGGTTGCGTGGTTGCATCCAGAGGGTAGTGGTTAATGGCTCAATGTCTGGATAGACATCAGTGAGGAATCATGTTCCTCTGAGAACTGTACCGGGACCAGTACTGTTTAATACTTTCATCAATGACAGATAGTGGGATCAAGTGCACCCTCAGCAAATCTGCTTGTGAGACTTGCCTAAGTCCACGGGAGTGGAGCAGTTAATTCCCCTGGGGGATTATATGCCATTCAGAGGGACCTGGACAAGCTTGAGAAGTGGGCCTATGTAACCCTCAGGAGGTTCAACAAGGCCAGGTGCAACGTTTATACCTGAACTGGGGCAACCCCTGGTGTCAATGCAGGCTGGGGGATGAAGGGAGTGAGAGCAGCCCTGCCAAGAAGGACTTGGGAATACCCATGGGTGAAAAGCTGAACTTGAGCTGACAGTGTGACAGTGCTTGCAGCCCAGAAGACCAACCATATCCTGGGCTGCATCAAAAGAAGTGTGGCCAGCAGATTGAGGGAGGTGACTCTACCCCTTTACTCTGCCGTGGTGAGACCATGCTTGGAGAACTGCATCCAGCTCAGGAGTCCTCACCACAGAAAGACATGAACTTGTTGGAGCGATTCCTGAGGAGAGCCACAAAAATGATCAGAGTAATGGAGCACCTCTCCTATGAGAACAGGCTGAGAGAGTTGGGGTTCTTGAGCCTGGAGAGGGCTCTAAGGAGACCTTCACCTGAAAGGCCACAATAAGGGGGCTTATAATAAAGATGGGGACAGCCTTTTAGCAGGGACTTTGACAGACTAGGTATAAGGAAGAAATTTTTTACAATATGGGTAGTGAAACACTGGAGCAGGTTGCCCAGGAAGGTGGTAGGTGCCCCATCCCTGGAAAATTCAAGGTCAGGTTGGATGAGGCTCTGAGCAACCTGATGTGTTTGAATATGTCCCTGCTGATTGCAGTAGGGTTGGACTAGATGACCTTTAAATGTCCCTTCCAACTCAAACCATTCTATGATATTTCCAGTATAATTATATAATAAATTGTAAAATCACCAATTATTACTGTTTTAGTGTATTATAACTTTCTGTCCCTAGGTATCAGTGTCTTAAAGCATAACAGTAGTCTAAAAAGCATAATACAGCTGTTGTTGAGATTTCCATAACCAAAGGAACTAGAACCAGAATTTTTTATATGAGAAGAGAGCAGGGAGGAAATGTTATATGAGGTTAATTCTTGGCATTAAAACTTAATGTCATTGAAAAACCTGCATTGGTATATTTTTAGGATATTACTTCTCCAGTGCATGCACCACTCACACGTATACTTACTCGCACTCCTGCTCTAAGGTACTGTCATAGCAGAAGAGCAAATTTCTGAATGCATCAGGAAAATGTGGATATCTGGGAATCTTACAGGTAGAGTGAGAAGGAATGTGACCAAAGGAAAAAAAGATTAGGCCAATGCCTGAAGATTCTAACTAAGAAAATAGGCTAATTGATACAGCATCTAGGGATCAGAATTTCCATATTGAAATAGATTATTTGGTTCCATTTCTTTAATTTAAAATTTTGTTTGAGGATCTAAAGCAAAGCTACAACAGTGAGGAGATTGTATTTTGACACGTAAATGGCTGACCCTAACCCAGATAAAGTACTTGTACTGAAAGTGTGCATGTAGGTAAACCTTGAGAACTATTAACATGCCTTGTGGGTTGATACAGTCTATAAATATGGCTGACTTGTCATCTGGTCTGCATCTTTTTATGTTGTTAGACTACTATTTGCATACCTCACTGTGATGTGGTGCGATCTTTCACCTCAGTTTATGACAGAAGGTGTCACCTCTCAAGTTTACTCTCTTGCATTTTCTTTAAAAACGTTGTTCTGGGCTTCATTCAGGATTCAATGCTGATAACGATAGGGTAATTTTTTTGTTGGACAGAATAAGTACTCTCTTTAATCATTTAGTTAGTAGTAATTTTGTATTTAGATTGATGTAAACTCAGATGAGTGTAAACTTTTAAGTAACTGTAGTTATAAGTTCTGGTAGCTGGCTTAATCATTATTGAAAGTACTTTGTGAAATATTGTAAAAAAAATAAAATAGCAAAGCAACAATAGCAATAACAAATGAAAGCATTCTTGTAAATATTTTATAGAACAATGCAGGATATTTGCTTTACAAGAATAGTAAAATCCTGTCAAGATTTCTTCCTTCACTTAAAAAGAACTTTGAAAGATCAAAGCATGCCTCTTTCAAGCTTGAATGTTTCTATTGTTATTCTTCATTTGTTTAAAATGATAGTGCCGAGATTCTGATATAATATTAAGGATGTTTTAGGGTTCTCATATTTGAATAATTATCTACTAAGATGATCTTTCTGAGGCCTGATTTGACTACTTTAATTTAAATGCAAAGGAAACAAAGCAACCCTTATTTAGTTTTTGATTCTATTGTTCTTAGGCTTTGTGGAAAAATTTACAGCCTGCATTTACATTTCAGACCAAAGGCAAATTTGTCATGGGAAATTATTAAACTGAAAAGAGTGGTAAAAGTAATGCTATTCACTGAGCACAAAAAATAGTACATAATTTCATACCTTCTATATATAACGGCCATTCCTTTGTTCCTTACAAATATGCTCAGTTTCTCTTGACATATTGCAGTTTCTGTAATTCTAAGTAAATTCTATTCTTTTCTGTCTACTTCTAGAGGCAGAAGCTTGTTAAAAATAGGTAAGCAAAAGGAAACAACACTTACGTAGTTGTTAAAGTTTTCTATGTAACACAAAATAGTAAACATGCTTTAGAATTCCACCAAACACAGGATGAGTAGTAGGATTTACAAAAAGATGGCAGGATGTCAAGGATGCCAGACCAGAGTCAGGTGTAAGGCTTGAGCTCAAGATACGTGCACACGCTGAGGAGCCAGAGCCACATGGATAGGAAGATAGCAGAAGATGAAGATAGGTGACTTTGCTGTTGGTGGGTTTTCCCAAAACAGACTCCTTACTGTCTTCATTTAAAAGCATTCACAAAAGATTAAAAATGAAAGATTAATTTTTTTCTTTCTTTCTTTTTTTTTTAAATTTCTGATTTAAGCAATGAAACGAAATTTATTGTTTTATAGGGAAATGGGGAGTTGGGAGTGTTCACAGGTAACTATCAAACACTTGATTGCCTATTTACACTCCACTTTTTTTTAATGAGATATAATTTGAAACCTCATCATGTAAGGTGGTGGTGGCTTTTGCGTGAGGGTGTTGTTTTTTCGGTGGTGTTTTTTATATTTTATTTTCTCTTTTGCTGCTTGGTTTTTTGGACACTGCCACAAAAATAGTATTGGAGGAGGGAAGTAGGTATGTCCATTTGTTAAGCCAGTCAATTATGTACACAATTAAGAATAGTCTTCATATGTGCAAATTTATGATTCGCTTCATCGCATTCTAATTTGTTTAGATCTGATAGTCAACAAACTTTGTGGATACAGATGAAGATATCATGATTTGGCCCGGTACCAGTGCATTTATTTAGCTCCAGCTGTTGTGGTATCACAGGTCTTCCAGCAGTAGATCCTCTACTCTTAATAGTTTCATTCTAAAGTCAAGACTTTAGAATGAACCTTTCCTGAACGAATATTTAGAGACAGGGAAATATAATACAACTGAGATTTACTACAGGTGATCTGAGCCTGCTGCCTTGTTATTTCATTCATTTGGGAAGATAGCTAGTACTTACCAAATAACTGATAGATGTCACAGAAAACATAGTATGACTGTCATCTGTATAGAACTTAACATGAGACTATGTAGGAAATGACTAATGTAAATGTGATGATTAAATATAATTACTAGAAATTAGAGTAAGAAATGTGCTTTTCTGGGTGACAAAGGGGTATTTATTGAAAGGGATAGTTGGTACTGTTTCACAGATCTCATTCTGCAGACTCACTTTTCTTCATCATCAACTCTCTATACCAATTTTGAATTTGAAGCCAGAATGAGAAAGTCATTACAATCTTCACAAACATTGAACAAAATTTTGAGATCTTTATAGTAATACACTAAGAAATAGGCAGGTTGACTTGGTATTCAATACCATTTTCTTGTGTCACTGAATTAAATGACAGCACATGTGACAGTATATGTAAGAATAATGGATTTACAGTCTACCTGTGGATTTAATTGGCTTGTTTTGCTGTTCTGTCAACATAGATGGTCCATTTTAATTTGAAAACGTTGGCCTTCATTATACCAAATCAGCTGGTTTTTTGTAAGTTGGCAGAAATTAGAGGAATAATAGAATGTTTATCTTCTTTTATGTGAGTTCTGAGTTCTATTATTCATTAAATGGTACTTCTAAATGTTTATGAAGGTGGGTTTTTATTTAAAAAAAACAGTTGCAAACCAAAATATGGCTATTTACATTTCTGGACAAATACTCTTTACTCGTTTAATTAAGATGCAACCAGTACAATGTAAACATGTAAACAGATTAATGTATAAATGACTTGGGCATGAAACTGGAAAAGCTGCTTTCCTGAAGGAAAAAAGAAAACACTGCTAATAGCAATAAAAAGGTGTTAAGCTGAAAGCAGAAAGCAATGTATCAAAATCATAGAAAATTTAAATTAAGGAGACGAATGGTAGTTGGCTTTTGATACTTAAGCGTAAAAAATGGAAGATGTACTTACAGAATACTAAGACTCTCAGAAATTAAATTATGAGCAAAACTCAGGTGCAGGAATAAAGCAAATGAAGGCAGAGTGGATTTACTTTAATTGATAAAAAGACCCTTTAGTCTTTTTCTTTTTTTTTTTTTCTTTTTTTTTTTAATGCCGAATCATACTTGACAGTATTGCTTAATAAAATGGATTTTCAGTCAATATTGGTGCAAATGGATGAAAACATTTTCTCCTGCATTATTATTACAGATAAATGGTTGAAGGTAGGAAAAAGACCATCTTCCTGAATTTCACTCAAGACCTGGCCCAAATTTCTTTAATTTATCCAATTATATATGGTCTTCACATATTGAATAGTCTGAAGAGCTTATCATACAAATCAATGAAAGTCTATATTTGATTCCAGGAGCATGCATTGGTCTTACAGAATTATATTTGCTTTAATTGCTGGTTGGTTTAGTCAAAAAGTATCAGCTCTGTCTCTTCGCCAAGAGTAGAACATCAGCATTTATTGAAAATGTAGTCAAGATGCTTGCCACAATTTTATTTTTATTTTCACAAGGAAAAAATTTCCATTCATACCCAAACTCATTAAATCTTTTACCATGTCCACTCCCCCTAAATTTTGTAATCAAACTATCTTCTGCATAAATAATAGAATTTATTTGCTCTTTGATGTATGTCTGAATTCTTAATTTCTCATCACAAGAGGTTTTAGCCCTTTATTTTTCCAGTCTTAACCCAGGAGGATAGTCTCAACTGCTTGGGAGCTATTATCTAGGAATGTATCGTGTTTATTTCAAAAGTATATATTACCTAGGTGGATAGCATTGTCTGTTGAGGTCAGGCTCTGGCCTTCTTCACCTGTGTTCTCCTTTCTTGATCTTTCTGTCTCTGCACTTCTGAGATTTCACTAGCTTTGGCCATATTTGTCAGTGTGCCAGAGTATTTATAGTCTTGAATTTAGTCTGAAGACAGCTAATCCTGTATATACATAATGCAGTTAAACTAGTGGATTAGAAGAAAAAGTAATATTAAGCTGTAGCAATCACTTTTGTTAGTTTGTTCTTACTTAAATACCTATAAAATATTACAGATATTGTAATTTTGTCATCATTTTTCATTGAAAATGGTTTTAGGTAACAGGTATTAAATCCTTTAATGTTTACTTTCTATACAACAGTATATGTTTTTCTCTTACAGGAGGGCTCTGGGAATGAATACAGAGAGGAAACTCAGTATAAATAGATTCTGGAACAATTCATCCAGTAAAATCTTTCTTGGAATATGTTGAAATGTATTGAAGCTAGACGTGGTGTGGTAGAGCAGTGAGGCTTGGAGTCTGTACAGTTCTTCTGTTTAAGGATATGATACTGCTACTACAGAGAAGACATAGATAGGCTGTTTAGCAAAATAAGACCTGATGTGTTGGCAAGGCCATATCTTCTTTTTTGTAAAACGATGTTAGTAAATCTCTAGAGATGTAAAAAGAGCAGGTGCATTGCGCTGATATACAAACCTTACACTGATTTAGCTTATCCCAAAGTTATAGTATTCTTCAGTCACTGTTTTAATGAAGTCTCAAGTGGTGCAAGCCATATTCGGTACCACTTCTCAGCATCAACACTCTATAATCACACTTAAGTTATTACATTTTTAGAATTGCTGAGATACAGGTCATACTGCTGAGTGAGGCTCAAGAATGTAATGGTTCTAGCCCTGAGCTATGATAGAATTATGTTAGATTCTTTTGTCATGAACAAAAATCTGTGCTGGCTGTTATTCTGTGGTGTTATGCTTTATGCCCTAAGTTTATTATTCATTCTGTTGTCATACTAATTACATTTGATATTTTTTGGTGTATTTTCTTAGATTTGAGGATAGAAAATTTAAGTTTAGAAGACATACATTTTTCGCTGGTTTTAGTAATGCTGTCATCTCTGTTAATCATCTAGCTACTAGCTTCATCACTTGTGAAGGTAAATCAAGTATACCTTACAAAGATTTTTAGTAAGCGATCTCTGAAGCAAGACACCTGTTTAATTTTTTCAATTGTTTTTTTTTGTAAGGTCCAGACAGAATTATTTGTTATTGCTGTGGGAACTGTAGATTTGAAAAGCTTATTATGTTAAAGGAGATACAAAATGTAGCTGAAACTTTGCTTTGACAGGTTCTTATTTTACAGATTATCTTTCTTTTAAAAAAAGAAAAGTCTAACTTTTGTTTGAGCCAGGAATACTAAAGCAGAAAGTGTAAAATCTAAAATACAGAGGCAGTGCAGAACATTCAGTGTAAATACACCAAGAGTGAGTGATCTCTGTTGCTTAAATTGAGAAGGCAAGTAGAAAATTGAGAAAAATTTAAAAAAATATTGCAAAATCTGTTTACTATAAGCTATTATGTTTAATAGTGAAGAACATGTACTGGTTTTGAATATAACTCAAAGCTGAAAGGGCAGAACAAGGCTTAGTTTCTTTCTTTCCCATTTGTTTTCTTTTTTTCATATATTACCTCATATTGACCTTGTGTAACAACACAGCCCTTTCTGTGACAGCAAGAAACCATCACAAGGTATTTTAAGGTCATCTCTTATTGTACAGTGAATGGGAACACCAACGAGAGAAAACTCGTTTTAAGCGTACATAAAGGAAGAAATCTGAAGGGTTTCAGAGAAAGTCTCCATAATGCTTGTTTTTGATGCAAAGCTCCAAAATGCATAAAGTTGAAATATAATTACTACTCAAATAATTAATTTTCTCTTAATAGCGTTCTTGCCCTTTAAATAACGCTTGGCTTTTTTTAATGTGATGAGGGAAGGAGGAGGGAGGACTTCTAAGTTATTTTAAACTTTGCCAAAATGAGCCTGCATTCAGACACTTAGAGGAATGGAAATAAGCCCAAATCATTTGGAAATCTTAAACGATGTGGTTTTTTTTTTTTTTTTGTCATGGAAAACTGGAAATATCAGTGTGGACATACATTGCTCTAATTAGCTAATATTTTATGCAACTATTTTTGTTTGCCATTATCTTTTTGTGCATTCATTAAAAAATGGCTGCCATTGTGAAAAAGTGAAGGTAAGAAACGGGATCAAACTGTAGCTAAGATGTTCTTAAGATTTTCTTTGATTTTTTTTTTCTTTCTTTCTGAATCACATACTTCAAATGCTTATCTGGAACTTAAGTACAGATTTATAGTTTAGAAAGCATTATGTGCCTTTGAAACATTAAGTTTGTAGTGCACACTAACAGTAAGAGACTAAATTTATTAGTTTTACCTCTTGGTTTACCTACACATACTGGAAACTAAACCAAAATTAACAAAAGTAACTTGGGGAATGGGGATTTAATGTGTATTTAGTAGTTAGAATTGATTGCTTAATCTTTTCTTCCTGTTGTGAATTATGGCTTTTTTCTTTATGGCAATCTAAAGAGCTGGTGTTCTAAGAACTATTGAGTTGTTTGGTTTGTTTTTTTTTACAGCTGTTGAAAAGATGGTGTAGGAATGTACACAATCATAGTTGCACCGTGGCAGTGCTTTAACCCTACATAATAAATAGAATCTTGAAAACGTGTGTACAACTTCATCAGAACTTCTTGACTTAGCACAGAAGGTGTTGCCATCCTTTCAGGTTATATAGTGTTTCCATATCAGATCAGTAATACTGATTAACAAAAACCCCCAACCAGAATAAAACAAATCTAAAAAAAAACCCAAACAAAAACCCCACAGACACTTTCAAGCTTGTGCCTTGAATTTAATATTTTCCTGAGACGTACTTAATAGAAAGATGCTATTTATCACTCAGTCTTCATTAGGTAGAAATAACATTCCCAGGAAACTCTTAAATATCTAACAAGATGTCTGATTAGTTAAATAACCTACTCTCTTACAGGAAATGAAGCTGAACCAAGAACTCTATGGTCCTCCCACCTATTGCCATAGTCAAAGTCATTTTAGTGTAACATACAGGTGAATCATGTTGGAAATTTGAGCAGAAATTTTGAGCAAAAATGAAAAGAAACATACTATTTCAGATTTTTAATAAAATAAAGCTCTTGAAATATTGAAATATTGTATGTTGTGATATTCTATATTCACTAGCTTTTAAAATTAGAACTAACATGTTTTTGCCTCAGATTTGTCAGGCTGTATTAGGTGTTTCAGTGTAGTTCACCGGTATCTTAACAGCTTTTATATCCTTTTATTTAAACCCCTTTTTATCCTAAAGCAAGTGCTAATGTTATTGTGTATTTGAAGAATTGAAACCTAGGTTCTGTTTCACTACCAAAATATTTCTCACTTTGAGAACAGCCTTAGTCACCAGCAAAACCAACTCTTAATGTTGACTGTATGCAACAAAATAACAAAATAACTTTAATTACAGAATATTGAATCCTTGAAAAAAGGCCAAAAAATTGGTTTTTTTTCTATATAAAGATAAAATTAATTAAGAGGTTCCTTAATCTGTTTGCATTGTTTTCCTTATAGTGGTTTAAATATGACAAATTGCTAAGTTCTAATCAATTTAATTAATTGATTAACATCTTCTAGGTAACAACTGGCTGTATCTGAAATTCAGCTTTTGTTTCCTATACTGTTTTGAATTAATCTCCTTGGTTTTGTTTTTAGAAAATGGGAACTGTGATTGGTACTATTCTGAATTTTGCCCATCTTTCTTCTCTTAGGTTGATTTTTCTTTTTCTTTTGAGGCAATCGTAAAGACTTCATACATGCTGTCAAGTGATTTAAACAGTTCAAGGAATTTAAACAATTTAAAGGGTTTGTCCCTGGCTTTTTACCTCTTTACAGTCTCACTGCATGTTAATCTCTTCTGTTAAGAGATTAAGAACTGAAAAGAATCTAAAGGAACAATTTTAAAATGCAAACAATTTTGAAGGTAAAAAATCTAACTTTACTTTGCTTACACACCAACGAAACCAGTTTAATGTTCAGTTTACAGGAAAAAATCTAGGTAATACTTCAGAATGTATAGACTCCATTACTGAATTTGTATTCCAGCATGTAGTCTGATGCTGTCAATCAACATAAGCATTTAATTGCATGAAGAACTGTTAAAGTGTGTAGCTTCATTTAGGTCTCTGTCTTTCTATTTTAAGATGATGGACAGAACTAAAGGTACATTAGCAAATGCTAATGTAGAAGAGAAGAGATGAGGGGTATTTTGAGATAAAGTTTGAAAACACTTCAGATTCTGATTTTTAAACTATCTTGATTAAATAAAAATATTTTGCAGTCTTGCTATAACCAAAAGGTTGTATATGTTATACAGAAAAAAAATTTGATTTCGGAAGATTTACAATAAAACCAATATTATTACTACTAAATGATGAAAACTTTCATCCTTACTGTGATTGAGAATCAGTGGTTTGATAATACAGGCCATTCAGCTGAACGATTATGTGTTTTTCATGTTCTAACCTGTTATTATCATAAGAATGGGAGTTAATGTAAAAATTTGTAGTTTGTAAAGTTAGAATTTCTTATGTCCTTGAAGAGTATTCTACAGAATAAGTATGATTTAATTTGGGTGTTTTATTTGTTGCTACTCATCTTGTATAGTTTTTGAAATTAATTTATCTTTTTGTTGATTAGGAATTAAATACTACAAGTTGATAGCTTTTCTTATTCAATGTGGAAAAAAAATCTCAGTAAGTGCTGAAGTTAGCCCTTTGGGACAAAGGAAAGGGGAAACAATTACAGAATCCACAGTAAAGGATGCAAACTTTGGGGTAGGAGGTATAAAATAATTTCTGGAAAGCAAAATTGACTTTTCATTTTGGTTATTTTCTTGTTTTCTGAGGAAAGTTTAGAACCATATTTATACAGTGCAAAATGTTATTTTAGAGCTAGGGCTTAAACCTTAACTTTTAGGCTTGGGGCTTTAATTTGCTGTCATTATGTTTTGTCTTATGCCACAAAAAAACAAGGGAAGAGAAATGTAGCCATTTATTAAGATTGCTAAGGGATATAAAAAAATCTTACATAAATAGTATGTATTTTCAACACTGAGCACACAATCTGAGAGACCAGTTTTCTGTAGAGAGTTCTCAAGAGGTACGAACAGATCAATGCACATTTTAACCTGTGTATCATCACCTATACCCTTCAGGGATGTATCTAATGAAGCACATTTACTATTTGCTTGGTACCACTCCATTCATGACACTGTTGAGAGTCCATTCCTCATCTAGGAGGTGATGTCCCAGCTATTAAAACCATTTTTTAGGTTTCTGTTTGTTGATATACTTCATAAGGTGTGTTACCAAGGCATTTATCATAAAAATAACATGAAACACTTTGTCAGCTTTGCAAACTTCAGTTTTTTCCGAGAGTTTTGTCGAGGCAAAAGAGAAATGCAACTGAGATGTAAGTAGGTACAAGAATTAGGTGGGTAGGATATACAATGTGTTTAATGCCATTTACAGTGGCATTTTTGTGGGATTCTGATAGAGTCATTTTGCCACTTCTTTGCTAAATGTTAATTGAATGCCTCTACCTGCAGAAATTATGTAGTCTTGGAAGAATGGGATAAGTGATTCTGTAATAAGCATAACTCATTTGCAGCTCTTGTCAACCTTGTAATAAGATTTACAATGTCTGTGTGTGAGAAATAAAATTTTATAGTACATTTGTTATACAGCTCATACTGGATATTCATTTCTCCATGTAATCTCCATTCTGAGACTAACATTCTCTTACCTTTTTACTCAGTAAAAAAAGCAGTGTAGCTTTGTTTTTGTTGCGATTTGTCTCTAGGAATTAGATTGATCAGAAATAAAAAGCCACGTGTCAGTTGAAAATGTCATATACCCCACTGCACAAGAAAAAAACAAAACTCTGGTGTTGCTATTCAGTTTGATAAATTTGGGGGAAAATTATTTATTTTAATATCCCTTGTGCACGTGAAGCAATGGCTGACTTAAGAGGAGAAGGATATTAAATGTTTAATATTCTTTTCTTTTTTAAAGTAGGGATTTTTTCCCAAAAAATTTATGTATTAAATGTTTGTCTCAGAAAAAAAAAAAAGATACTAGAACTGTTATACTGTAGATTTATATTTGTGGCTATATGGAAGAAGTTATAAGTTATTGCATTTAAATATTAGAATTTTCAAAACAAGGTTTTAGACATTAAGTGAAATGTTGCCATTTGCTGAAAGTTCAAATGTTGGTGAGTGTTATATGTGTATCAATAGTTACTGTGGGACAGTACAAGAGCAGGATTGTTCCACTGAAAGCCTAACGACAGCTGAGAAAATTAGGAATAAGAGTTATCACTAAGGCTTTCTTCATAATTGTCACTTTACTGTTTCTTGCATCTTCCTCTAAAGCAGGTATGGGGAGATGTGATGGTCCATGACTGCAAGTTGCAATATGTTGTGGTTTCTAATACCTGTCTAATTGCAAAGAAGAAACTTTGTAAAATTGAGGAAGTTCTGTGTTTTGCAAGGAGGCAGGCTGACCTCTGTGCATGTAGGCTTGGTTGAAGAAAATGTTCTCGTAGCAGCTGTTTGGGTCTTAGTGATCTATCAGTCCACCTAGTAAAATGAAAAGCTTTCTTACAGCATTTATCAAGGACTGAATCCCACAGAGCCGTAACTTTTTCGTGTGCTTTACCCTTCTAACAATTTATTGAAATGCCCAAGCTGCTAAAAGATCCCTTTTTTTCTGACTGCTAGGGAAACTTAATTTTAGGACCAGTGTCTTTCAGCTTTTGATGTTATTTGTTGTCCTTTGCTGTGAATGTGGCATTGGATTGTTTAGCTCTTACCTTCAAACAGCCCAATGAGGAAATACACTTCCAAGCTCCAAAGAATTACCCAAGTAGCAAGTATCCTCAAGTAGAAAGTATCCTCAACTAGAAAACCTTTCTGTTTTGCAGCTGGCAGCCTTCTTCAGTTTGCCCAGTTACTTCAATGCAGATGAGTTGACCTTAGCTGATCCAAAAAACCTTGTCCCCTAAATCTTTGACCCTTCCTTAGCTGTTAGGTCCAAGATAATTCTGTGTTATTTTTGCATTAAGATATGCAGCTGCTTTTCAGATGTAGCCAGAAGGCAATTCGCTGATATGCATAAATATGGTTGGGATGATAAACATCAAAAAAAGAAAAGCCTAGGATATTAAGACAGAGAACATGCTGAAGAAAGCAGCATTCAATTTCCTGTTTTGTCATTTATATATGACATACCATAATTTTTATGTAGCCGCTTTGCCCATAAACATATCAACACAATTTTCTAAAACAAGAAATGACAAATTATCTTTCCAGGCTTGCACTTGGTGAATGAAAACAAATTAAGTTTCAATTTATTTCTGTATACTTCTGGAAGATTTTATTCATCATGAGAAAGGAAATGTTTCTCCATCCAGGATAGAATTGTAACAATTATATATTGTATGCAGTGGCAAAGCAAAACATTCAACTGTATATTCTGTTCAAAATGTCAACTATTCCTGAAGACCTCACTTTGAGAATATTTCTCATTGTATTTTTTTTTTTTTAATACAATGCTGATTTTTTTTTCCTTTCTTTTCAGGTTATTTAGTAGGGTTTCTAATCAAAACTATGGGAGAAAAAGCTATTAGCCAGTTAGCTTGGTGAGATCTGTGCTATGGACAGAGGTGTGATTACAGCTCATACACAGATCCAAAATATTTGTCAGTTTGTGGGTGAGACTGCAGCTGCTTATTCAACTGAGCCATTTAGTGTCTCACTGCAGACAGAAGGCAAATTCTTGCTTCTATTTCTGTCACTCCCATCTCTACAACTTGCTCCTAGTTGGACTCATCTGTAACCCAAGTGGATCTGTTGGTGGTTTTTGCCAGTATAGACTCTTCTCATAGTAATGAACTAAATTGACCCTTATAGAGGTCAAGGTCCAGTGTTTTTTGCCAGGACAAAATAAGTAAAGTCAATGTTCAACCAGAGGCAGGTACAATGGGATCTCTACGCCTTTTAGCAAATGCAATCTGTGATGCCATCTGACCACATCTGGTGGAACTGGAGCACGTAGTGCAAGCACTGTTTCATCTAGGGTTGCACTAGCTTCCCTGGGACATGAAGTAGGAGTAATTGCAGTCATTAATACCCAAATTTAGCTTATTTAAAGCTAACTGTTTTAAGTAAAGAACTTCACTGTAATATAAATGTACTATTCAACTGTTAGGATTAAAGTTTGCTGGCTTCTCTTCTCAGCCTCTTGAAAACTTTGAAGTGTTTATTCACTAGCATCATGTATTAGATTTTAAAAAAATAAAAATCTGTTCTCAAGATTTATTTATAATAGGAATATTTTTGCCTGCATTCTGGCAGCAGTTAGCAATATTACAGGCATAATCAACACCTGTATATGTGATAATGTTTGTGTCTCAGAGTAGAATCAAGTCATCATTGATTCTCAGAGTAGAATCAAGTCATTATGGAATGCCTCAGGAGCATTGATAATCTTTAAAAATATGCTTGGTGGCAGTAATTCAGCAAGGAAATGGTATCTGTGCCTACTTACAATTGAGTGATTCACAAGCCAACAGTGGGCATGTGGCTGAATGGAAAGCCTAAGCCTCAACATGCGTTTATCTGGACCTTTATGAGGTATATGGAGATCATATTTATCCTGTTGCAGATGAGAGATTTGTGTACAAACTCTGATTAAATCAGTTTTTGAGTAGGTGTGACCACTCTAAGAGAATCTTGAAATCATTGCAATTCATAGACTCATAGAATGGTTCAAGTTGGAAGGGATCTCAAAGATCATCAAGTTCCAACCCCCCCATGGGCAGGGACACCTCCCACTAGACCAGGTTGCTCCAAGCCCCGTCCAGCCTGGACTTCAACACCTTCAGGGATGGGGCATCCACAACTTCTCTTGGCAACCTATTCCAGTACCTTACCACCCTCACAGTAAATTTTTTTTTCTAATAAATTTTTTTTCTAATAATTTTTTTTTTCTAATAAACTTTTTTTCTAATAAATTTTTTTCCTAATATGCAATCTAAATCTCCCTTCTTCCAGTTTTCCTTGTCCTGTCACTACACTTCTGACAGAGTCCCTCCCCTGTTCTCCTATAGGCTCCCTTCAGATACTGGAAGGCTGCTCTAAGGTCTCTCTGGAGCCTCCTCTTCTCCAGGCTGAACAGCCCCAGCTCTCTCAGCCTGTCCTCATAGGAGAGGTGCTCCATCCCTATAATCATCTTTGTGGCCCTCTGCTGGACCCGTTCCAACAATTCTATGTCCTTTCTATGTTGAGGACTCCAGAGCTGGACACAGGACTTCAGGTGGGGTCTCATGAGCACAGAGTAGAGGGGGAGAATCACCTCCTATGACCTGCTGGTCATGCTTCTTTTGATGCAGCCCAGGTTGGCTTGCTTGGGCTGCCAGCGCATACTGCTGGCTCATGTTGAGCTTCTCATCCATGAGCACTCCCAAGCCCTTCTCCTCAGGGCTGCTCTCCAGCCATTTTCTGCCCAACCTGTATTTGTGCCTGAGATCTCCAACTGAGACATGGCAGACCTTGCACTTGCCTTGCCTGAGCTTTGTGTGAATTAAAGCTTTTTAAGGTAGTACCCAAGTCAGCTATAAGAGATGGGCTTATTTTGAAATCCTGCTGTTTATCTTCACTGGTATTTTTCATCTAGAGGCACAGAACTCAGTACAGCTAATAATTGCTTGTTACTGTTGCAAGTTACTATTCTTTTTTCTTATGTGGTAAACTTGGAAAACCAGTATCAAAGGGCTCTCTTTTGGCACGATGTGTTCTAATTGTTTAGGTTTTATTGAATTTTATGAGTGCTAAAATAGTTTCTAAGATCAGTGGAACTCCCCTCAATTATCTTTGTTTTTAGGGGTTTTAATCTTATTTTTTCCTCATAAGGAGCTCTGCATAGTTATAACTGAAAAGAGAGTTCTGAGACTGTAATCCAAAGCAACAAATGTGTTCGATGAAGAAATGATCAAGTTTGTGGAAGTCAGCTTATGGATGGTCCAGATGTAGTCTTTTTTTCTTAGGAATTTTCTTAGCTGCTCATTGTTGGAAGCTGCCATTAGAGTAAATTACCTTTTCTTTAATCCTCCTGTCTTAATTAATATCCACTCATGTTTACTGTCTCAAGTGGGGTGTGGGCTGCGTGATTTTAGGTCTGACAAAGTAAGATACCTAAAGTAAGATTCCTAAAATTCTCCTAAAATCATGAGCATGAGTATGCTTTGACTGGAAAATTATCTGAGAATCCTGAATTGCGTTCCTCTCTTATCCCTCACACCCCCTAAATGATTACATTTCCCTTCTACGTGTTACCCTTTTCTTTTTCCAGACGTGATTAGTTTCTTTGCAAATAAGGCAATATAGAGCAGTCCAGCACTGGGGGATGTGAACATTTAAAAGTTGTGCTAAAAAATATTAAACCTGCCTAAGCCTCAGGGAATAGAAAGAAAACACAGTATGTTGTTTTGTGCATAGCAGTAAGTCTCTTAGAGAATTTGGACGGGGAACTGTTTCCTTCTCTCTTAGCTTCAGATGCCTTTTTTCTATTTTCTGTTATGATTGTGGGTGCTGCTTCAGGTTAACGCAAACAAAAGCACCAGTGTAGGCTTAGGAATTGCTTTGAAGTTCCATAGCAGAAATAAGTATCTACCTAAAAGGTATCAAAAGAATGAATTCATTAGTGCTGACTTTTCTCTGGCACTTCGATCTTTACAGAGAGCATGAAGCAGAAAGTGGCCTGCCACTAACCTCAATTTCTTAAAATGGGAGATCATGCATTGTTTAAAATCCAGTTCTTAGTAACAAATGAAGACTGTTCAGTGCTCTTTCTGAAATAAAGCTGTGATTTTAAAATCAAATTCTTGGGAAGTTGCCTGCTCTGCTCCAGGTAATATAAAACCAATGTTCTGTTTCCCAGCTTTGTTATTTCCAGCACAGTGGTGAAGGAGTTGAACTGCTTTTGCTTAGTTATTGGCACATGAATGGATTAGCTAGGGTAAATAAGATAGTACTGTTGTGTTTTGCTCATTCCATTCAATAAATATCTGCTCCTAAATCTATTTTTCTGATACTTTTCATCAGCAGTGAAAATTACAACTGGTGTGTGTGTGGCAAAAAGCCTACCTGAATAACTACATATCTTTTTTCCTCACTTATATTAAAGTTATGATGGAATATGGTATAACTGCAAGGACCCTCTGTTGGTGTTTACTGACACGTAGCTAAATGAGGTATAAACTTCAGATGATTTGGAGTTTAAGTACTGTAAATAAATTGTTTTTGTAAAACTACACAAAAGTACAATCCCTAATTTTGCAGACAATACCTGGAACTTGCTGTTGATTTTGAGCGGTATTAAACAACTGAAACAGTTAATTTTTTTGAATAGTTTTAGCTTATAGCTCATTATAGGATTGTGCACTTCATACTGAGTTAAAAATAAGAAAAGGAAATGTGTTGATGAATATCTTTATTTCTCAAAGTCATTTCTCTTGTTGTCTTTTTCCATGTATTATTCATCTTTGGGAACAACCATCAATGCCTGAAGGTGCCTTTGCAATGCTTTTTCATTAATGCTGATTATTCTAGACAATCTATAAATTGATGTGTTCTGTGCCCCATGAGAATAATGATATATTGCTTTGAAAAAAAACAAGAACCCTGTGGTTACATTAGGCCTTGAAAGATGATCACACCAGGATTGTTCATAAATGTAGAAACTCATGGCACTGTGCGAATTCCTTTAGGAAAGAAAGTTATGATTAGAGAAACTCAGGGGCTGTTCACAGGATGGGCGAAAGAAGCCATAACTAGGGCTAGTGACTATCTTCACTGTATTACAGACACAATGCATTCCCTATCTTAAATTTAGTGTAACATTATTTTCTGGCACTAAATATATAAAAAATGTTTGCAGAAGAACTTAATTATGGGAAGTGTTTTACAAATTATAAAACGAATCAACAGAACTTTTCAGATCAAGTATGCAAAGATACTCTGTCATTATAAATACCAGTGTTTGAAAGAATGATAAAATATGCTGTATCTTTGTTGGACCTTCTTGTAAAGCTGTTTAATATGTATTGCTTTATTATATTTTTGTTCTTTAACTTTGGTGAAAACATGCTGTTATTTTAGATGGAGTACTAAATGGAATCATCAGTTTAAATCCACAACTTGGTTCTTACATACGTGGTCATTAAGGGTGACTGTAAAGTAGCTGTATACTGTCAGTTAACACCACTTCAAATTCACCTGCCTGTCTGGGGACAGAGTTTTATGAAGCATCCTGCAGGACAGCTGATTTAGGCAGTGGTCCAATAAAGTAAATGGATTCTAGATATCCCTAATTTCAGATGTAGAACTTTAAAATCTAGAGACTGTTAGCAGAAGTTAGCCTAACTTACCTTACATTTATAAAAGGCCTTTGAAAAGAACCTTGTAGTAACACCCTTTTCACTTAAAGCATTCTTGTCTGTACAACAGAATCTCAAATATTGTATTAGAATGAAAATAAAGCAAAGTGAGGTGTAAGAATGCTTTTTGGTTAGATGGGACATGGGGAAGAATCTTTCCTTTCCCATCCCTTCTCATAGAATTATTCCAGAGTTTTTGTATATTTTTTTAAAGCTAGTGTTACAATCCTAATTTTTACCATCTCAGTTACAATACTGGAATATGCCCAAGGAAAACATACAGGGCAGCCACTTTCCAAACCCAAATTCTCACACTGAGTAATGTTGATGGCAGCAAATTTAGCTACAGTAATTTATATGGCAGTTGAGTCACTGTACTGGAAAGCAAACCAAGGAATAATACAGAGAAACATGAACGTGCCAAAAGAAAGTGAAAAAACAGTTATTTTATTAATTTTAAGACAGGATTTGAAAAAAAGCCAACTGCATAGAAGCTAGGAAGAAAGAGCAGCAAGTCAAGTTCTCTGCTTGTGAAAGAAATAACTAAAAAATTCTGCGTGTTATCTACATCTCTTTTAAAGGACTGGCACCTGAAGATAAGTCTCAAATAGTCCGTGTGCAGTCAGAAATGGGTAATGAACTAGGAGAAAAGAGGTAACGGGTTATGATGCTCTCAAGGAGGCTTCATAACTAGAGAAAGATAATAAAAGAGAAGATAAATAAAGAAGGCAAAATCATGTTAGTAGAATATTTTAGTTAGTTTTTGTTGTAAATCATTTAAGCTAATCTTTGATAAATGAACGATGCGGTTTTCAAGTAGCCTTTATTTCTTAAGGAGGTATACACAGGTATTTTCAGTTAGCTGTTCTGTACCTGGATACTGTGGGAATGAACAGTCAGAATTCAGTCCTTTGAGTATGTCAAGGCAATTTCATAATCCTAATTGCTAGCAAACTGGGAAAATCTTGATTAAAACTCAGTCTCTGGGTTAGTTAAAACACTGCTCTTCTCATGTAAAACTCATGAGTGAACTTCTGCTGGTAAAAATAGTAATAAGCCTGCAGCATGTTTTTTGGTTTTCCAGCTTTCCATGATGTTATAACTTTAGGGTTTCCAAGAATACTAAATATGATGTACTTGATCAAAACCATAATTTTAATCATTCAAATATGTAAATGAAATAAAATAGAGAAGCAACTCGTGGCATATCCCACAGAACTCAAACAGAAATTAATTCCTAACATGAAATGCTACGTGTGCATGTATGTACCAATGCATATAACTGTCATACAAATGCTATTAGAATTTTTTGGTTAAAAGACTAAAAAACCACTTTTTAAATACATTTGTTACAGTGTACTGGCTATTTTTATTATCAAAATTATTCCATTTTACTGAGAGAAGGGAATCGTTGTGATAATAGTCAAAATTGTCTGCACTTGTTTCCCCAGGCGATGTTACCTGGTTGTTAATAAAGCAACCTAGAGTGACTTTCCATATATAATTGCACATCTTTGATGATCCACTTCTGTTTTAATCGATTTTCATAGTGAATCTCTTTGATTTTTTTTTCATACAATCCTGAAAATACACCAGATGATTGATTCAAGCATCAGCAAGTTTTTCTGTGAATATTAATGCTTTTTTTTCCCCCTGCTCAAACTGTTGTCTTGTAGCTGTTTTTTAGTCACCTCAACAGCCCATGCTTGGAAACAATCATATTACTGACACATTTCATCAATTAGTTTAATCAGCTGAAAAGGAATGTTGTGAAAGCTGTAAAACAAAAAACTCACTGACTGTTTTACACAGTATTTTTTCTGTCAAGCCATGAGGCAGGGAGTTGAATTTACAAGTTCCATTTTTATTTTACAGAGCTGCTAGAGAAGACCCACAGAAGAGAGGAAGAAATGGGAGCTCTCCAGGTATCCTTTCTATTTAATTAACTAGCTATGCTTTTTGTCACCCTTAAAATTGCTAAATTGTATTACAACATGGTGATTTTTTGAACTCCCTCGTATCTTAAATTTGGCTTTGGAAATATACACAGCCAAATACAGACTTTGATAGCTGGTAACACTGCTGAGTTTCTGCCCACCAATTTAGTTGCAAATTAGAGAAGATTAAAGTAGCGAGCATTGTCCTATGAGTCAATAAATCTAGTCCATCAGTGAAAAGAATGCTGGTTTTAAGGCACTCTATATACTGAAGATGTTCTGTTATGCTATATTGCTGGTTTTGCTGAAGCTGTATGTTGAATAGGGGCAGTGCAAATCTGCATTCAGAACTGCAAAAATGCTTTATGCTTGACTTCATTGGTTGGGTTAGATTTTCTGGGCTGTGTTGCTTTCTTCCCTGTCTCCAAATAAAACTGAAAGTTAAAAATTTTAAGTAAGGATTTTAAATCTCTGAAACTTTGAATGTCCATAATCACCTTCCTGAGAGAACAGACCAGTCGATATGTGCTAGGACTTGATACAATATAGTAAATCCTCATTGTATAATATCTGACAGTAAAGCTGCTTGTGCCTAAGCACTTTAAATTTGTGCTTAGAAAGTAAGATTTACCCTAGGCTCAGCTTTGGAATAGTATTTAAGCATTAAATCAAAGAAAAACATGCTCCTTTGAAATGAAAATGGCTCAGAAAGCAAAATCAAGCAGGAATATCTAAATTCCGAGGCTTGGGACGTTATTAGCGAGGGTGGTGTATATATTCTTTGGAATACAGAAGGAAAAAAAAGACATTTTTAACAACAAATTACAGTAAACAATACCAAACATGAATATAAAGTTTATGTAAAATTAGATACACGGTGAAGAGTATATCAATGAAACACCATTCTGTAAAGTTACTGGAAGCACAATGCTTAGGAGGAAGGTAATGAAGATAAGGCTGTTGAGCAAAATGAAATTATGTATTAACCTGAGCTTTGACCATGGGGCTTTGAAGATAAGCCTTCTCTTCTGTCAGAAATAGAAGGCATTTTGAGGGCTGGAAGTATCAAAGAGTTAGTGTAGAAGCAGTTTGATCCAGTACAAAGAGACGAGTTTCAAGACCCAATAGTTACACAACGCACCAATCCAGCTGTTTCCTGTTCAAACAAAAATCTTGGCCTGGCTTTCTGGCAGCTCAAGTTCAACAAGGCTGAGAGCTTGTCTGCGCAAGCAGTTTACACAGGTGCATATCTAGTTACATCAATGTAAAAAGATCTCCTTTCATGTGAAGCAATTCCGCATCTGCTTTCATGTGAAGCTCGGTAGTTGACAAATTGTTCTAACGATGTTACTTCTGATTGAATGAGGAGTAATTTTATATGGGAGAAAGTTGCATCATAGTCATGTCTTGTGTGCATATATGTGCTTGCCTGGATTTCTGATGCTCTGTCAAGTTCCCCATCAAACTGCTTTATGCCTTTCCCTAACTGGCTGTTCTGGTTAAGAATGTGACTTGTACCGCTCTGACTGCTATTTTTATATTCAAATGCTCAATGGCAGTTTTTTTTACTCCTTCAGGTGCCCATGCTTGCACAGTCAAAGTGCTCAGCAAAAACATTTTTTCTAGATAGTATTATGTCCAGCTTAGTCAATGTTTCAAAATGTTCCCAATCTGGGATCCTCTGTTCTTGTAATGGTGTATTCTAAACTTGCAGCGGCTGAACATGTACAGCTTTGCTAGCAAATTGTAAAAACCAGCTCATGTCATTGTGCCTGAAACTCCTCAAGCTGTTGTGTCCCAATATACAACATAGGAAGTAAGAGGAAAGTGAGAATTTCTTTAAACACAGCATTTCCCGGAGCCGAAACTGGCACTCTTAGCCTTTATTCACCAGGTGACACAGAATCTTTGCTTCTTCTGAGCCCCAGTTCAGCATGTGTGTAGTTAGTTAATGTATGAATGCTTTCATTGAAGTAGACTGCTAGAATTTTGTCAAATTAAGGACCACTAGCAAATAAAATACTGCTCTTTGCCCCCAAGGCCTACAATCACTGGATAAGAATCCTACTCAGTTTGTCCTTGGTTCAGTAGACAGTTCCTGGGGTCCTCTTTTCATAAGTATCTTACATATACACAGGATTATATGTAGAAGTTACATTATATATATGTATATATGATGCACTTTCTTTGCAGTGTAGACAGCTGATACGTGTAAAGCACATTCAGGAAACAGGTGAACAGAAAGATTGTACCTTTTAGGCTACAGACAGACAAGGAAAAGCAGACAGGTTATCGTGGCCGAAGGGGTTATTTCTTGTTACTTTTGTGCCATGAGTGCTGACCACAGTCTTAGAAAAGCTAGGGACCTGAGGAAATCTGTCAGGAATCAGTGTATTGCTGTGGGCAAATAATGACTGGATATACCATGAGGTTCTTTGCCATCACTCTGCATCAAGTAACAAGAATATTCCCCAGAGCTAAGGAAGTCTGATTTCTTATGCTTTTAGTCTGCTCCTTTTTTGAGGGGAGACAAAGAGCACCTTATATTAAAAATAATTTGAATCATGTACAGTTAGGGCTTCTATAAAGCTGTCAGCTGGAAACCACAAAGGATAGAAAGAAAAAAACAGTTTTATGAGGATTATTTCTGGAAATATCGGTCTAATAGTTTTCAAGTATGTGTCTAGTCAGGGAGTATGTTGGACTACAACTAGCATGACAAAGACAAAATAATGCTTCATTAATGAAACAGTGGGAATCTTTATACCTACATCTCTCAACACAAACACGACTCTTGTCTTATGTGTCAAGATGGAAACTATATGTAATATGTGCAGTTCTTTGACACAGGGTCTTTGGGGATCTAGGAGGCTGATGCTTCAGGTTACTTCACTGTATTCTTGGTTTTTAATTTTGAACTTATTGCATACTTTTGACTAGAGTTTCTGTTATATGTATTTATGTTACACAAATGTATATTTCTTTATGAGTTTATATAGTTATGTAGTAGAGTTCATATATATTCTAGAAACTATCTGTTCTCTTTAAACATATGCTTGTTTTCTGTTGTAATGTGTACTTATACCCATTGTAATACAATTTTTAGCTTGTGAGGAGTCTAGATCACTTTCTACATTCTCTCTGATAGCTATGCCAAGAATATAATATCACTTCATTTCTTAATTCACTGCAAGAAAAAAGGCTCTGATTTAAGGTTTTCAGCTTCCTTTTTGTGAAAGCTGTGCCATGGTACAAAAAGATTGCATTCATGAAAATGTGCTATGCATGATAACTGCAATATTCAACTGTATGAATGTTCTCTGAAAAAAAAAATTGTAAGCCATTTTCATTTGCTTTGGCAGTAGTGACATGCTAATTTGAATTAAAAAAACTAAATACCAAATACAGAATCTTAATTTGAAAATATAAATAATCTGTGGTAAAATTCCCATTACATTACATGCTAATCTTAAGAAAATTATCTGCTGAGATCGTACAAGTTTATTCAGTTTCTAGAATTAGGCAGCTAGATCATGTGCCCTATTTTAATACATAAGTCATTTTGAAAATACTATTCTACCATTGGATTCATCCTACTAATGCACTCACTTTAAGATACTTGAGATCTGTAAATACCATCTGCTTAATAGTAATGAGTTTGGCTTTTGTTGCAGAATTTTTAAATAAATATGAATATTTGTAACAGCCACTGCAATGTTGTGGAGGAACAAGCATCTCAACATAAATATTTTTGAGTTTTCCACATAATATTTTTTTCTCAGAAGTTTGTTCTGATGTATTGAAGTACTTAGTCTGTATCTCTGACCTGCATCTGAGAAATAATAGACTTTAGTATTTAACACACCACTTTTCTGAGAGAAGATTTTTGTGAAATTCAGTAAACTTTTGCTTATGCAACATTGTAGTTGCAATCTGCCACCACCGTGTATTGCAATGGGCCCAGAGCAAACATTTCTTAAGAGACAAGTCAAAGTATTCTAGAACCTTACATTATCTTACTTTTACTGATAAGAAACTAAAACATAGATGAAATAAATCTAAAAGAAAGCTTAAACATAGAATCATAGAATTGTTTAGGTTGGAAAAGGCCGTTAAGATCATCACTGTTAATCTAGCACTGCGAAATCCACCACTAAACCATGTCCCTAAGCACTGCATCTACAAGGCTTCCAAACACCTCCAGGAATTGTGACTCAACCACTTCCCTGGGCAGCCTGTTCCAATGCTGGGTAACCCTTTCTGTGAAGAATTTTTTACTAATATCCAATCCAAACCTTTGCTGGTGCAACTTGAGGCAATTTCCTCCCATGTTATCGCTTCTTACTTGGGAGAAGAGACCAACGCCCACCTCACCTTTCAGGTAGTTGTAGAGACCGATAAGGTCTCCCCTCAGCCTCCTTTTCTCCAGGTTGAACAACCCCAGTTGCCTGAGCTGCTTCTCATACTTGTGTTCTAGACCCTTCACCAGCTTTGTTGCCCATCTTTGGATGCACTTCAGTGTCTTTCCTATAGTGAGGGGCCCAAAACTGTATGCAGTATCTGAGGTGCAAGCTCACCAGTGCAGAGTACAGGGGGATGATTACTTCCCTAGTTCTCCTGGCCACAGTGTTTCTGATATAAGACAGGATGCTGTCGGCCTTCTTGGCCACCTGCTGGCTCATACTCAGCACTTGGCATTAGGTGCTTCAGACTTCTCATGTTTTGTCACTGTTTCCTCCTGCATCTAATAAAGGATGGAGAGTCTCCTTAGCCTTTCTTTTGTTGTTCACATATAAAAACATTTTTAATTGTCTTTTACAACAGTAGCCAGATTAAGTTCTAGTTTTGGGGTTTGTCCCTTCTAGTTTTCTCCCTGCTTAACCTCCTGACTTCCTTGTAATCCTCCTGAGTTGCCTGCCCCTTCTTCCAAAGGTTGTAAGATCTATTTTTTCCCCCAAGTTCCAGACAAAGCTCTCTGTGCGACTAGGCTGGTCCTCCTCGCTGGCTCATCATTTGACACACGAGGAGAGCCTACTCTCAGCCCTTAGGGATAAGATCATCCTCTATTTTGTTTTGTTGTTTTTTTTAAAATAAATTTAAAGTTTACATTTTTATAATTTTTTTTCAAAACTTGCTACTTTGAAAGAGTTCTGTAACTGAAACTGCTAAGTGGAGTGCCTATTTTTTCTCTCCATATCGTTTTATTATTAATTTTTATCAGTTTATGCACATGGCGTTTCGATTCACGGTGTATGTAGTTCCAACGTCAGTCAGTTTAGCGACATCCAATACTGGCAAAATGTTAGCATTTTTTCAAGCAGTTGTATTGTGATAATGTACTAGATTATTGTGCATTCCTGTTTACCCTTTTGATATCTCCTTGCACGTGTTCATTTCCTGAACAGTCTTGCTTGGTATTTTGGACATCTTCAAAACCAATTAGTCTCTTCCAGCTAGTAGTTCTTCAATTTTTTTCATTTTTAGCCTCAACTGATAATTATTTTTCCTACAGTATATTGTCTCACTTTCCTGCCCATGGTTTAGAATTGTAATGAAAGGTGCAACTATTGTTAAGTGGCCGATTGAATCTAACATCGTTTGTGCCCCAAACACGAATGAGCTTTAAACACTTCACTAGGGTGAACCATCTCTTTTCTTCAAAAGAGTATACGAATAAAAATTAGCCCTATAGTAATACAAGGGATGGTAGTTTTACACAAGTATGTAAATACATAATATGTAAATATTGGTTTTAGGTAATGCATACAGTTAGTAAACTGAAGTAGACTCTAGATGAGTCTTTGTAACTCCTTTCCACCTAAAAAAAGAAAAATGTTTCCTCATTCTTGCAAATTGCAAGAACTGTTTCTGGCTCCAAAATTCTTCCATTGGTCTAAGAAATTTTTGTTGTACCTGTTGCTTTCAAAATAGCAAAGTCAGACTTGTTTAACTGTATTTGGATGCTGCAGAAATTAATTCAGATTCTTGTGGTCATTTTTATCTGTTAGGGAGAGATAGAACAGAAACAAGTATCAGAAATCTTAGCCTAATCCACCCAGAAAGGAAAGAAAAAAAAAATAAAATCCTCTCCCATAGTTTCCAAAATGTAATATTTGAACAAGGTAAGAGTTCGTGCAGTGTCTAATGTCTTAATATTCAAATACTCTAAATATGGGCTCACCTAAACACTTTTATCTATGTTTTCTTGTATTACTTTAAATATCATACCTAGTCAGGACAGTGCCAGGTTATATGCTTTTGATTTTACTAGCTTAATATTTTTCTTAAACATACTTTTAAATGAAAGTGGAATGTTAAAATATATACAGTAAACTTAAAAATTGTGGGTTCTTTGTATTTTGTGCTGGATTAAAAGTGACACAAGCTTATTTTATTTGCATTTTGGTTTTGTCTGACATTAGACTTTGACTAACATAATCTTGTTATTAATAAAACATTCTTCAGAGCTATTTTTGGATAACAGAATAAGATATGGAATTTACTTTTTAGTTTTCTAAGGAAATGCCTGAAATAAAACTAAACCAGATGCTAACGTGACATGAACTCCAAAACATGCTTGGTTTACAGTCACAGATGATCAAAAAAAGAAATCAAACTTTGGGATACGTGGACTAAAATCAACAATACTGAAAATCTAATGGTACTATTTTAAAATAATATATCATGGGTAATTTTTTTTCCAAATTCTTTCTTACCTTGGTTTTTTTTTGGAACACATTTCTGTGTGAGATAGGATCATAAATGGGTCAGAGGTCTGATTAAGTACAGCAGTTCCTATTCAGTGAGATTTTTACAAAATGCCATACATATGACCAGCAAAAAACCAAAATGAATCCCTTTCATTGTTATTCAACTTACATTGTGTTTATAGTCTTTCCTTTCTAATGGCATCTTGTACTTTATTTTTAGGATCGTATTATGGCCTTAGAAATGGTAAGTTTCTTAAATTCATTTCCAAATCAGTTACAGGGACGCTGCTGATAATTTTTCTAAATTATGAAAAATATTATTTTTATGTATTTTTTTAATGTGGTTCTGTGGCTTTAACTGTCATTTTACTTTTATGAGAAGATGTGATAATTCTACACTGCACTGTTCTGTGCAGGTATTTTAGCACTGGTTGTACAAAATACAATGCAATATTGTAGTTTTTCTGGACAGTTCAATCCTCATCTCATCTCTGGGAAAAGAAATGTTATAGATTTGAGCCTTACAAAGGATGCTTTTTTTTCTACTGGTAACACTTCTAATGGTCAAGGTGCCTGTAATAGACACAATTCTTTCAGTGTGCTTTTCGCCTTTTTACTTTTTCTACTGCCCACATCAACAGCGCAACTAAAAGCATGAAGGAATACCATTTTTATGATTAATTAATATAACTTAAGAAGATATTAACTTGGCAGAACAAAAGCCTTCATGCATGCATGTGCTATGAATGCAGCTGGCTTATCCAGATGTCCCAACCTAGTAGCTGTATTGGGGGGAATAGCTGGGGTGAGTCTCAGCTTGTAGTAGCATTTCTGAACCATGCTTCTCTCCTCTTATGTAGGAATGTCCAATTAGACATCCCACAATAGTATCTGTCAGGCCCAAAGTTTCTTTTCATTGGAAATCTAGAAAATTTTATCTAAAAAAACCCAGTAGAGAGACAATGTCAAGGCTGCAAATATAAGCTTTTAAAATGTCCTTGTTCAAATTATTATTTTATCCTTCCTGGTTGTCTGTGCATCTTTGAAAGCTGCTTCAGATTTAAAAAAAATATATTTAAAATATAGCCAATGTGTTTAAAAAAAAAAAAGAAAAGCTTGCATTCCCAGACAAAAGGCCCATTGTAAATCAGAGTGCAGTGTTGGAACTCCTGCCTGTGTGGGATTCAAATTCAGTGTCCTGGCACTTCACATAGTGCTGTGTTGGTGTAAAGTGTTGCCAGGACATTAGTTCTGTTCAGGAGCATCTCTTATTCATGGTTTGCTTACGTGACAACCAGTCAGGCATGGGTCCGCTGCCGTCCGTTTCTCACGAACTGTGAGTTATGCTGCCTGCAAATGCCTTGTCCTTTCTGCTCCCAGAGCTGTTTTGACACAGGCAGAGGGTAATTGCTTGCAAATAGCACAATGTCATGCAAATTCAACCCATATTTTGTGACAATGTTTGTTTCTGGAGTTTTTGGGAGCCTTTCTACTTTTTATACTTTTAATGCCTTCTACTTTAAGAAGGAAGATTTATTAGTCAGTGTTCAAATAGAAGAGGATTATTATCCTGAGTAAAATATAATTCTCTTTCTTAATGCAAGTTGGGAGGTAACACCTGAATGCAAATTCATGAAGCTAAATCCTAGAGCTTGAAATCAATCAGTGCTTTCCTTGCTGCTGATATCGGAAGGTGTGTAATGTTAAGCTGTGAGATTCCACGCGAGAAAATTATGGTCATCCCTAAGGCTCTGAAATGCTTCCAAGGCACTTGTTTTACTTTTGCCATAAAGTTCCTCTGTGATGTCAGGCAAATCACATAAACTGAATTTTTCACAGACTGTTAATTACTTTGTGTTCCTCATTTTTTGGGTATCTGTGACTTTTGAGGCCTGATTTTTAGAAATTGAAGTTTTAGGAATAGCTAAATTCAGCAGGAGCTCCAGCTATATATATTGCAAAGTACCCTCAAAAGTTTGATGTTAGATAGCTCATAGGGAATACTTTAAAATAATAAGTGGTTTTGACCTTTATATCTGTTTCAGCTCTAAGGATGATAACGTTCTCTCTGTCTCCTCTCCTCCTTTACTGATCTTAAAAAGAAAGTACACAGAGAGTAATACTTATGTGGTCTGAATGCATCAGGATGAGCTACGATAGAAAAGCCCTTGAGCAAAAGAATGAATAAGGCTTGCTGTTTAAGGTACCCTTAAGAATCCTTACATTTATAGTGTATATGCCTATATAGCTTTATATCTGTGCAGCATTTATAACAGAGTACATAATAGTTATGGTACTCATATATTTGTGTATTTTTCATATCTTTGAATGCTCAGTGTGAGACATCAAAACAAGTACAACCAGTCACGCATTTTGTAATTTGATTCAGGTTATAGAGAATGGAAATGGAATAGAGACATAAGATGTTAAATACAAACTCAAACAGAATCCTTAGAGCGAAAAAAAAAATATTTAAGTTGCATAGAAAAAGCATCTTTGTGGGAGAATTTTTACAGAAAAGTGTTAGTTCATGAGATTCACAAAATGCGATATACAAAAAATGGCAAAAGAGGGAAAAGCCAGAACACACACATACACAAAATGCATAGGAAATCATCAGGTTTCCAGGGCTGTTTTTAAACTGTGAGGCCACGGGATGGATGGGTTAGGAATCTCTTCTGCATTTTCTTCCACAGCATACTTATTCTGCCTAATACTGGGAAGAAATTGCTCTGCACAAGACATGATGAAGTTTAGGGCAGAACGGTCTGTTGTTTTACCACAAGCATGAAGCCTTTTGCAGCCACCTTTTAAATTGTTTCTATTCTGCACATACCTTTTTAAGGAACAGAAACGACATGTATATCTAAAAGTAAAGGCATTTTTCAAATACTTAGATTAAGATTTTAACCTAAGCAAACTGTTTTGTGCAGTGATCTGAAAACTGGGTATGTGTATGTGTTTTGAGAGGTATATTTGGCAGCCTGCTCTTCTCACTTTCCCTATAGTCTACTCATTTCTGTCTCCTGCACTTGCCAACGAAACTTGCAGTATCTGTGTGATGAATTTGGCAACTTTGGCCAAAAAAATAATTTAAAAAAAAAATTGGGAAAGAAATGTGACAGGAAGGTAGTAGATTCTTTACAGAGCTTTGGGTGAATAAATCTCCCAGGCCTAGTTTAGGTGATAAATTTAAGCTTTAAATCTAACAAAATCTATTGATTTCATCAGTTGCAGCAAGCTAGGGGGGTCCTCTGCATCATCTCTGATCCCTGTCAGGTCCTTCTCTCAGCAGTTGGAGCTGGAAGTTGTGTCTCCTACCCATGAATGCTCCTGTCTGCTATACCTGACCATTCCTTGAATCTTCTTTTTCCTTAGCTAAATCCCTCAGTTCCCAAGGAAAAAGTGCTGTATTGCCATTCTCATTGAGGACATGACATCTGATCTGGTCACTCCCTTAGGGAACCTGAGAACAAATAGTACCCATCACAAGAGCCCTTTGGATTTTTTTGGCTCTTTTTCTATAGTTAGATGAGTTCTATGTTATGGTTCAGTAGATAGGCACAGCTCTTCTTGCTCCAGCAGGGTGCACAGGGCAGATGCTGGAAGGCAGGGAGGAAGATCGGGGTACTTAAGCAGATTCACTAGTGGATGCAACAGGTGCTGAAGAACCAAGGTGTATTCTGGAATAATCATTCAATTCCTGAGAAGTGCCAGGGCAGTAACAAGTACAGGCAAAACTGAGGTTTTGAGTACCTAGAGATTATGTGTTTTGTTTAGCACCTTTTTTTTTTTTTTGATTTAATAAAGCTTAATAAAATGAGTTTAATTATTACAAGCTATTTACAAGTAATTTTCCTGATTACTTTAGTGATAAATTATGTTGTCTGATGTTTTGCCAGAATTAATACGATTTATCTTTAAAAGGTGCTTTAGTTTATTCCCGAGTGTAGCTTAATTCTTACAGGGGATTTCACTTTTTGTGATTTATAAGCAAAGGTGTATGATTTTTTTTTTTTTGGGGGGACACATCTGTATTGTGTTCTCAGATGTAACTACAAGGGGATGCGTGTCTAATTCTCATGCAGAGGTCAGGGTTCCCTTTGTAGGCACAGGCTGCTGCTGTGCTGTGTTGTCACTTCAGTGGGTTTCTATAACTGCATCACGTTCTTTGTGAGCATAAGCTGCAAGTCATATTCCTCTGCCTTAGTAGTATTAGCCTGACATAAAAGATGGGGAAATTTAATTTGAAATCAACCCTGTCCTGAAGCTATTCCAGTGAACATATGCATTCTATATCCTTTGATCAGTAAGACAGCTTGCCGCTTCCAGTAGAGAACCCAGAAGTGAGTTTGCCACTTGCCTAGAATACTTGGACCAGACTTTTCTGGATATGATACAACTTTTTGTTACAATGTCATAAATTTAGTTTAACTCCAGTAACGCTGTAAGTATTCTGCAAAATAGTGACTTAATGTGAATTTCCTTTTTGGTATGAACATTTATGTATTTTGTTGTAACTCATATTTTATATTCCTGAAATTAAGGCGTCAAATACCAGTAAAACAAATTTCTGTCTGCACATACTCAGCAATGTAAAAGTTATTATTTTACTGTAGCAACAGGCTCAAATTTGAGTCAGTTTTCTGATTTATGACCCATTTTAAAAGAAAAATTGGACGGGTGGCAATGCCCAAAGCATTTCACAGAAAGATTATGTGACTGCCTGACACCATCCATGTTACAGTGCTTGCTCTCTCTCTTGATGTGCTTTTCACCAATAGGTAAATCTTGCTGTTAGCTCTCGAGACTATTTAATTATTGTCATACTTTGTATGTATGAAGGTTTAGGAACCTTCTTCAACTTCAGGGTTAATACTTTCTTCTCCCCTTGCTTTGCTTCTGTAGTGTCTTGCCAAAACTACCATTACATCAAAGGTTTTCTGGTCCTCCCAGAACACAGCCATTCTTTGATCTTATAAAAATGACCGGGAGAGGAGCAGCAGTCTGAGATCCTCTGTCCTGCCTGCCTCACCCTTTCCTTTCCTTTCATGGGCGAGCCAGTGTGTCACTTCCTTTTGCTGGGGGTGGAGAGCTTTCCCAAGGTTCCCCAAGTCCTTCCTCTGCTCACTCCCACCAAGTAATTTCTGCCACCTGATGGTGCTTGCAGCCAGCTCTTTCTTTTGGCATGATGTTCACCTTCTGCTTCCCTTCTTCCTTGATGTTTCCTTCTTCCCCCTGTATATCTACGGCACTTCTTAAATACCTGCTACTCATCCATCCTTTGCTCCCTAACTAGTTGGTGCTTTACTTGTTCTTTTAGTCTTTCGTTAATGCAGCCACCTCTGGTTTTTCTTCTGCCAACATTTTGACATTTCTTTGCTGTAAAAGAATTAATTTTGCCGTTAAGAGTACGATTAATTTTTCAGTGGTTGCTTTTCTGTCCCATTCATACTTTTTTCTCACTTTCTGGCTAATTCTGGGATTTAGAGTGGGAACCAAAACTACTGAAATGAATAGATGTATCAGTTTTTGCACATCTTTTCTAATTAATGGATTTTATTTAAGGCTGTGTATTTACACCAAGTCCATAAAATAAACATATATGGGTATATTTCTAATGTCATCTCTTCAGTCTCCCTTCTTGCAAGAATTGATGTATGGCGTTATTTCTAAATTGCTCTCTATAAAAGGGTTCTTCGCTAATTTAAAAAAAATTAACTATTAAATCGATGTAAGAAATACAATAACATATTGTTACAAATATAATTTAATACTAAACTTAATACTAAATTTGCAGGTAATCATAATCAATATCTAATTATGTATTTGTTAAAGAATATATAAAATATTGGCCTAATAATTTATTGTTAAATTGCCTGTACGAGGCAATGTATGAAACATAGGTAACTGTAAACTTTATTAATCTGTTCTTTGTTTGGTGATCAGGATGACAGCTTTATATTTAGTCATTGACAAATAACCATGGCACGTGTCTTAACAACTTGTTCTAATAACTTCATAGCTTCTCCAGCAGTGATATCAGCGATACAGTACTTTACAGAATCACCAAATGACTGAGTTAAGAAGGGACCTCTACAGGTCATCTGGTCCAACTCCCCTGCTCAAGCAGAGTCACCCAGAAACCTTTTGGTGGTTGCCCAGGACTGTGTCCAGTTGGCCTTTGAATATTTTGAAGAGTGGAGATTCCACAGCCTCCCTGGGCAACCTGTGCCAGTGCACAGTCACCCTCACAATGGAAAAATGTTTCCTGTGTTCAGATGGGCCCTCCTGGGTTTTTTGTCCTGTCATTAGGTGCCACTGAAAAGAGCCTGGCTCCCTCTTCTTTACACTCTCCCTTCAGATATTTGTATACATTGATGAGATCTCCCTCAGCCTTCTCTTCCCCAGGCTAAACAACTCCAGCTCTCTCAGCCTTTCCTTACAGCAGGAGGATAATTCCAGTCCCTTAAAGAATGTTGATTGCCCTTTGCTGGACTGTCTCCGGTATGTCTGTCCTGTACTGGGCAACCCAGAACTGGACCCAGCACTGCAGATGTTTCACCAGGGCTGAGTAGAGGAGAAAGATCACCTCCCTTGGCCTGCTGGCAGCACTTCTCCTAATGCAACCCTTACATTCTCTGAGTAGAAATCTCCTTTCAAGATTGTGAAGATTTGTTCCACCTCTTGCAAATATTAAACGTTTTCCCAGATTTTAATAAACCAAAATCCTCACAGTTTTCCAGTAAAGAAAGTAAAAATCTCGGGATAAGGTTTTATTACAAAAGATTGTAATTATTTAGATACATTATTTCTCTTGCTTTAACTAGATATATGTGATATATTATGGGGTTCTTTTCACTTGTTTTATATATCACAAAATAAATTAAAATTTTATTTGACTAAAATAAAACCAATTTGCATTTTAGAAGTGATACAGTTCAATCTACCACAAAATACAAAGAGCTGCAAAAACGTATACCATTCCAACAACAATGTATATAAGTTATTAAATAATGATCTGATTTAAAAAAATATAAATGAAGCCTTTAAGTAGGTCTTTTCTACATGCTTATTATTCTTCATTAAAGAAAAAATATGTAAAAAGGCCATTGGTAATTGCTTTGTTAACCACTGCATAAAACGCCAATTCTCTGGTCACAGACACCACTAGTTTCTAATGTTTTTAATGACTAAAATGTTTCTAATGTGCTGCCAGGTCCTTCATCTTAGATTAAAATGTTTTATCATTTAAGGGATCATAAGGGATCAAATTATACCATTTGGAATACAGACATCAGTTACACCTATTGATGCTACCATATTATTTTTTTCTTATTGTTGTGCATCTTCTGATTAAAATGGGAAAATTTATGAGCCAAACTCCTATTATTTTTTCCTACCCTGATACTGATTTGCTGTGAATCCTTGGTTAAATCACTTCTCTTTGTATTTTGATTTTTCTGAGCTGTAAAACTGAATGATATTTCTTCTTTCCCATGAAGGCTGTTAATTGAATTTCCATAAGGCTTTCTGTAAGGCTTGATGAAATATTGTTAGCATACAAAACATTAATGTAAATTATATGTAAATACTTTTTGCCTGCAGAGCTATAGAGAGCTAAAGATAGCATTAATGAATGAGTGACAATTAAGTCTTTATACCTTTTAAGAGAGTTTGCCCGCTAACATTGCTTCACTTTTACACACTCTTGTTGTTTGTTTTTTTTTAATGCCTAGTAATTATGTCTGAATGTCTTCGATCAAAATATTCGTAAATGATAAAGAATAGATTCTCAAACACTAGTCCTGTGGATCCCCAATGGTACTCAAGAGTATTAGTGGGTGTTTCACAGCGAGCTGGCTTGCCAAAAGACCACACTGTCTCCTCCACTTTTCCAGCTGCTAATATGTGTCAAACAACTAAAAATTCAAGAAATACTTTCCTAATATTTTTCCATGTAAACGATTCCTGTAGTTACCGCAGGGATGTTACGTGCTTATGAATGAGAGAAGAGGTGGTCCATGTCACTGCGAACAGGAAAGGAAGCATCCATGAAGCTCTCTTAATTAAAATGTGCACAGCACAAACATCTGGAGTCCAAATAAAAAATTCAGTTAGTTTTATGTTTGCAATGCTTTGTTAACAAAGGTCTTTTGTTTGTCATTAGTATAAGTGTAGCTTTTGCTTAAGAAAAAAAATATCTTACTAGTTAAAGCCAATGAAACATTGTAGTATTAAAAAAAAAAAGAGGCCAGTTGAGCTTAAATGTTGTGTAACTTTATCAAGTTACATGTGTGCCTGTTTTTGTAAAGGTAAATTGATTTCTTGCTGAAATCATCAAAACAATGGTATACTTGGAGTATATGTGGAATATATATATATATATATAAATTGGCATATGTGGAATATAAAGATATGAAATAAATGCTTTTACTTTCTCTTGAAGTACCTTTCATGCAGATGACGTACAAGGTCACAGAATATCCCAGCTGTCATGCAATTTGCCTGACATATGAAAGCCAACAGAGAACCTCGGGCCTCTTTGGTAGAACCACACTCATATAATAGAAGAGTATATGATATGTCAGTCTAGTGCTGGAGATAAAACTATGCATTCTAAGCTTCTACAGATGTTAAAAGGGAAAGCAAAGGATACCTTGATCCATGCTGGGTGCATCCCATTCTTGCTATTTAGGTATTCAATGTGCTACAGCTATTTAAAAATAAGTCATCGTAGGTCACCTTTAGTGTTACATCTCTCATCTGAATTGTGAGTAACTGCCTGCTGACATGCATTGCAGTTCGTTAAAATTACAGTCACATCTAATCTTTTTATGGGTATTCTTTGGGGATTAGCTAACTGGTACTTAAGTCAGCTTAATTTTCAAAAATATCTGTGCTATACAGATAGCCATTTGTTTTTACCTACCTCAGAAAAGAAAGGAGCTCTGTACTTGAAAGTCAATGAGGTTTGGTTTCTGGTTTATGTTTATATGTTTTCAGTATATCAACTATGAAGGCAAACTTTAGGAGGACTATATACAAACCTGCTTTGATTTATTTGTGTTTAGCATTGCAGCTTTGAGACCGAAAATAAAATGTGTATCTGATTTTGATATAGATCTGTCCCTTGAGACAGCGTGAAGCTGTCACCAAGATCACATCAATATATGAGGATTAACTGTTCATGTTCATTGATGTTTGTTAAACATCAAAGTCTTTGTATGAAGTCATGGAACAAGAGTAATTTGTTTTATCGTTCTCTGTGAAAACATAGAACGCCCCTTTTCAAAGTAAATAATCTTTATTTTAAAAAGAGAAAGATTAATAGCATTCACTCTATGGAAGAGACTGCTGTTAAGTAAAATACCATTAATACTATTTCAGTCAGTACAATTGATGTTTCTTCCTCTTATCGGTACCATCAGTGCACTGTATCAGTACCTTCTGTTCCCTGTTAAACAATGAGCAGACAGATGTGATTGCTCTCTGTAGGATTTGTATGCATTATGGCATACAGCTTTCCCATTTCTGGGAAAAAAAGTTAACAGCACCTAATTGCCCTCTGTGTCAGGTGCTTCTAACAGCCTTTTTCACATTTTCCATATGCAGCTAAATCTGCCTCTTTTAATAGACTAGAGTGCAGTCCTTAATGATACATATAAGGCTTTTGATCCATGTTGAGGAGATTTTTGTGCGTTTCATTACATTATCAGACTGATTCTGTGCGCCAGCTAAAAACTCATTCATTACCTTTTCTTCCTCCATATTCTTTTGTTGCTGTTGCCTTCATTGAATTTCCCCTAACAAACTTGGCTTTTTTTCTCTTTTTATTTGCACATCACTACCATTCTTTTCATTGGCTTTGTGAAAAAGGACTGCATTTCTGTCCCTGCAAATGTTGGCGTGTGAGTTATCCTGTTCAAATCACTTCACAAACTGTTCATAAGACTGTGAGAATTTTAGGGTATAAAAGGAACTGTACTGGTTGAGACCAAAGGTCAATCTAGCCCAGCTATAGACATCACAACAATGGCCAAAATAAAATGCTTAGGGAAGAGTGTATGAACGGGACTGATGTATGTTTTGTTTCCCACTCGTTCATTCATTCTGATTCTTGCCATTCAAAGTTCAGAGACTTGTGGACCTAGATGTAGTTTCTATGGATTTGGAACCCTTCCATGGGTTTTCTTATTCATGAATTTGATCAGTTTTCTGCTTAAACCCATATAAACTTTTCTGGTTTTATGTGACTTCTGATTTTATGCAAATTGGTCATTCCTCCTCTCAGGCTTCTGTCTTCCTGGCTGAAGAGACCTGTTATTGTAAGTCATTCTGTTTAATCATTCCTCGGATAGAAATAGTGCTCCATGGCTTTAGTCATTCTTGTTGCTCTTCTCTGACTTTTCCCTATTTCTGTTCTGAAATAGAGGTCCAGACCTGCACTCAGTAGTCAAGATGCAAGCACACTGTCAGATTCATACTTGGGAATAACTCTGTTCTCTGGCTTTTTCTTTTTTTTTTTGTTCTTTCCCAGTTATATCCATTGTTGACTCTGCTTTTCTGATTGATTCTGAGCAATGAATTAGCAAGTTCTTGGAAATATGAATCATTACCCCGTGGTCTACTGCCTGAACAGTAGTGCTTAGCTTAGAGCCATCGTTTTGCGTGTGATTTTAGCAATCTGAAAAACCCGTTCAGAAATCTAAGTAGCCTATGTCATTCTTTATCCATTTTATCGTGATTCTCAACAAAACCAGAAAACCAAACACTGAGTATGCATATAACCCGGAGGCTGGTCTTCTGCTTTCAGGATTACATTGAATAATGTAACTAATGTGGACTAGCTGAGACACAGCTAATTACTTATTTCCCCTCCAAAAAAACGTATGTGAAACAGAGGCAATATATTTAGGAGACACTTTGGGAGAACAGACGATGAACATCTTCTTTAACTTCTTTTACAGACAGTGTTGACAGGAGGGCTTGGCAATAGAATTTAGAGAAAGAGCTGAAAAATGGGTAGCTTAAGGCACGGGCTTACACTTAGGGCCTGTGTTCCTTTTATGTTGAGAGCAAATTGCAGGTCATCTTTATTGAAACACGGGGCAAAAAAAGCAAAAAACTGTGTAGGAGGAAAAAAAAATTGCTGTAAGTTGAATATACTTTATATCACGCTGGGCATCCACTACATTAAATGTGTCCAGTGTCCCAGGCAACTTTATTTCAACTCTGTGTCATCTCAGATGTGTATTTTTCTGCGCTTCATAAGTAAAGTACTCTAGCAAAATTTTTTGGGGTAATTTATTCCATAAGCTTAAAATATTGATGGGTTATTTGGTGCCAGACCAATAGGAGAGATTGAGGAGTGTTACAATTGTGGAGTTATTTCCCACGAGGAAGGATTTTATTTCTGAAGGGGTAGGGGAGTTGTTGGTGGTCAGAGTAAAAAACTTTTGCAGACGTGTCTGTCAGATCTGTGTGATACTGAAATGACTGCCGAACAATAGGATTCGGTATTTTGTTTCGCATATAGTCGTTTGGATTGCTCAGGGTCTGCCGTGCCTCACATATTTCCCAGCCTTAGAAAAATGTGTACATACCAGTACCAGGGGCTACTCTGCGAAGAAGTAGCAAACATTGCATCTCATCATAAATTAATGAAGTGGAAAATCAATGCTTTGATGAACATATGGTTATTGTAAATGAAGCGTGAAATATGAATGAATACTGCTTTAATGTTGTAAAAGTAAAATGGCTGATTCTTATTAAAGGGAAGCATTAGAGATTGATAGATACCTGTAGGCAATTTTACTCTGAAGTGGAGATGTATAGTAGCATATAAAAGAAAAACAAATAGGTATTTTACAGCTATAAAAGTGTTTCTACACCATAATCTGTGAAAAATACTTTAGGTGCAATATGTGAAACTCCTGTCTGATTGCATCCTGAAAGTATAAAGAAGAATCCATTTTATGCTTTCATTATTAATATACAACTACAGGTTCTATAATTCTTTTCTGGTAAAGAACCAGATATGTTACAGGAAAAGTAATTTTTTTTTCCTTATAATTTTTTTAACTAAAACCCCATAATTGCAAATTAAATTACACATTAAAATAAAGAACTTCTGAAGATCATAAATAAATTCTAGTTTTGGTCCAAACACAACTAGCTAAGTGTAAATTCTACGTGACTCGCTTCCTCGTGCAGCAGCTGAGAAAGAAGAAAGCACTGTTTTCTTGTTAGAAGAAATAACCTTTATTAATTCTGAATTGGAGTTTTGAAAAATTGATTTGCCCTACTTTATTCAGTGGCAGTCAGCACAACTATGCACCTTTCTTGCTTCCAGGTTTTTTCCCCGAATTTGCCGTGGTCAGTTGTCAGCGTTGCAATTAAGGATTTTTTCATACTGGGCGTTTTCAGTTCTGCCCATTTCAGGAGGCGATTTACCTATCTTTCAGGCCTAACTTCATATATTCAGTCTTGCATAATTCCTGTATGTTTTTAAAAATTAACCTTTTAAAATCTAACAAAATGAGTGTCTTAGTATAAGAGAAATGCAAAAGTACATGTTTTGTTCATACCCAAATCATCTCTGCCTTGTTTTCTGTGTTACATTTCTATTTTCTTGTTCTCCATAAATGACTTTGTTTTTGTTTGTCTCACTAAATGATTTTTTCTTGTTTGTCTCACTAAAATCTTTGTTTTATTCTGATTCACTTCTGACAGCTCTTCCTGTTTTTCTTGAAATCTAAAATATCCTTCCTTGCTGTTCAGTCCTTTTATGCCATTTTGTAGGCTTCTTCCTCTCCCTTTTGTTCTTGAAGCAACAGGTCATCCAACCCTCTCATCTTGTTCTCTTCTGCGTTGTGTGAAGACTAGAAATTAACCTGGAAAAAAGGGCCAGGTTTGGGAATTTCAGAACGTTTTTCTGCTGATACATCTTGCATTCTTACTGCAGACTGTAACAGAGGGATAAGAGAGTCCTTTTCTAGCTAAGCATACAATCTAAGGGCAAAAGTTTCTTAGATATTGAGAGATACTGTTTGAACCTCAGTAGCCACAGAAGGAAAAAAAATCCAAATATCTGGAAAAATGATTTCGGCAGATGTTTGTTTTATAGAAATAGACCCTAATATAATCAACATATCAACTCAATACAAATTTCTCATCACTACAGAAAATTAGAGAAATACTTTTACATACATAAGGTTTTTGCATATGTATAATTTCAGAAACAGAAAAAGCAGTCTTGCATCCACTACCTAATTAATTTATTTGGACTGAGTATTGGTTACAAGTTCAGTCCTGTGAAATGCAAATGAATCCCATCGTTTATGAAACTCAACCTGCATTTTTTTATGGAAAGTATATTATTGCAATCTTAAAGACTGAACTTTTTGCAACTGTTAGGAGAGAAGGAAGTGATGAGAGAAGTCATTGCTTCTAGACTGATGGTATGTCGGTACTTGGGTTACTCTGTTCAGTTCTGGTTCTCCGTTCCTCATTCCCTCCCTTCGGTCTTAAAAAAGTCCAAACTGGAGAGGCTACACAAGGCATAAGAACAATCAAATGCATGAAAATTCTGCCGTGTGAGGAACAGCTTAGTACACTAGGACTCTTCAGCCTAAAAACCATTAATGGGAAAGATTACAAGATAAATAATTCTCTGTAAAATGAGAAGTTGTAGAGAGAAGGTGAAGAGAGATTGGTGATACACTCTCTTATAGTATAGGAATGAAAGAATATATAATTAAGGTAGCAAGTGGTTGGTTTAAAACAAAATGTAATGGCTCTTCATATATTACATTATTGTAGTCTTTTTATATGTTAGTGTAATTTAAAATATTGCTTATAAATACTTAGGAACAATGGTTCACTTATTTCATTGTGCAGGTAACTAATATAATGAATATGAATGTGGGAAAAAAGATCTGGAGTCACTAGACAGTCATGGTAGCAGTATAAATATTAATTTTAATAATATTGCTATTTATGCACAATAATATATATATTTGTATGATTTTTTTATATGTACATTATATATTGCACATAACACTATGAATATATTACTAAATAATTAACGTGCCTAGTATATAGATACACAAAACATACTATCCATTCTATTTGTAACATGATTAAGATTATAATAAAATATTAATACAACAATATCAGTATTGTTAGCTAAGAAGCCTGCTCATGAGTGTTTGTTTCATGGCTATTTGCCCTATGTGAGTTTATTAAAAAATTTTTATGTGATTAAGTTTTAACTAAAGAAATATGAGCTGTGCTTTTAAAGAATCAGTCTTCTCTAAAGAATTAGCTTACGTGGATATAGACTTTTTTATAACAAGCCTGTAGACAGTTCTTTCTATATTAATCACTGGCAAAGTATTTTTGCTGGGTGCTAATGCTACTGGTGTTTGTTATAGCCAGCACAGTACACACGCTATTATGCTCTTAACTCATTGGGTTGCTTTTGAAAATTGTCAGGGAGCTTTATGTGATACCAAACACAGCTTTTTGGGGTAGACTGCACTTGTGCTGAGAGGTTCCCACTGTTGGGTTTTTTTACCACGGTGTGACTGAATTTTTCAGTCTCTTTAGGTCTTATGTCTGGGATCTAAATGCAATGTTTTCCATGTTGAGTGGATTGAGACTTTCCAAGACTAGCAACAGAACTTTTGTTGTTAAGGGCATGTTAACTCAGTTTGCACAGACTTTACAGCATATTAATATTTTACTTTAGAACTGATGAATGTTCTTTGTTATATAGATTTTTGCTTTCAAGTGCCAGTAATATGGTTAATGAAGCCTATTAGTGGTAGATTGGATACCGGGTTACCAGAACTGTATCCAAAGAAGTGTAATTTTTAGGGTTGTGGATGAAATGCCACTTGTTTTTCTGATAGGACAAACAGTACTGTTTCTACTTGTTTTCCAGTAAGTAATAGAAGGGTAGCCTTTGAGAAGCCCCAGAGGCATCTGGCTTATGGGGTATGACTGCTCTTTATGCATGACCAACTTCACTTATGCACAAAACCTGAAACACAAGAGTCGTGTTCCTCAGTTCTTTGTATCTTCTATACACTTGATATTTTGTGTGACACTTTTTGTAATGTGGAGGTGTAATCTTCTTGTTAAGTCCAACCCTAACACTCCCTAGGGTGGTAATTCATCTTTCAGCAGTACATAATGTATGTCTAAACCAAAAATATGAAATCTGATTGTTCTATATTTAGCTGAGTGCTAACTGCACATATTTGTATTTGCCAAAAGAAATAATGGATATGTTTCTACTATGTGTTTAACTACAAAGATATAAACATTGTGAGTATACTTCTATATTTTTGTTAAATGTGGTTTACTCCCTGAAGTGCAATAGGAGAAAATTTCTTTCTGAAGGCTACATAAACTCCAAAATTGTAAATAAGTATTGTTCTGCTCAATAAACTGGTAACTATTCTTAGAGACTGCAATTAAAGAAAGTATACTTTGTCTTTTATTTTATCTTTCTTTTTCCTTAACAGCCTGTTTACTGTTGACCTGTTTAATTTACAGATGTACATACCTACAAAAGTGTTTCTATAGATGTAATAGGTTTGTAATGCTTGAAACAGCTGAAAGAATTGATTAATTTTTTAATATTTTATCTTGTGTTCTGTTCTTCAGAGTACTCGAGTAGCTTTAGACCATCTGGAATCTGTTCCTGAGAAACTGAGTCTGTTAGAAGATTTCAGAGATATCGGAGTGAGAATGTTTTCATTTGACTCTTTTAGTAGTTCTAAAATATTTTGGTTAATGAACAGATACATTAGTTAATACGATATTTAAAATTACATATACACATATTATATAGACAAAAACATACAGATCTTTATATCCATGTTTATACAGATTTTTTGGAGGTTATAAATTTAGTCCCAGTTAGTGCTGAAGTGCACTATAATGTAAACAAACATTGATAATTAGGCATAATAGGTCAAGTCGTGGTTACTGGTTCAGAATATTTGTTTGGGTAGAGAATTCTGATATTACTTGTGAAAAAATGAAAAAATTGCAATGAAATAAATTTTGACAGTTAATTCAATATTTAAAGTAATGAGTGAAAATCAGTGAGCGTTAACCACTTTTCTTTTGAATGCTAATCATTGCCACTTATTTTCCCAATATCACTATCAAGTCAAGGTGTGTTTTGACACTGGGACATATTGACAGTAGTGGTGGAGTACTGTCAGGAGCGATAAGCCTCAAATTAGCTCTTCAGTGGCTCAGTGGCTAAACCACCATAGTATTACTACTTTCCATACGTGAAGTTGGTTGTTTATTCAAAAAGAATTTAGAATCTCATTGCACAGTGTTAAATTTAAATCATTATTAAATCACAGATCAACAAATTCATAATTATTTGCATTTTATTTGCTACATAGAGTTTCTCATCCTGATGTAGTCGTAAACTTTTCAAAACATACTTGTTTGGAGCATTATTTATTTGAAGTGTTCTTGCAGGAGGTCATGTGATTTATTCTAACTGCACACTATTTTATTGCCGTCATCATCAACAAAGTTAGAAACACAAACGCTGATTGAAATGTGTGGGTTTTTTTTTAAAAAAAATATTATTGAGATCTATATTAAAGTTATAGTTTTAATTTCACCTTCCAGATATCCCCAAAAGAGCCTTTTTGTTCTGACAGCAGTTGGCATTTGCTTTCAGTTTCTGATGGTTCTGCACTGCTAAAGGAAAAATTATCCTCTCAGTTAGGCAAAGCAGAAGCTTAAATGTGGTGTTTCCATGTTCTCTTTCACACTTGCACTCTCTTGCTTAACATTACTATGAAATGACATTGTCATTTTTTGGTTTGCTGTACTTATCACTCAGCCAACATTCATGAGGCTGGAACTTTTGAAGTCTTTGGTTTAATTTAATTCTATCTTTCTCCTTGATGCTTAGTTTTTTAAAGGCTGTTTTCTTAAGACAAGCCCCTGCCAATAACTGCATATTGTTTAATAGACACTTTATTATTCAAGAGAGCTAAGCTTTATAACTTAGCTGTGAAAATGGTGTCAGTTTGGAGCTTCATTAATTTTGCTATTGGAAAATAATACATTGGATTTTTTTGTACAAGAGCATATTTTACTCAAATGCATGAATGAAGTATTTCAAAGCCATTCATTGCTTTCCACTGTATAGTAAGTTCTGCCCTCGATGTTTTAATAGGAAAGGAGAAGGAAAGAGAAAGTAAATCTTTGATAATGCCTCACAAGTTGTCTGGTTGTTGTTCATTCAAGCGAATCATTAGCTAGTTTACTGAGAAGTGTTATGTTTTCTTATTTGAAAATACTTTTTAGTCCGTATCCTTAGAACACTTTTTTGTTCAAGTCTGTACAGTATTGTGATTAATTTTTCAGAATTACAGAATTTCTTTGTTAGAAGGTATAAAATCACTGAATTTTGGAAAAAGCTACAATCTATTCACCAGTTAAGGACAAGGCTGTTCACATTTTAGCCTATTTTCATTGTAGCATTACTTTTCTGTACAGAACACTATGCTTTCATATGGCCCCTGTATCTCAGCCTTGGAAAGTCAGTAATTCATTCATTCTTGCTCTATTGAAAATCCTTGGTGATACCTGTGTTTACAATAGCCAGCCAACATTTTTTAACTGCTTTTCACACTACAAAATCATTTAGATCTTTCAATGCCTTTCTAGAACTCCCATTGCCGAAAGGAGATGATTGAGGAAAGGTATATGAAGTATAAAGAAATAGTGAGTTCTCTACAGCAACAGCTAGAAGATTCAAAGAAGAGAGCCCAACAGTTCAAGGTATGTGTGTGTACTCCACTTTTGTTTCCCAATTACTTTCAATCAGCAATGTAAGCTTATTAGATATATATTAACTCCTAGTACAAACACAGACTAAACTCACACATGAGTGTTTCTGGTTTGTATATCTGGCATGGCTGATGTAAAAGTTGATGACAGAATTGTTGTGTGCCGTGGATGCTTTCCAAAAATCTATAAAATTTCACAGAAAAAGTGTCTCACTGTGTCTTACTACTCTGAAATGTTTGCCTGCTTTGTCAACTTGTTGTCTGCCAATTGTTTTGATTTGTTTGTTCAATTTTCCCTTGTCCTTTCATGTGAAGGATAAATATAGAAACCTGCTTCCTCCATTAAAAGGATGACTGCTTTGTAGATCACGTATAGTGATTTTTCAGTAATTGAACTTTGCATTCTTTACGAAAGATACGGTATGATGCTTGTTAGATATGTAGACAAAATCCAGGCGAACAGAGGGGAATTGATTTGCTAAAGGTCACTCAGCAGACTTATAGAGGGGCAGAGCTTAATTTCCTAACCCCCTGCGATACAAATCCAGTGCTCCTGTTTAGCAACCTTGCCTGTAACGAGTTCACCTCCCCAGTTGTTAGCACACTTGCTTACTCTTCGTATTAGCTTGTTCGTTGTCTTGCCGCTTCTCACTGCGTGTCATTGTGATAGCAGCTTACTTCAGCAGAACTGCGGTTTCTTATAGACGTGGTTGAAAAAAGCGCTCAGAACTTATGGCTGGACTCAATGATCCCAAGGGTCTTTTCCAGGCCAAGTGATTCTATGAACTGAAGCATCATGTGAGCATCTCTGCTGCTTATTACAATTCTTTGGCAATGACTCTTACTGGTGTCTCTAAGCAGTTGGGCTCAAAATCTAGGGTCACACACACCGGGTGTCAAAAAACTTCAAGCTGTTTGTTTTCCCCGTCTCCTCCATAGTAGTCTTCCTTCTGTAAAATGAGGACATATTTACCAGCAGCTCTTTTAAAAAGTTAAAGGATAAAGTAAATACAGGGTATTTTAGCTTAGTAAGTTGCTGTTGCAAGAAGAAGGTACTAAGCTACTTGAAAAAGCCGTCTTGCTCTTCTGTATGAAAGAATTGGAAGGAAGAAATGGGGCAGATTTACTTTCAGTCGGTTGCTAGTGATACTCTTCAGTTTCTTGAATTTCTCTTGCACTCACAGAAGAGTTACTATTTCAGTAGCTTCTGAAATCTGGAAAACATTGAAAAGCTAAGTGGAATGCAATCAGCTGATGGTCGAATATAATATTGCACTAAGCTGATGGGGCTTACTGAGCTTGCACGATTTGAACCCTATATTCAGAGTCCAGTATAAAGCTGGTTCCAAAACACTATTTCCTCTTTCTTTGGACAACAGAGAGCATTTAATGGCTTCCATTTAGTCAGGCCTAATTGGGTTTTTGCATGACATACAGTACTCTCTGCTGTCACGGCTGTTACAAATAGAACAGAATGTTCAAAAACAAGTAACAGACGGGTGCTAATCTGATTTCACTGATCAGGCTGGCTTAGTCTAATAAAACCCTTTTTAATGCTTGCCTTTCTTACCCTCCCTTGGAACAAACTCAAATGCATTGTTGCTTAATTTTTTTTATTTTGCTGTTTGTCAATTGGGAGTCTCTACAGTTGGTTGGTGGAAGAGCGTAGGCTTGAGAACGTGAAAGTTCATTCTTTCTGGTAGTTTTGATTCATGTCCTGTATGTTCAGTGCTTCTGCTGTACAAAGTAGACAGATGTTTGGTAAGTGAGAAGAAAATGCACATTTTAAAAAAGAGAGTTCTTGTAAAGTCCTTACATTGACCATTTTAGATTAAATTACTTCTGGAATTAATCTTTCGCCTCTGTTATGCTCTTCTCTAGCCTCTCTTATAATACGCTTCTTTCTTGCCAGCATTAATGTCAGACAGGCATTATCTAAGCCTGCATCCCATCGTTTTTTCATTTTAAGGAGCAAAAATTAAACCAAAGTTGAATGTTCCCCTAAAAGCTGTGACTTCCTTTCTTGTGGTTTCATTTTTTCCCTACTCAATCTTCTAGTCCTCTGTAGTCTTTTCAGATGGCTGTAAAGTATCTGCTGCTTAGGAGCCCAGGAAAATCATTTGTATGTGTTAAAATGTAAGATTTCCAGTAATAAAGGAGGCCAGAGGCAGAATGCCATCAAGTACCCCAATCGTGATTTTTTTCAACTGAGAAAGGGCTGAGTGATAGTAGATCAAGAACAAATTGTGGAAAAAGAAGGTAAATATAACGTGTGAAGGTAAAATAAATAATAAAGGATACCAAATGAAGCAAAATCAAAAGAAAAGGCAGGAGGAAAACTAAAGATAAGTGTTGTGATGGATGCAAATATTTTAGGATAGTGTCCCTGCCATGAATAACTGACCATCCACTTAAACACAGCATGCAGAGGTAGTTGTAAACGAAGCACCTGAGAAAAGGCACATTCTGTAAGTTAAAATTTCTGTAAAGAAAACCATTTTGTATTGCAGGTGCTGGTAGAAGCACTTTGCTTGTTTAAAAGCTCTGTTCTAAGATAGCATTTCTGGAATCAGAATGAAAAGACAAAACCTTTTTTTATTCTTTAAAAGTTGTTATTCTGCTATGTACACTTTAGGTATTCTGTCTCTCATCAGCACATAAGGGGATTAATATGTATAATTCCATTAGTATTAATAGGAGTAAATCTGTCTTCAGTGATGGGACAAAAGCTCATTTGATCTCTAAATTAATGTTGAATTTTATTTTGTTTTCTGTTTAGTTTTCAAATCTTAGTATCAGCGTGAATGATAAATTGCAAGATGTTTTAACACAACTCCCTACGGCTGTTTATGATAAGAATTCAGTAGCAAAATTGAGTGTTTTATGAACTGATGCATTTGTGCATTATTATCTCTTCTCATTTTGAGAAACTGAGTAAATTGGATACCAAGCCAAGCTTTTAATCTTATTTTGGAAGGTATTGGAACTGGGGACTACTTGCTGCAGTGCTAATAAAGATTTACAGAGATTTTTTGTTTAAACGACTTTCTTAAAATTATCTTATTTTCATTTACAGACCAAATTACTCACCAAAAAGCTATGCTGTGTGGGTCTAGCCAAACACAGTTAGATTGTACTTCAGACTTTATGTAATGGTTTAAGAAAAAAATGGAAAGACAAGTTCAGGTATTTTGATATGAGAAATCAATGAAGTTTCAGTTTCCTCAGTAGCAATGAAAATACATTTAATTTTCATTACTTGTGGAACATTAGTGAATTAATGTGGACTGTTCATTGATGAGGAATTCATCGTTCACTGGTGGGTGCCCTACTGTATGCTTTGTCCTGAACTGTGGGTGTGATGTAAATGGGAAAGAGCATTTTTACAACTTGCGGTAGTGATAAGAACTTGCAATGCTCCCAGTGCTTTTCTCAAGGCAAACCAGATTTTTGCAGAGATTTCATAGTGGTGAAATGGGAATGAAATTCATAAGCAAATGAATTTGAACCTAACTGCAATACTGAGAATTCAAATCACTGTTTTCCAGCATGTGTGAAATCCCAGCATATACCTCAATATGTTCTACTACATGTTTTTGTTAAAGTTTACAGCTGCTTGATATTAACAGATAAAAATTATTTTTATTTGGCTGCCATAGGATGTGAAAATGGAGGCTGAAATTTCTGATATAGAAGCGGCTGCTCCCTCTTCTAGTTGGCCAACTCAAAACAGCTTTTTGTCCAGCTCACTGCTCTCAGATTCAGGTTGTAAGTATTGTTTCACAGAAAAAAATCTACAAGTAATATATTGTCATCTTTTTTTGTTTTGTTTTGCTTTACTACTTTTCCGCAAAAAAAGCGCTAGAACCATTTTAAGAGTGTTCTTGCGGTTTAGCTTTAGATAGTGGGTGAATGCCTCTGTCTAGGAAGTACTTCATGACATCCCACTGTTGGGTTTTTTAACTGGGACTTGCAATACATTCTGTTTGTCACCCAAACCTACACCAAAAGAAAGTCTGCACTTGATTCTGAATCTCTGCATGAAGAGTCATAACTGTGTAAACTGTTTGTCTTTTCAGGGATCACAGAGACATCCTTACTCAAGAAGTCTTTCCCAGATCTTTCATTTTTACCAGTCTTGTATTTGTATAGCAGTTTAATGGTGAAAGTTGAATTCATTAATTTTGCTTCTACTTCAGTAGTTGTTTTTAACTATTCTTCCTGTCCCCTAGCATGTATACAGTTTGTGATCATGGAAAGTCATGAGATCTCTGATACAGCTAGGATTTGCTCAGTAAAATATAGGATATGTTAGATCTTTATCTGGTACAGGCACACCTTTGCATGAGTAAACTAACTTAAAAAAAAAAAAAGTTTTTAAAGTTTATTCTGAGCATATCAGCACATGAATATCAGAATACTTCTCTTCAGAAGGTTATCACTTTCTGTTCCTTCTTAATGTAGCCAGTTTGTGTTCTGGGAACCCAGTCAGTCCGTTGCATTCTGCAGTGGAAAGTTCTATTTCAGGCTTCATTGCACTTTCAAACCTTTGCATCTTAGAATGAGTGCTGCAGTACATTAGTGCTCACCAGTAGGCCCCGAGCTGATCTAATGAGGTTAAGATAATTGGTTTCTTTTCCTTTCAGAATCTGTAGGTTGTGATTACTATCATTTTGCAGAGCATAACTGAGCAACGGTAGCATGACTAAAGCATAAGAACAAATGCCTCCGTCTTATCTGTACTTCAGGAACAGTTTCCCCTGACTCAGAGTTGGGTTTCCCTTTTCCCTAACCCCATCCCTGTCAAAGTCTTGCAGGTCAAAGCACAGTTCAACCTGGCTGGGGTACCAAAAAGGAATAACCCATACCTTGCAGGCATTTTGGACTAGATGACGTCTAGTGCTCCCTTCCAACCACAACAACTTGGCCATACCACTGCAAAAAATTGCTGAAATGTAAAGATGCAACATAAATGTTGCTAAAATATTACAATATCTTCATCTTGCTGCATCATAACCTGCATGGAACTTGGTAGGCCTTTGTTACTTTAGTACTTTTAAATCATTTTCAGGCAGTTGTCAGATAAATGGGATCCATGTGATCTGAATACCAACATGATGAACCAGTTCTGGATATTTTTTTTTCTGATTCAGCTAATTTTTACCAGTACTAAGCTATCTGGAGATAAAAAAAAATGAGTGACAAATGAAAGACTGTAGTGATTCAATATTAAGAATTGTGAAATATTTGAGGAAGGCTCCTTTTGAAACCATGCTTAGGCATGGTTGAGGGACTTTTTTTTTTTCTTGCTCAAAACTTTTAGGAAGGTTCCACATCATGAATTAAGCTAATCTTCATATTTCATATTTTCCAAATCCCGGAGTGGTACTGAGAGTGGTTTGTTGTTTTTTTTTTT
>VZRU01018097.1:0-28759 GCA_013398155.1 Pedionomus torquatus | reverse complement strand
AAAAAAAAAAAGCTTCAAATAATAATAATAATAAAAAAATTAAATGGAATTATTCTGACGTTTCTGGACACCTGCATTAATACTGTATGACTAATAAAAGCATGTCAGTTGCGTGGACTGAACCAGCGATCAACATGCGCCCCGAATGCACACGAGTAGAAATGCAGTCAAAGGAAGTAGTCTTCATTGCCTAGAGGTCACTTCCAGTCAAAGGATAAAGTTCAAAGACTGAATGATCAAAGTGCTCTTTTTTTTTTGTTTGTTTGTTTGTTTGTTTTGTGGTTTTTTGTTTTATTTTCTCAGTAGGACTATCTTCTGCTACGAGGATCACAAAATGGTGCCATCAACATGTGTCATCTTTAAAAATAAAAGAAGAGCATTTAGGTGCCGTTGGTAGAAACCGTTCCCAGCACAGACAGTAAAATACAATGATTGAATCATTCGGAGGTTTTGTTCGGTAACGACTCAGGGGGAAGGAGAAAAAAAATAAAGGGGTGGGGGAGATAACATTAAACATTAAAACCTCCAAAATACATACACACACCCCCAGCCCCCAGCATGTCAGCATTAGCAAATATTCCATTCAAAGGACAGGAATTTCCACACTCAATATGCAGAAAGCCATTCACCAGGAAAATGAAAAGACCAAAGATGCTTCACCTTTTGCCCCCCCTTCAAGTTGCTTTTATAAGGAATAAATCCTTTTATAAGGAATGTATTATAAAAGCCGGGCTTCAGCTCTTAGCGCTAGATATTCAGCTGGTAACAAGAAGAGTGGGCTTCTTGATGCATTCTCAACCCTTTATACATATGTATATATATGTATATTCATATATTTCTCAAGAATCAACACAAACTACAGCTGAATTATGCAAAAATAATAATTCCCACCCGAATCTATATCTATATAATAGATACATGTAATAGATAGATAATAATAGATCCTTAAACCTGAAAATAACTGACACTCACTACATTTGAGATACCGTAACTGGACAGAACATCCTTAAAAAAAAAAAAAAAAGCCAATCTTTCCTGCATTACACTCAATATTAAAGTAAATATTTGCCCGTGGAAGCTCTCCCTTTTCAACCTTCTCTTCCACCCACCAACCTGTCGCGTGTTTGCGTCTGGTCCCAGTAAATGTTAAGCTCGTTAACAGAAAGCAAACTCCCTGCCTGGTTGTTTTTAATGCACTTACTTGTCACCCCCCCAACACACACACACTTAGAAAATGCAGCCTCAGAAAGGGTATCTCTGCCGTCGAGCAGATTTAATATCTATAATATCTTTGTTCACAAAGGCTGCTGCGATAGGACAAGGGGCAATGGACTTAAGTTGGAGAAGGGTAGATTTAAGTTGAATATTAGAAAAAATGTCTTTACTCTGAGGGTGGTGGAATGCTGGAACTGGTTGCCCAGGGAGGTGGTTGAGGCCCCTTCCCTGGAGATATTCAAGGCCGTGGGCAACCCGGTCTAGTTGGGGGTGTCCCTGCGACTGCGGGGAGGTGGGACTGGATGGCCTTTGGAGGTCCCTTCCAGCCTGGAGGATTCTATGATTCTATAAAGGAGCAGCCAACAATTCCCACTGGGAAACACTGTGTCATCAGCGCTACCACATGTGGAAAAAAACCCCTCTGTGTTTTGACAGCAGGGTGCTGCATGCGTGAAAAAGACTGGATGAGGATGCCAAGCAGGCAGAGGGGGTGTTCAGATTGTCTCCTAGAAGTTTAGGCCAAACGCCAGAGAAAACACTTCATACTGAAAAACAAAAAAAAAACCAAAACGACCCCACTGCCCAAAAGAACTCCAAACCCAGAGCAATAAAGAGATGCTCCCTGAAAACAAACACCATCGCACTCTTTTTTTCCTCAAAAATCTACCTCCTGACAACATCCAAACCAGGCGACAGCTTCATGAAACCCACATCAGCCTGGATGCCCGAGAAAACTGTATCTGGAAGATCCTTCTCTGTCTTTAACACCACGCGATCAGCCCTCAGATTAAAATTCACCAGGAAATTCACTGAACAGTCGAGGCAAACGTTGGGTAGGGGCAGAAAAATCCAGAAATATTTTTAGTTAGCAAAGAGGAGAAGTTTTGAAGCAGGGCTTGGGAGGACAGCCGTTTGTAGCAAATGAGGCTCCGTCACTCTGCTTAGGGACCAAGTTGCTTTGCTGGGGCAGGGATGAAATTAGAGATGAAAAACTCTGCAGTAAGAGAAACGAGATCTATTCTGACTGATAAACAAGCGTCTGTGCAAAGTGCCACTTTATCCCTCCCTGTTCATCTCGGTTTGCTCTCCATCAGCTCCCCAACAGGCACTGCTCACTCCCAGCTAAAGAAGCTGCAGGCACTCACTGCAAAGAGGAAAATATATAGATCTATGTAATTTCCTTCATATGCGTTTATTAAAAGGGATGAGTCTTCCTCCTCTCTTATCAAAGCAGAGGGATTCCAATTCCCATTACAGCTAAGCCAGCCACTGACAGCAGAAGGGGCAGAGCTCCTCTGCGCCTCCCTCCCCACCTTTCCTGTGTTTATTTTTCCCAGTGGTTACCCTGGGACAGCTGGTTTTCCCCCCCCCCGCCTCGGTTGGGGCTGGATTTTTGTCTCCTGATTCATCCAGCTCGAAGCAGTTCAAAGCGGTGATACTGCAGCTGAGGCAGGAGCGGAAAATGAAGGTGACAATCACCTTTCCCTAAGGGCTTGTAAATCTTTCCAGGGGTACCCAACGTCGGAGAAGGCTTTTTTCCAAAGAGAGCTGGTTAAAATCAGCAGGGAAACCACGTTTCCCGTTTCAGTGTAACCCTCCACTTCTTCCAATCCATTAAAAAAAATATACATAAAAAATTAAAACATTGAAAATGTAAAGGTCACACCTCGGCAGTCTTGTTTTACGTTCAACAGAAGAAAAAACTACTTGCAGCCAAGAGAAGGAGCGAGTGACACGAAGGAAATTTAACAAAACTTGTGTCGGGTGGACATCAAGTATATTTTATTTTTTAATGTAAGAATTTAAGGCGGGATGTAGGGAGGGGAAGCCCAATGAACTTTGTCATCAGTACTAAAAAAAGGAAGCTAAAAAACAAACGAAAATATTAGGAAGTAAGACAGTAGGAGTTATTTAAACGGATTGACTGGCTTTCTCTTGCCACAGTCTGGCTTTCACGTCGCTCTGAATTTGGGGAGGGATAGGGTTTCCTGGCTTTCAGAAAACAGCCAGCGTGTAGTTCCTCCAAAATAATTAAAAGGACTTGTTTAGTGGACTATAAGCAGCTCAATGGTTTTGAGCCACATTTACAGAGTGACTCAGGAGAACCCACGTTTCCTTTCATGCTTATTTAGTGCTTGCCTTATTCATGGATTTCAACTGGAGTTAAACAAGAAGTGAAAGCAGTGTTTGGAGACTGCTCCCCTCGACAGACTTCAGCCCCGAATCCAAACGAGACCAGCACAAATCCAAAGCAGATGCAACGTATTTGAAGCAGGAGATAAAGCAAAGAAATGAAACTTCGGTCCTTCCTCTGTAACAACAACTAGGAAGTGTAATAGAAAAAAAACAGTTCATAAAAACTCTCCCCAAATTGCCAATAAAGAGAAAGCAAAACCAGAAACGGAGAAGCACCAAAAGCGTTGCGAGAGTGCGAAACCAGCAAGAGAAGAGAAAGAGACTCTTGAAGAAGCTGGTGATGGTGAAAAGCCCAGCCCGGCAGGCAACAGGTTTCCTATTCTGAAAAAAACACCTCACGTGCACAACCACACGACCAACAGGTCCCAGTTCCTCAATTACCTCTTAATCCCGTGACAACGCAGCACTGAAGCCCCCTTGTTTTAGAGGTACTACTGGAGTATTTTGAGAAAGAGAGTTTAATTCTGTTACGTTACCGTATATATCAAAAAAAACCCACCCAAAACCCCATGGGTCTCAGCAAGTATGAAACAAGGATTGCTCGTTAAGGCCTCCAGGGGCTTTTAAGAGTCTAGCAGAGAAAGCTTTGACGTTGGCCTCTCCAGAAATTAATTCCCACTGTCTCAAACATCAGCCCCCCTCTGGTTTTCACCGCCTCCCCCCAAGGATGTGGACACCGAAGGCTCCATCATCAGCCCCCCCTCTGTTTTCCACTGCCTCCCCCCAAGGATGTGGACACTGAAGGCTCCATCATCAGCCCCCCCTCAGAGGGGGGGGCTGATGATGGAGCCTTCAGTCTAACACCGAGATGGGGATCAACTCCTCCCACACCACCCCAACGTAGAGTATTCCTTGTTCTACCACATCCCTTCCAAAATAACACAGGGCTTCCAATGATAACCATTTAGACAATATTCTCCTCAGGAAAGCAAAGAGACTGTTGACTCTAAAGACAGAAGAAAAGCGTGGCCTGTGTCTGCCCTCTCCTCCTCTTTCTCCCCACCGGCGGGGTGGGTAAGACAAGAACCTGAAAAAAAAACACCTAAAAAGCCCCAAAACCACCAAAAAAAGAGCAATGCTAGCATTGCAGACACTGTAGTATACATAGCAATTTTAGTCTGGTATTATTTTATCATATATATATGTAAGATCTTATTACTACACTGTTGACTTATCGTTCTGAAGAGCCTTTTGGTCAAAACGTCCCACACTGGAAATTCTGATTTACAGTGGAGATCTCTTAAAACTTAGTCCTTTACAAACACACAGGCAACTTCTAATCACCAGAAAAGCTCTTAAAAGTCTATCTGATGACAAGAGCAACAAACCCTGGGCTTTAGAGCTAAACCAGTTTATTACGGACCTTCCCTGAGCCTAAATTTAACACTTGTCATGGACTAATACAGTTTACAAGAACTTTCATTCAAGCTCAACCCTGTAATTTAAAACATCTAAATCTCTGCTGTTTAAATTTCCATCAGGAATTCTTAAAAAGTGACATTAAAAATAATAAAAAAAAAAATCATGTAAGAGTACCTCAAAGAGGATTTTAGTAACTTTTCAAAATTTAGAAACGAGTCCAAGGCTTTAAAGGCATTCATCCTACTTTCCTGAATTTTATTTGCCTTCAGCGCAATAAAACCCTCAAAAGTTCCTGGTCCTAGTTAAATACTTACCGTGATACCACCATTTTGTTTTCTTTGGATTCTTGTTACACGTTCTTACATAAAATGAGTTATCTGGAGGTCGTCTCTGCAACAGAAGAAAAGACCTACAAATAATCAAACAATCCTCATATTGTTAGACAGGAGCTATTTACTAAAAGCTTATGAAAGGCCACCACGAGGTAACAGGAAGGGCTAGACCTTCGTCAAGAAAAATCTCCTAAGGATCCAGGTAACAATTCCTACCGGAGATACTCCAAGCAAAAAAAAAATATCAGTTTGGAGATAGATCAGATGAGAAATAAAGAAAGAAAAAACCCACAAGAAAGGAACAGCTGCTGTTCAAAAAAAAAATCCCAAATGAAATTCCTTCGGAGTATGGAATCTAATCCTGATATGTCAGGGTGACAATCACTTAGAGAGGGGATTCTGCCGCTTTACTCTGCTCTGGTGAGACCCCACNAGGGGCAATGGCTTTAAGTTGGAGAACAGCAGATTTAGATTGGATATTAGGAACAAATTCTTTAAGGGTGGTTGAGCACTGGAACAGGTTGCCCAGGGAGGTGGTTGAGGCCCCTTCCCTGGAGATATTCAAGGTGAGACTCAATGAGGCCCTGGGCAACCTGGGCTAGTTGGGGGTGTCCCTGCGACTGCGGGGAGGTGGGACTAGATGACCTTTGGAGGTCCCTTCCGACCTGGACAATTCTGTGATTCCATGATTCTATGAACTGAAAAAAGCATCTAGATCAGATCAATACTTCACATTCTTCAGCTTTCTTCATAAGTGTCCTAATTTTGCAAAACCAAAATCAAAGGACACAACACAAAGCCATTTTGGGGTGGTTTTCTACCACAGCTGCCAGGGACTGACTGGGAGGTGACAAACAGGTGAGTTTGGACAGCAGAGGTGTATGAGCTCTGGCCACATCTAAACTCCACAGACATTCCGCTGCAAAAGTAAGGTTCAAGAGTAAAAGGGTTGTCTCTTGCCCAAAAAAGTCTAAGACGCCACTCATCTACAACCAAAAAAGCAGCTCATTCCTGAAATGAAAATGATCAAGATCGCTGAACCAGCATGGCTGCAAAGCCTTGCAAACACCTGAGTTAAAAACATTGTGATACATCATTTTGTGTTACCTTTAGAGACAGAAAAACTTACAAAGAATTGCCCTAAAACACAACTGAACTGCACAATCAGCACAACTGGAAGGGGTCCCTTCAACGCTCCCGTCCAATAACCACAGACGAGCCGATTACCAGGAAAAAAGGGACAAAGTACTTACTGCATTGGTTATTTTCCAGCTCTACCTTAGGATTTTATTTTTCAGTAGCAGAAACACAGATATGAGAGTTATGCCCATTTTAGAACTTGAGGAACAAAAACCTCTCTTGGCAAAGCAGAAAACTCCAAACTTTTACTTATTCAACTCCCAACAGTGCTAAAAAAGCCCATACCTTTTCTTTGCAGCTGGAAAGCATGCTAATAATGCTAAGACAAACTGATTGCACTGAGAGAGCTGGAGACCAGTCTTCTGTTAGAATGGATAAACAGATATGACCATTGCTATAAACATGGGGATGAACAGGAATATTGTCTCCAGTAAACATGACCTAAAAAAAAAAAAAAAAAGAAAAAAAAACCAGAAAAAGAAGAACAAACATCATCATAATCCACATTTTAAGTAAGGCTCTGTGGCTTTTTTGGGAAAACAATAATATCTTAAATTTAAAGAAGTGAATCTGCCATATTCACCTACACCAAGTAATGCACTTTACTGTCTTAGGTTCACTCATTTTTGGAAGCAATTCACAGAAACGTAAAATAAAGCAACAGAAGTCTAAACAACCAGTAAAAATTAAGTAAAATAAATGGCTAAATGTAGGGTTTCTCTGTGAGTATTTATATCAGGACAGAAAAATGCAAAGGTAACAAAAAGTGTAAAGATATCAAACTGAACTTGAGAAACTCCTAAGAAATACAGCTGTGTAGCCAAACTGGATTTTAACGATTTTATCACCCACAACGTTATACCCCAGGAAACACAACAAGATCCACAAAGGAGTATTTCTATAACCCTGGAAGCAAATAGAAATGAAGTTCTGGACAACTCATCCAGGATCCAGCATAAAGAGTAAAACACATCAATCCTGTTAACCATAAGGGTCTTGTACACCCGCAGTACGTTACCGTGTAAGAAATATTTTCCCATCGTTATTTCAAGTGGAATATGGTTTTATTTCACGTGTACAGATATGGAAGAACAGCATTTAGAACCTTAACTCCTCGCTATTAAAAGATCATATACAGTTAAAAAAAAAAAAAGGTTAGAAAAATCAATTTTGACAACTATTGCTCTTACATCAAGTGTTTGTTAAACACGCAGTGGGCTCAGGACCAACGGAAATACTTTTGCCAAGAAAGGTTGGACCAAATCATCCTTGAGGTTCCTTCCAACCTGGGATTCTCTGATTCTACGAAACTGTTATTTTTTAAGCACTGAAGAGCTTACCCTCATCCAGTCTTACATTTCCCTTCTAACTAACGTCTCCTTCTTTTAGGAAAGCCACCGTTAGGCACATTAGGTGAGTAAAAGCATGGACACTGTGATAAGCAACGTACATTTAAATGCAAAAGAATCCCAAGTGATTAAGCAGTAGAAGTGTAAACTGTCAATTCACAGTAAGGAGATCTGGAGATGAAAGAATTATGACCCCGAGGTTTGTGATACAGAATGAACTGACTGCACAGCAGCGCTTTCATAATGGAAATTCTCGCCATCTGCAACAATCAAGTACCCAGGACTTAAATTCTGCACTGTTTTCTGCATCAGAGATCACTCCCGGCACTTTGAGCCGAAGCAGAGAGGACAAGAACTAAGGTACTCTCGCTTTTTTCCTTCCTTTTCCAGAGGAGAGGGGGTGAGAGCCAAACACTACTCTTACTAGCCAGCTTTTGTAACGTTCCCTTCAGGTAAGGGAGGGATGGGTGTCCAGAGCTCATTCTGCAGCACCACTGCCCCTTCAGTTCTGTACGTTTCCATGCAAGAAACACAGCCACTCAATGATCCACCTCGATTTCAGCCAAGAGATTTGCAGGCATCTCTTGCAGGATATCACATATCCATAAGGATTTCTTATCACAGGCACGGGAGACCTTCCTGCTTTCCCCCGTGTTGCTCTTCCACGTGACAGGAATCATCAACCTCAAAGAAACCTCCAGTTTGTGCTGCTCTTGCGCCTCCCGTGAAACCAGGGGGACTGTCCCGGCACTAACCTCACCGCTCAGTTATTTCTATAAGAAAAGGCATCTGCACAATATATTTAATATAAATTAAATCCAAACTAAGCCTGACATTAGGATATGTGGGTGATACCGATATTTAGTGCGTGGAGAGCAGCTACAACCCAGTGTGAAGCAAGAAGGAAGAAAGCAGTTACCTGAGGCGAATCAAAAGGATACCGGCTACTGAACTTAAATAGAAGCTGAAATTTCTCCCCTTCATATAGCGTTCCTGGAGCACCTTCCATGTCTACAATCCACCTAAGGAATAGAGGAAAAAAATGTAAAAAGACCCAAACAACTGTATTGTGGGCTGACAAATCATAATTTTAGTCCTGGAGTGCAGGACTAATCAGATAAACTAACAATCACGGCCAAATCTTCGAGTCTTCGTTAGTATCATAACTATCAAGAAGCGAGTAACTCATCAAGCCTACATTAGAAAGAAACAAGCTTGGTACTTAACATGCAGGCATTGACATATATGTGTGCATATATATGTGTATATATATATATATACACACACACAACACTATATGCAATATAGTGTCTTAAATTACACAAGTAATTATGACTTGGACTCAACACAAACCCATCAGTTCTTAATAGAATGACTATTAATGTGAGACAACAAAGTCGTCCTCCCCCTCTGCTCTGGGGAGGCCCCACACCTGGAGTCCTGCGTCCAGTTCTGAGCACCCCAGTTCAAGGACAGGGAATTGCTGGAGAGGGTACAGCAAAGGGCTAAAAATGATGAGAGGCCCAGAACACCTCTCTTATGAAGATAAGTTGAAGGACCTGGGTCTTTTTAGTCTGGAAAAGACTGGCTGCCCCATCCCTGGAGGGGTTCAAGGCCAGGCTGGATGGGGCTTGGAGCAACCTGGTGTGGTGGGAGGTGTCCCTGCCCAGGGCAGGAGGGTTGGAACTGGATGATCTCTAGGGTCCCTTCCAACTGTAACCATTCTATGATTCTATGATCTTCAGTGGTAGCACGATGCTGGCTGTATTAGTGTTCCATATTTTAATTTAGTGAAGGCTCCTTCAATTTAATCTATCTGCACTCCAGATCACTTATCCCTGTGATCAAAAACTTAAAAGGAAAGGTTATGGAAGTAGTTGCATTTACCAAGTAGAAGATAATTCTGCCTGGACATTGCTCCTTTTATGGCCAAGAAACCATTAGAACTCATCTTTCCTGTGTGCTTAATGGTTTAGTCGGCTCAAATTTCTAATCCTTGTGTGTTTAAAATAAACGATTGTTTAACATTTCAAATGACCCAGTTACATCATGGGATCCAATTATTTTATTCAACATCTTTCGAAACCGAGCGGGTATCGCTACACCAATCTTTACTGCACCAGTTCAAACAGCAACCTGGTTAATGAACTCAGAACAAGCTACTTTGCACCAAAAACCCTCAAAGAGAAAAAAATAAATGTTACTTGGGACAGAAAAACTTCTTAAACAGTGACAATTCCAAAATGTAGCTTGATAGTAAACAGGAAGGTTTCATTTGTAAGGCATAAAAATCATACAGGGAAAAAAAAGCCCTCTGGGAACAGAGACATCTTAACAAAAAGGGAAATCCACAAACAGAAAAGAAAAACCCCTAATTTTTTTTTTCCCCTTTTTCATCTGTTCATCCACAGTAAACTTTCACTAAACAGCTGGGATTTGTTAAATAACCAGAAATCCCACTTGCGATATTGGTCCGAGTCCTTTCAGGTTTGTTTCTGTTCTTTTTAATTCTCCAAAAATTGAAGTCTTTTGCTTCGTATCTCACCCAAACCACAACACCAAAGGAAGCTCAAAGTCAAGTGAGAGACGCAAGCTGGAGCTCAGCAGCCGTACAGCACTTCACTAGCATTTTTACCAAACTTTGGCAAGTGCTATTTTGATTTTTTTCGCTCCTATTCACCCGCAGGAACTACCGCAAAATATAAGCAGCGGTTAAAAAGCAACAGCAGCGTTTAACTCTGTGTTCACAAGGCTCAGAGAAGCCTCATGCAACACAGTCTGAGAGTCACTACCAAAAATACCCCTGTGAAGCAACCTCAGATGTCAGGTCTATGCTGGTTTTAAATGGATCCATCAACCAATAACATAGCCCAGAACGTACAGCCTGAGATTCAGACTTTCATAAATGTTTACATCTGCTAAAGAATTTTATTATTTTTAACATTTCTCTAAATTTAAACTAAGAAAATTCTCTAAAAGAAATGCCAACAGTTTAAACATTGTGAATTTCAGTGTATTAAAAAAAAACACCCAACCATTTAAATAGCATTTAAACCCATTTAAATAGCAGGAAGAGCACCTGTCCATTTCAATGGACAAAACACATAAGATTAAATATAAGATTTAATAATTAATAATGCAAGATTTAATATTAAATATTAAATATAACTAAGTTTCAGTTTTGCTATTCACAGGAAAAAACTGCAGCAGGGAGGGAAGTGCAATGAAAGGTACTTCGATAAGTACCTTAAAGAAGGCACTGGAAATCAAAAGGTACAAAACACACTCAACACAAAAAATGCAGCAGCTCTAAACCAGCTATTCCATTATTTCCATAAATTTATAGGGGTTTCAGAGGCCAGTAGCTGTGAGGGATTGTTAAATTATTTTACTCTAAAATACGCAGCTTTTGCTAATTGACATTTTGTTAACTGACAGTAAAATGCCTAATTAATAAATTCACTATCCAGCACGTCACGCTGCCATGTGCTCATTAAGTAGAATGGCCCCACACAGCACTACAGGCCTGGGGAAGGGTGGCTGGAGCATCACCCAGCAGAAAAGGACCTGGGGGTGCTGGTGGGCAGGTGGCTGAACACGAGCCAGCAGTGTGCCCAGGTGGCCAAGAAGACCAACAGCATCCTGGCCTGCATCAGGAACAGCGTGGCCAGCAGGAGCAGGGAAGTGATGGTGCCTCTGTCCTGGGCACTGGTGAGGCTTCACCTCCANTATGTGGGTGGGTGTTGGCATCTTCTCCCAAGTGAAGGACCAGAGGAAATGGTCTGAAGTCGCGGCAGGGGAGGTTTAGATTAGGTATTAGGAAAAATGACTTCACTGAGAGGGTGGGCAGGCACTGGAACTGCCTGCCCAGGGAGGAGGTGGAGTCATCATCCCTGGAAGGTGTTTAAGAAATGAGTAGATGTGGCACTTCAGGGCATGCTCCAGTAGCTGAGATTGTTTGGTGTGGGCTGTGGTCATCTGTATGGTTGGACTCTGCCATCTCAGAGGTCCTTTCCAACCCTAACAATTCTGCGATTCTGTAATGTTTTACTCCCTAAACCAAAACCAGAAATGTAGGATGTTACTAGGAATCAGTGCTGGAAGCAGCAGGCACAGCACACAGCACTACTTAACGCTTCTCAGCGTGGTAACAAGAATACACCGGTGTCTGTACTTACTGCGTAATTGAGTTCTGTACACTCTTTTCATTTAGAGTCATTCCTGGAGGTGGATCATTTTGCAACGCCAATAGTTCCTTTTGTAATCGTTTCTGTTAAGAAATTGAGAATATTTGAAATATTAAATACAGTTCCACAATAAACATGCACACTGAAGTACATTTCATTCGTTACCGAAAGGTAAAAAGGAACTTGTATTTGAAAATTTAAATACAAAATGAAACTGAAAGGTGAGAGTGAGGGAAGACTCCACTCCTAGAAATTAAACTGAAAAAAACGGGCATTGAACCTAATTTTTGGTAAAATGCACTTAGATTTGCAACAGTGCTAAGAGAAGAACAGTTCCGTTATGAAACACACAGCAGTATCCAGGATTTTGTCATATTACAGTGTCAACCGGAGCTCTGCAGCCAGCAGTGAGCATTTCATATTCCCCTGAGAGCATCAGATTTGCAATTAATTCTCCTAAGATTTTAAGACACAACTTTTCCTCCCTGAAGTAACCGAAGACACTTTTATTTGGCATCCGTGTGAGCCTCTGCCTTGTTCTAACCATTCCCAGAACCCAAAAACTAAAAGAAGACACCGTGACTTGCAGGACACAATCTAATCTCTAACATTATAGTAACTGCATCTTTTAGAACCTACAGAGTCTTAGTGTTTACAGAAGTGTTACATCAGGAGGCTCAGGTAATTCTTACTTATTTTCACTGGGGATAAATCTGTAACAGCTGCTTCTGGAACAACTACTAGAGCTGTTTTTTTACAACCTATGGAGCAACAGAAACACCTCTGGGAAGAGCTACCGTTGGCGCTGCTTCCACAGTGTGAACCTCCACAGAAACAGTTACACAATGCGTTTGGTCATTTCCAAGCCATTCAGATAACAGAAAGTTCAAGGCTTTCTCATTTCTTACTCTCCTTTTTCCTGCCAACAATTTCAATATTTACCGCCTACCAGTCCACTTCCATCATCCAAACTACTCCAAACGACCTTGCATAAGATTTAAGCCTGAGCATTCAAGAGGAATAAATACACATGGTTGGGGCTTTAGTATCTAGTTGTGACTCAAGATGCAGATGGTTGGGTTTTTTTTAAATGTATGTTTATCATGCACTTGTATCTGTTTTTTAGCAGTTTGCCAAACAACCTCAGTAGAACTTAAAAAAATCCACCAGGGAAAAATTAAAAGCTTTCATGTGTCAGGGCAGCGTTCATTACAACACAGAAGCGATTCAGCAGCTTGTTAAGACCTTTGAAATGGGAGCGCAATGAATGCAGCCACCCAGCTCTTAAAGAAAACACCCTCCCACATTGGCAACTTACATTTTGAAATAACTTCTTTTACCGGGTGGCTCTGAAAACGTGCTTTGGGCTTCTATTTTCAAAGTTCCTACCTTGAACCCAAAGCGATGCTTTAAAAGTCATTTCTTTGCAAATAATTAAACATCTATGATTTGAAGTGAAATGTTACGTCATAAAAAGAATTTTAAGGGCTGTTATAATTGATGTGCAGCTATAACCAAACCGAGAAAGCAGCGCAAGCACGTTCACAACTGAGCTATATTCATTGCTAATGTGGTGACTCAGATTCCGAATCCAACAAAGCAGATTCCTTTTGCTTTCTGCATGGTTCAAGAAAATTGCAGATTATAAACACCACTGGCGTTTAACACCGTTATTCGGAATAAAACTGCAAAAGAACAAAGTTCCAAAACCGTTGCACAAATCTTGAATTCAAGTGGCAGAGGTGTTTTGAAGGTAATTCTCTAAACACTTTCCAAGACCACCATCAAATATTAGCCAACCTCTGTAACTCCTTGTCACACAGACCATCATAGAGAGAAATATTTTAAAAGTTCTCAGATGAGAAGCTTCTATGATAAGGGAAAACTCAAACTCTTTCTCTTAAAGAGATTTGCAAACATTATGTAAAAAATAGTACAGAATAAATCATAGAATGGTTAGAGTTGGAAGGGACCTTCAAGATCAACCAGCTCCAACTCCCCTGCCCTGGGCAGGGACACCTCCCACCACCCCAGGTTGCTCCAAGCCCCATCCAGCCTGGCCTTGAACCCCTCCAGGGATGGGGCAGCCACAGCTTCTCTGGGCAACCTCTTCCAGTGTCTCACCACCCACACAGCAAAGAATTTCTTCCTAATATCCAATCTAAATCTCCCCTCTTCCAGTTTAAAACCATTACCCCTTGTCCTATCACTCCCCTCCCTGACCAAGAGTCCCTCTCCAGCTCTCCTGGAGCTCCCTTCAGATCCTGGAAGGCTGCTCCAAGGTCTCCCCGGAGCCTTCTCTTCTCCAGGCTGAACAGCCCCAGCTCCCTCAGCCTGTCCTCACAGCAGAGCTGCTCCAGCCCCTTAATCATCGTCATGTATGTAAGAATAATGTAATCAGATGTAATCATCAGTATGTAAGAACAGCAAATAATTCAGTAGATCCATTTATTTAGCAGACCAACCATACAACTCTCTCTTTATAGAATCATAGAATTGTTGACATTGGAAGGGACCTTTCAGATCATCTTGTCCAACCATCACCCTAACTCTGGTAAAAACTAAATTAAACCGTGTCACTAAGCACTGTGTCAACCCGTCACTTAAATACCTCCAGGGATGGTGACTCCACCACTTCAACTATAAAAAGGAGCCTAAAGTCCATTTTTAAACTAAGCCCAGCCACATTAGGGTATCAATATCAGATCATGGTCATTTGAGAAGAGGAAATTTCGTTTGTACCATATCCTACCAAAAATTCCAATTTATCAACATATCCTCTTGTTTGAAGTTTGGACCTTTGGCTCTTTTCTCCAGCAACCACCGTTTCCATTTAATTCAGTCTCGGGCACTGGTTTATCCATCTCACCGATGCAAAAATATCCTCTCCAAATGCTTCACAGCTTTTCTGTCCTCACATATAGTATTTTCTGATCTTTCTAAAAAATTCACTAATCCAAGGGGGGGGAGGCTGTCCATTAAGCAAAATTAATGCATCCAGTCAACATATTGCTTCTCATCACTTGCAACACAAAGTGCACTATGATCCAAAACTGCACCCCAGAGAAATAACGGGAAATATTATTTACACTTTGGGACAAAAGTATCAGGGTAAACAAAAATCAGTGTTTTAAAGAGAAAAAATAAATGATCACTTCCAGGTTTGCCAGTTCCAACAAGTATCAGCTTAAGGTACGTTCCCTGTATTTGCAGCTCTCAATGAAAATAGCAATAAATAAATAAAAGTACATCCATGCCATTCCCATGTAATGCTGAGAAGTCACATTCTGTAGAAAACAGACACGTTACCTGACTCTGAACCCAAAGAAACTCAATGTAAGTCACTCAGAAAACCCAACCTATAATGTTTCTAGTGTCAAAATGAAATGAAAACAAGCTTTCACAAGAAAATGTATCACTTTGAAATAAGGGAATCCACCAAAAAAAACCTGACCGTGATCACCTCTTATGCATAGAAAACTCCAGTGCAATTCTGATTCCCAGTAAGCTTGTGGGCGCAGCTCCACACTGGAAAGGGAGGGAGGGGATGCTGAGAAGCTCCTCTAGACAAGCTCTTCATTCAGAGGAACATTTCAAATGGAACCATCAGCAAACCTGCCCGGGAGCACCCTCCACCTGTGTCAATCTGAAATATTAGCCGTGCTCTTCATTACACCGGGCCAGAGAGAGCTCATGTATCCCAACAAGGCAAGGGAAAATAAACCCACAAAAAAAAAAACCCCACACCCAACAAAAACGAAGAGGATATCACCCCAAAATTGCAGGCAATCAGGACAAAAGACCAACAGCTATTAGAGATCATAGAATCATCTAGGTTGGAAGGGACCTTTGAGATCATCTAGTCCGACCATCAACCTGACTCTGACTAAAAACACCCCATCACTAACCCATGTCCCTCAGCACCACCTCTGCCCAGCTTTTAAATCCCTCCAGCGACGGTGACTCCACCACTGCCCTGGGCAGCCCGTTCCAATGTGCAATAACCCTTCCCGTGGAAAAACTGTTCCTGATATCCAAGCTGAACCTCCCCTGGTGCAATTTGAGGCTGTTCGCTCTTGTCCCATCGCCTGCTCCTTGGAAGAACAGACCAACCTTAAATTGTACCATGTACCAAATTGTGCCTGTTGCTCTTTGCCTTCCCACTGTGGCCCTGTTTTCCCAATCTACCCTCCAGTTAGGTTGTTGTAGACCCTTTGCCTTCTCAAGGCTGAAGAAATCTAGTCAGCCTCTCCTTGAGAGTCACATAGATCATGTTGGTGGCCATCTGTTGGACTCACACCAGTACACCCATGTCCCTCTGTACTGGGACTCCCTTTAGGGATTATTCTAGATGTACTTCGTGCCCAGAGAAGTTGAGGCTGCCCCATCCCTGGAAGCGCTCAAGACCTGGCTGGATGAGGCTTTGGTCATCCTGGTCTGCTTTCCCTGCCCATGGCAGGGGGGTTGGAACTTAATGATCTTTAAGGTCCCTTCCAGCCCTAACCATGCTATGATTCTGTGTGGTCTCAAGTGTCAGAAAGAGGGGAAGAACCACTCCCCTTGAGCCGCCCACCACACACTGGCACACACAGCCCAACATGCAGCTAAGGATATTCAGAGAATTTGGAAGATACACTCCAAATATATTATGAAGGACCACTTTTGCTTCCTCTCTCCCTTAACACAACTTAAAATAATCTGTCTCATGTTGTATCTCTTTAATACACAAAACTGGATTATCAGGAGCCAGATCAAGTTTACAAAGAAAGCATTAAAAAAAAATGCATAAATCTCTTAAATGAAGCCCCTGAAGGCCAGATTCATACAGTTTAATTAGGAAATTGAGCTCCTGGTTACCATAGTAATTCAGAAAACATCTAAAGTTTAAATGCAACGACTTGAAATTAATTCCTCTTTGGTGTCTTACAACATCAGTACCAGCTGACCAAAGAGGTTACAAAGAATGTTAATTTTCTCAGAGTAATGCTAAGTTGAAAGGCTACTGTAGCATCATGCACAAACCCAGAAACGTGTTCTTTTAACTTCAAGATAATTTAGTGACATGCTTTAAAAAAAAAAAAAATAAAAAAAAATAAAAAATAAAAAAACAAACCCATCACTCTCCTATACCAAGCTCACACGTTAGGTACAAAAGGCACACTGCAAATCCAGGTTTCTGAAATGAAGAATTTGGAAAGGAACAGTTTCAGAGAGAGAAAATCCTTCCTTGCATAGAGAGCAACACAGAAAACTGTTTTTCCAGCACAAAATTCTTGATAATCAGCAGCAACATATATTAGCAGGAGTAAGTATAATGGATCAACCCTTTTCAGACACTTTTAGCCATCTCATTTGTAGAATCATAAACTTAGGACTTCAAGATACCTCAGAGAAGTCACCTCCTCATCTTCCTAACGTAAGGATGGATGGATGAAAGATTCTTAAAATATCCTTGAGGTCCAAAGCCTTTAACATTTTATACATCCCCCTATCTCTTGCTTTTATAACTGGAAGAATTTTCATCACAGTAAGAGATGTAGGTGGGCTGAAGTTATGATGTCAAAACACAACTCATAACTCCTCAGAGCTACAGAATTCTTCTACCGATTTCAACTTCCTTCTCTCCTTCCCCAGTCTTTAGTAAACTAAACACCCAATTCTTTTCAACTCCTTCTCCAAGACTCATTTCCTAAGCATTTACTTTTTGCTGGTCTCCAGGTGGCTCCTTGTATTTATATTTTTATAAATATATAGACATATCTATTCACATAATATAGACATATTTATTCAGATAAATATGTCACATATCTTAATTATCAGGAGTCCTTCTTCATCTTTCACACAGAAGCTCCCTTCCTGCTTGTCCACCTGATACTATAAGAGGCTGCAAAAGAAAACACGGACTGCAACCACAGCATAATTTATTTACATAAGGGTACACAGGCAAACTGAATTGGATCTCTTCCTTATTTTTGAGAGAGGACTTTATGCTTAAACATTCTTTTAACTCAGCTTCTAAGTAAACCAAAACTAAAAAGTATGAAATCGGCAAAACCATTCACTACCCGGAGGGAAAGAGAACTGCTGAGCGGGAGGATCAGAAACCCCATCCAGGTCACACCAGTCCTTCACCCAAAGGAATAACCAGCTGCAAAAGGCAAAGACCAGTGACACAACCAGTAGTTACATCAGCAGCTGCCAAAAGGTCGAAGTCTTTGAAACCGAGATTACTTCATTCACCTGCTTCTACAGGAGAGGATGATTCTAGGATGAAATTAAAGAACAGAGCTCAACACCAACCCAAACATCAGTTGCCAAAGGAAGTTTATTTGAGTAACCGAGACACCACTGACACAGCAAGGGCTCCCATTCCGGTGCTAACTCTGTAAACAGAATTTGTGCAACCCCTCCAGTTATCCTCCAAAGATTTCCTGAAGTGCCGAGTTCCTAAGACATCTCGAAGGACAGAAAATTAACTGGGTTTAATTTTGTCAGTGGAGTAACATTCCTGCTGGCTCTCCAGACAGCTCCCAAATCCCTGCATCAGTTCAAGCCCAATAGTTGGCATACACCGTGATGGTTCCAGTTAAATACATCCCAGCACCTTTGCCAAGCAAAACCACACATCCCTCTTTCTCCAAACTGGCACGTATCTCATGTGCCACAGTTGAATTCTCTCTTATGATGGCTCCTGGTGAGTCAGAAAGCAGCAGAGGGCACGGCAGAAGCACATAACACCAGATGTCATCTACCTGGACTTGAGCAAAGCATTCATCACTGTCCCACACAACATCCCACTTCCAAAATTGGAAAGTCACGGATTTGACAGATGGCCCACTCAGTGGATAAGGAATTGGCTGGATGGCCAATGGCTCAAAGTCCAAGTGGCAGCCAGCGACAAGTGGTGTTCTTTGCCACTGGTCCCAGTACAACTCCTGTTAAACATCTTTGTGGGAGACATGGACAGTATGATAGAATGCGAATGCACCCTCAGCAAGTTTGCCAACAACACCAAGCTGTCTGGAATGGCTGACATGCTGGAGGGACGGGATTCCATCCAGATGGACTGTCATGGTTTTTCTTTGGAGCCCCTCTGCTGTGAGGACAAGCTAAGAAGAGTTGGGGTTTGTCATCCTGGAGAAGGCTCCAGGGAAACCTTAGAACCCCTTCCAGTCCCTAAAGGGGCTCCAGAAGAGGTGGGGAGGGACTCTTCATGAGGGAGAGGAGACATAGGATGAGGGGGAAGGGTTTTATACTGAAAGAGGGGAGATTTAAATGAGATCTTAGGAAGAATTTTTTTGCTGTGAGGCACTGGAAGAGGTTGCCCAGAGAAGCTGTGGCTGCCCCATCCCTGGAGGGGTTCAAGGCCAGGCTGGATGGGGCTTGGAGCAACCTGGTGTGGTGGGAGGTGTCCCTGCCCAGGGCAGGGGGGTTGGAACTGAATGATCTTTAAGGTCCTTTCCCACCCAAACCATTCTGTGATTCTATGAAAAATACGCAATATGTGAAAAGGAGAATGCAGGAATTTAGGACAGGAAGGGATTTGGAGGTTGTCAACAAGAGTATTTCAGAACCCACATCCTAGAATCAAATATTTTGATTACTGTGAACCATTGAGCTAGATTTTATGTATCACATAAATGTTTATTGACAAATACAGAATTATTTCACTGGTTTCCATGTCCCTGCCAGCTACATCAAAAGGCAATACACTATACTCCTAAAGAAGATATGACAATATCATCATCAGGTTCCCCAAAACAGGCATATTTTTTCTGATCCCACCTCAAACAAGGATCAAAACCCTGGACAGACACGTAGACAGACCGTAACCACAAACACCCCACAAAGCAACAGTGCAGTCAAAGGTATTTTCCTCCCTCGCTATGAAAACTTACCCAGCTCCTGTAAGCATGTGAAAATTACCTCTCTCAATGACTTTAAAAAGGAGAACGACAATATCTGGTGTCTGTTTCAAGTTCTAAGCCCATTGTCGCAATTCTTACAGCAGCTTTGAACACACACCCCCCCGCCTTAAGCCCAGAGAGTTAAAGTTTAACTAAGCTGTATGCAAACAAATCCATGTGAAAAAGTGAGGCAGGAGTAGCTACGAGGGTCGCTACCAAGTACAAATTAGGTACATATAGCTGAGAGCAACTACGATAGCCAATAAATATTGTTAACGTATTATATTTCATAACTGGAGTGGGAAGAGCACACGTACACTGTTACATTGGCTCTGGTGATTAGCAGTAAAATATTACCACCACAATCCAATGAGTTCGATTGCGTGCCCGTACTGCTGGTGTGTTATCTTCTCAGAGCTGAAAATACCAACTTTATAAAGGTAAATGATACAAAGAAAATCAAATTGATGAAAGATCAACATGTAAATTCAACTGCCTTATCTTTGCGATTCTTGAATACTACTGGGTCCAGTTCTGGGCTCCCCAATTCAAGTACTGGGAACTGCTGGAGAGGGTACAGCAAAGGGCTACAAAGATGATGAGGGGCCTGGAGCATCTCTCTGATGAGGAAAGGCTGAGGGACTTGGGTCTTTTCAGTCTGGAGAAGAGAAGGCTGAGGGGGGATCTGATCAAAGCCTGTAAATACTTCAAGGGTGAGTGTCAGGAGGATGGGGCCAGGCTTTTCTCAGTGGTGCCCAGGGACAGGACAAGAGGGAATGGGAACAAACTGGAACATAAGAAGCTCCATCTTAACATGAGGAGAAACTTCCTCCCTCTGAGGGTGGCAGAGCCCTGGAAAAGAGTGCGCAGAGAGGTGGTGGAATCTCCTTCTCTGGAGACGTTCCAACCCACCTGGACACGTTCCTGTGAGACCTGCTCTGGGTGACCCTGCTCTAGCAGAGGGTTGGACTGGATGATCTCCAGAGGTCCCTTCCAACCCCACAGTATTCTGGGATTCTGTGACTATTCCACTTTTTGGCATTTCTAGAAACGTTGCATGAGGCATGGAACATTCTACATGTGTAATCTCTTAAATGGATAAAATAAATGATGAGGTATCTTAGTCAAATACTTTACCTATGAATAACCTTCCTACAGACATGAAAGTTCATTTTAGAATTTTTTTATTTTTTTTTTACAGGCAGGCAGAGAGAAAAAAGCTGAGCTGATAAAACCAAAAGGAGATGCCATACAAGGCAGGATAATATGTTAAGTGCAGTGGTAAAGGGTCAGTAGAAATCAGCTGGGAAAAAGCAATTTTTCTCTCCCAGTAAAGAAGTGAAAAAAGGACAAAAAGCTGCCTTTTATTTTTGCTGGAGAAAACGTTCCATCACCATACCTTCCTTTTACCCTACACAAGCTGTGACGGGCATTTAAACCGGAATGTGGTAGCCTTTTCACCCGGAGCAGCGGAGCCACTAGGAGCCAGCTTGGTCAGGCAGCATCCTGAGGATGTGAAGCAACTGCAAGATGGAACAGCCATTTCACAGACTAGGAAAGGGAAAACATCTGCACTTGGATTTTGCTAGAAACCTTCTATTTCCACACACTCAAATTCTCTTTTCTTTGTTGTCATGATGTAGGAAAGGAGCAGCCTTCCAAGGCCAAGCCTTCCTAGACGCTGTAAACTCAAATCGTGCTCTGGCTTGGAGATCAAAGAGGAAGAAAAATTAACTTATAAATAGTTCAAAGTTAAAAATTAATCCCACAGGGGCTCCATTCTTTTATTTTATTCTGGTAAAGCTGCTGCATCCTGGGGAGATCTAACGATATTTCTTCAGTAACTATCAACCATTCTCTTTCACACCCAAATATTGTAACGTACCCAGGAAACTCCGTTAGTGCAGAAGCACTGTCAGCCCTATGAAGAAGTCCTGGCAAAGAATTTACATTTCACTTATGAGCTCCAGGCTGCCACCTCCTCCCCAAATCAAGTTACAAAACGTGTCACAAAAATCCTTTCTGTTTTGAAGAAGTTTTTGAATGCAGGAGACAAATTTATTTTAACATCCAAGTGCTCCTTAAATGGAGGCAAAGAGTAACCCTGTACCAGAACAGGAGGAGTCATTCACAGGCTGCCTGAACAGTGTTGTTACACCACCACCACATTTTCCATCAGCAAAGCTGTTACCAGTCTGCCAGTACAACACGCTAACCTGAAAGAGTAAGACAAGTAACAAAACTGTTTTCAGTATCTGGTTCTTTCATTCACACTTTCTTACTGAAAAGTATCTCAAATCAAGAATCTGAAATACGTGGTGACTGGTTCCGGCTGACCTGCTGGAGGGCAGCTCTGTAGAAAGAGAGACCTTGGAGTCCTGATGGACAAGTTGACCAACAATGTGTCCTGGTGGCCAAGAAGGTCAATGGTCCCCTGAGGTGCATCAAGGAAAGCACGGCAAGCAGGTCCAGGGAGGTCATCCTCCCCCTCTGCTCTGCCCTGGGGAGGCCACATCTGGAGCACTGGGTCCAGATCTGAGCTCCCCATTTCAAGAAGGTCAGGGAAATGCTGGAGAGGGTGCAGCAGAGGACCACAAAGATGATGAGGGGTGTGGAGCATCTCTCTGATGTGGCAAGGCTGAGGGACTTGGGTCTTTTCAGTATGGAGAAGAGAAGACTGAGGGGGACCTCATCAATGCTGAGCAATATCTAAAGGGTGGGTGGCAAGAGGATGGGGCCAGGCTCTTCTCAGTGGTTCTAAGTGACAGGACAAGGGGCAACAGGCACAAACGTGAAAATAAGTTCTATCTGAACATGAGGAGGAACTTCTTTCCTTCAAGGGTGTCAGAGCCCTGGAAGAGACTGCCCAGAGAGATGCTGGAATCTCCATCTCTGGAGACTTTCAAACCCACCTGGACATGTTCCTGTGGGACCTGCTCTGGGCAACTCAACTCTGACAGCTGTTAGACTGGGTGATCTCCAGAGGTCCCTTCCCACCCCTGCAATTCTGTGACTCTGTGACATGAACACTGGGTAGATAGTCCTGCTTTTCAAACAAAACTACGCTACAGGAAAAAAAATAACCAACACTTTTAGCAGTGTAAATGTTGGTGGAACTGACTGCGTGTTACTCTCTAATCAGAAACCCAACTTTAAACACCAAAAAGCTCTCAAACAGAAGTGAAACAAGATAAAGATCAAAAACTCTGACAATTAAGAAATAAACATGCTCCAGTCCTTCTTGCTACTTAAGAAATCTAAAGAAAAGATGGAAGATGCAGTTCCTAAAAAAAAAAATATAAAAAATCCTTGTTTCCTAGTCAATCGTTCAAAAGAACCCCCTGCAGAGTATATCCCATTATTCAGGTGAAATCATTTGGCACAAACTTCCAAGCCATCCACATACTTGATTATCACAACCCTGGGTGAATTTTTCCTAATCACAGTTCTTATGGTAAGATTTAATCAAGGCCCAGAGGGGGCAAGAAACATAATTGACTGGATGCGCCCAATTAAAGCTTCAGCAGGACAGGTAACAAAACAGCTTCACAAACACTCTGTCCATAAAAAAAAAAAATAAAAATAATAATACCAGGATTTGAATTTGAAGAATTGTTTTTCAGTTTTATCTATTTTTGGCCGAATATCAGGTTTTCAATCTGTACTGAGAAGGCAGAAGCAGATTAGTCTCCTCCTTCTCATTTCTAATAAAACATGTTAACATCTGGCAACCCAGTTCTAATGTTATTTTCCCAGACCAATCCATATTTCAAGTCCCGAGTATCAGGCATTTTGTACATTTCTGCTTTTTTAAAGGAACCAAAAGGCAATGCGTGAGTTTTCTTAAAAAGCTACTTACAAATAAGTTTCCACCACTGACCTGCAGTTCTTCTAAGCATTTAAAAATTTCATTTCCTTATGGATTGGGGCATGGGGAGGCGTGAGAAGAAGGACTGTTGATTTCTCAGTGCAACAACAGAATATTATCTCCACATGCCCTGAGATATTCTAAAATATTTGACTAGAAGGTCAAAGCGACACAGTCATCTCCTAAAGGGTATAACGTGCTTGACTTAAGCTCGCTGAGAGACAAGATCAACCTGAAATCAGAACTAGGGTATAATTAAAGATCAAGCAATAACTACACACACAAACCACCCTGTACTCCACAGGCTGAAAAGCTTTTTGCCAATAATCCAATTATTATTTTTTTACAACGAATCCGTTGTTTTAAAGCAAATTAAGTGAAATCCACTAATGAAGACTAAAATGAAACCGACGGCTACCCATCTGCTTTATAAATGAAGTCTGTGAATGTAACAACGCCCAGCAAAAGCCTCGCACAGCATTAAAAAGTCACACACAAATGATTTTCTCTTTTGAGGACAAGAGTCCGGTATTATCATAACTGCTTCAGTTAAAGAAAGGATTTTAAGGTAATAGCAAGAACTGGCACAATGAGGACAACCATACATCTACCCAAGAATTTCTTGTTCTTATAAAAACCATTCCACAGGTTGATAACCAAGAAAAACCCCGCTGTATTCTGACAGTTTGCCTTTCAGAACGAAAAGGGGCAAAACACTGAAAACCGTAAACTGTGTCAAGATTTAAACCCTCATCAAATCCATATCCCAAAATACGACAGGGAGAGTATTTCTAACTTAGGAAACTTCAATCCATTCGGTTCCCTTCTAATTATCAGCCACCAATTTCTAATGAAGAAGAAAGCAATAAATCTATGTGAAGAAGTAGCATCAAACTCTGTGAAGCGTTTTACTCCAGCAGACTTTGAGAGACGGTATTTGCTACATTCCAGTAAACTATTATCACCATTTAATGGCATATACACAGGACTTATTTTTCTTGAGGCTGCTCAAAGCAAAATTTTAAGTTGAATAAAAAAAAGATGACAAACAACTTTGCATTTGTAATCACCCATGGAGAAAGTTATTTTTAATACCGTATATGAAAGGATGAATGGTATTCTCAAACAGATGATTATCAAAAATTATCCAATTATCTCACAATTCCAGCTCTACCACTGTTAACTTCTCAAAGGCAAATGATGGGGTTCCCCCTCTTCTTCCCCTGTCACTCCAGCTTGATATCTGGTTTTCATTCCAGTGATTAAGGTCACCCCAGAGGAAAAACAAACAAAACCAAAGAAATAGAAAAACCGCCAAGGGCTGGCACAGATTCCACACCACCTTTCGAAAGCCAAAGCAGGCAGAAGACAGGTTACCTGACCTTCATCCCATCAAATATTGCTTACTGGCTCTTCTTATTTTAAAACATTTAAACTATTTACCTTCTTTTTGTTTCTTTTTAGCAAACAAAGTCATGAGGTTTCAATGCACAGGTAATATTGTCTCTTCTTGTATTCAGAAGGCAAAAACTTCAACCCACAGTTGATAGCTCTGTCACAGCCCTTCACAACCGTCCACGATGCACAGCATTTTTGTGTATCAGACCTTTGCCATCCTCTTCCTCTCCACCCCAGAACTTCAGCCCACAAACTCCTTAAAAGCTCGTCTCTCAGCTGTAAAGCCAGGCTACGTAAAAGGCAGCATTGGCTACACCAAACACACTGGTGTTTTTTGAACGCAGCCATAACTATGGGTAAATTCAAACGAAGTCACGCCATCTCGCTTTTGTATTAACGCCAGTAATTTAATCACGTAATCTCTGGGATTATTCAGCAGCGCGGCCTATACCTGTACGATACACAGCGAAAGTCCTTTAGTCTGAACCACTTGGCTCAGGAGAATTTGTGCAAACAATTAAAGAAAGTGCTTGATCACCGAGTTTCACAAATTGGTGGAGCTAAGCTGCTTTAGCTTATTAATTACAAACTCACAGAGCTTTCCAAGGGAGCAGTTTAACAAGACAACATTCCCTGGCTTCTGCAAATCTTTTGTTTTCTCTTTTCCCCTTTTAAGAGCCTGAATGTCTCGGCCTAAAAGCAAACACAGGACAGTATCAAACTCGGAGCAAAAGGCATTTACAATCAACAGGAGTAACTATTCTTTACAAGAAATATCTGCTGGCTTTTATTTTCCTAATTTAAATCACATTCATGGAATAACAACATTCAATGCAACAGGTTGAAAGAATTTTTGTTTCTTTTATGTTTTAACTACACAGTTGGTCTATTTGGAAGAAAGGTGTGCTGGCAATGCTCAAGGACATTGGGCTGGGTAAACTAGTCTGCTACTGCTTTCTTTCTGGGAAGTGAATTCTTTCATTTCAGCTCAAAAATCGTGCAGTTGCTGCCCAGGAAAGTGTTTCCCAAACCTCTATTTACACAAGCAGATACAAAAACAAGCAAGTGAGAGACTCCACAGGGCCTAAAGTCAAAACTTTGGCTTTATTTATCTCCACTGACTGAAAGACTCTAAATTTTAAACTTCACTTGATATTCAACCCACTTGAGAAATTTATTAAGAAAAGCCTCGAGATTAAACAAACTGAGCTTGGTAAAATAAGTACAACTTTTGTATTTTTCTTATTTTCCTGTAGCACGGCTGTACGCCAAAGCTAATACACCACACATCAGTACAGGCTGATAACTGAAGCTTATGTAAAGGACTAACAACCTCTTAGAGGGGAGGAGAAACACGCTTTTTACTCTCCACTCATTGTGGTCTCGATTACAGCACTTGCATTTCTCAGTTGTAAAAATGACTGAGATCTTTTATCTTCAATAGTATTTCACCAAGGGCACCTCCAAAAAGTTCAAGGTGTTACTAGATACCATTAATTTAATTGTGTTTATATCCCAGAACTGGTTATATAATTAAACACTAATTTTCTTTTTTTTTTTAAAAATATTTTATTTGAAGTAACACAAATACCACCTTGCGTGATGTTTAACCGTACGGAACACATGTACCACCACGGAAGTTTCTGCTGACCAAAAGCTTTCCTCACTCAAGGCTGGGTTTGTTGAGGGGTTTGGGGTTTTTTTTTTGCAAGATATATTAAAAATAGTTTAGAACTTTTTCCTGGACAAAGCTGTCAAATAAATAAAGTGGAAAATATTCCCAAATTATTGTTATATAAAAATGCTGCTGATAGTGAAGAAAGATCAAGCAAAAAGCAATTGTTCTGAGAACAGCTGGAAACGCAGAACTTTTGCTGAGACTAGAAAAGATAAAGAGGAAGAAAAGACTAGAAGAGGTAAAGAATAAAACCAAAGAAGTTTAACCAAAAGCAGGCATAACAGGAGCATAGTATTTTCTTATAACGTAATTTTTCTTGAGATTTCAGTGGCTTATGTATATTTTCCCCATCCTCTACCCCACTGGCCAAATCCACGGGGGTGAAACTCACGGGGAGCTTTTGTATTGCTACTGGCTCGTGTTTTGCACGTGAATTCTGCATTGTCATCTAGCACAGTTATTTTATTAAGTGCCTGTTTGGACACACGTTTTGAAAAAGACCATATTGCTGTAACAAGACCTTTCAAGCAGCACTTAATATTTAGGTGTATGCGTGTGTTTTGACGGCGGCCCACCAACAGGCAGCTTTCAAGGGCAAAAAGAAAAATATCCCGATAACACAAATCCAGGGTGAAGGCTAACATTGTACACTCCTGACTAAGGCTGTGTCATTAATTACATTAGCTCTGTTATATCAGAGCTGTTAAATCAGATTTAAATATCTACACGGACAAATCTCACGTGTCTAACTTTGAAGGAAAAACCAGAGGTTATTTTGGTGATAAAATGCAAAACTAAGCCTGCTCCCACAGAGGTCTTTGTCGAAACCGTTTAAATATGTCATAATTCAGGGTCTGAAGTAAAGTGGAATTAAAAGTGAAAGGAGGGAAAAGGTAAAATGGTAGTAATTAAAGTGTCAGCATTATGAGTTCAAGATAAAGTCAATCTTTTGAGTTTAAGATGTAAACGCTTGTTATCTGTGACTTGAGGGAAAGGCCTTAATTATCTAACTCTTTGTACAACAATGATATATTTTCTGTACATTTTCAACTGAACTTGCTTGGTTCTCCTTCTCACCTGCTCTTCTATTCCGTGTTCCCAGCTGTTCAGAGAGCAGTTGTTTATTGTTTATTAGTTCTTCAGTGCTTACCACATTTGTATGTTATCTGTAGCTTTAAAACTTCAGATTAATAAAGACGCTACAGCAAATTTTCTAAAGCAAATGCATTCCATTCACTTTTCCCACACTACTTAGAACTTCACAGAATTTTTAATTTTTTTCAGGAAAAGTCTGGAAAAAACCACCTTTTTTTTTTTCCGCCCAAGATTTCTTTGGGGGTTTTGTTGGTTTTATTAAGAAAAAAACTATTTGCTTAAAGCTACTCAAACCAGGTTTAAAGTGATCTACCAGCGCCAAATTAGCCACCACTTTGGAGAACACACTGGTTAGAAAACAAAACACAGGATCTTGTCAACATTTTCTAGAAGAAAAGCTAATGCTACCATTAGCAAACTACCATGAAAAACACAGGAACACCCAGGCATTTGTAAAACCCTTTTTGCATTGAAGACTTAAATAACAGACGAAATCAGAGCCCTGAAATCTTGCTTCACCTGGGAAGGTGTTTACTGTTGAGAAACTTACTGATTTTACAGTTCACTTACTAATTGTCTATTTATGCTTCCTGTTTATTTAAAAAAAATAAATCCCAGCCAGCTCCTTGTCTGATTTGTTAAGCTACATTATGAAATTATTAATGTATTAAACTCGGGAAAAAAGTCATCAGAACATTACACAACTAGTAATATAAAGACAAAAAAAAATATCCCTCCCTAAGTATCCTTGAATCTCTCATCAAAAAGCAACAGAATGCTACCTAAAAAAAAAAAACCAAACAGTTTAATCTCACAGCTGGTATTTCTAAAATTAAAGCAATTACAGCATTAGGCTTACCCTAGCTGTATTTTCAGGAAGTGAGTACTACCTCCATGCATAACTGATCTGACTTTTAGGCAACACTTGTCAGTCCGTGTATCCTAAACAACCTCATTTAATTTGTAAACGTTATCCTTTTACAGAGGGAGCAACAGGAAGGAGGGTGAGGGAAGCTGTAGAAGGTCGTTTAC
>VZRU01018096.1:58030-76921 GCA_013398155.1 Pedionomus torquatus | reverse complement strand
AAAAAAAGTACTTTATAGGCATTATAACTATCACTGGAATACAAAAAGGTAATTGTGGTGGGTCGGTTTTGTGATGCATAGAAAACTTTTGCAGTGCCAGCTTTTTTTCCCATCTCAATTGAGATGATTGAAGTGATTGAAATGTTGCCTGCGTTCATCTGCAAAACAAGAGAAATCCTCCTTCCCTTTGGCCTTCCCACAAATACTCAATAGCAGCAATAAATAATTGAGTCAAATACGCTGCAACCCAGTGTACTTACACTAAAAATGATGAAAACTGGTGCAGGCCTTTGTGGGAATACAGAATGGAAGGAAAGGAGGAGTGAATTTAGAACAGACAAGAGAGGACACATCCTTCTTCCTAATTTTTAGCTGGTAGTTGTAAGATAATACATGCCTGTATTACAAAATGAACAGTAGGTGAGCAGATATATTTTGTTCCTTTCTTAGTAGGAGATACAGAAAAAAAAAATTAATGGCTTATTTTTAAAGTTTGGTAGCAAAGGACTTGGAAAACAGTAATTAAAACTTAAATTTCTTGTTTTCTTTCTGAATATTGCTGTGGATGCAACAGCTACCAAAGCTGTTGAGAGCTTAATCTCGGAGAAACCAGGTTTTTTCTCTTAGTGAAACAGTTACTCTGAAGGGGTGCAGCAAGAAAGGTAATGCAAGTTTTTCCCTTGCAAATTTGTGGCCACACATACAAATTCTTAGTTTCTAGATCTCCATGTTCCTCCCATTTCACATAGTCTTCAGCATGGTTGTTGATTTTTTGAATTCTAGATCATTTTCAATTAAGACTGTGCAAGGGAGGGAGATATGTAGTCCCTGCAAAGGTGGAGGAGGGCTCAGAGCTCCTGTGCTCAGGTGGCTTTCATCACAGCTCCTGCCAACACAGCGATTGCTAACGGGCACACCTGGACAGGTCAGGTCCCTCACTTAAGCAGGGTAGTGAAAATAGAGGAGAAGTTTGGAAGAGGAAGGATTGTGTCCTGGAGTTTTCCTCTAAGGAGTGCAAAATTAAAATAAAAATCTGATGGTGGTATTCTGTACTGCAGCCAGAAGATTGGAGAGCAGGAGGAACTGGGGTATGTAGAGCTTGAGGCCAAGGCGGCTGAAGGTTTCTGCTGTTTTTTTTTCCCTGGGTATGGGGCTATGTGCTTCTGTGCTCTTCTGAGGAGGTGCTCAAGATCCTCTCACTCTGGAAAGGGCAATGAAAGCATGATACTCTTGGCCAGTACTTTTGAGGGAATGTTTTTAACTTTGAAGGTAGAAAAGACGTCAGTGCTTTTGTTGTATCCCACTCTGGTGGAATGAATTTGGCCCAAAGTCTCTTTGTGAGTCTTTAAATGTTTTCAATCTCACATCCTATGCCTGTACAAGTATATTAAGTGCAATAAAGCCCTCTGTTGCATATTCTTCATGCATTTTCAGTGCTGGGAGAGGCTCCCTGGGTGGTGGCCAGACAGCTTGCTCTACTCTGTAGTTGAGAAGCTTTTGCTGCAGTCTGTCGGGTCTGCAGCACAGGAGACAACAGCCAAATGCAGCCGAAAAAAGGTCATGGGAAGAAGGGTGGGGAAAAATAAAGGAGAAGAGCTTTAGAAGAAAATGTGTTTGTTGGTGAGCAAGCATTTGGGGAGGCTTTAACTCAGACAAGTAAAAGGTTACATACTGGGAGAGTAGAGACCAAGTGGTTTTGATTGCTGACGTACACTTTAACAGTAGTAAAAAAGACCCAGCAACAAAAGCACTTACAACCAGTGTGCAATAGTTTGAAACCCTCCCTCCAGCTCTTGTATCTGGGACGAGGTACCTGAAGAGAAAAAATCCAGGCCAGGACATAATGCAATTGGTGATGGTCTGGAGCAAATGCAAGATCTGCCTCGTTGGCTTCCCTGAGCCTGTGCCCACTGCTGTGGTTATCATGCCTAAACTCATTACAAAGGTAGAATGAGAGCTTTAGGAATTGGGAGGAGAATGAAACAGCACTGGAAGTAGGAAAAACAAACCAGTTTTTTACTAGAATTTCACTAGAATTACACTTGGTATTCGTATTTTTATTTAATCTAGCTAACACTTTTCTATTAGTCGTTCTTTCTAATGTCTGTCCTGATGTGTATCTACCTCTGTCTTCTAGGTTTTCTTGAATTCCTCTCCCATTTTTTCCCATTAAAATAAAAAAATAATCCCCTGAAGCAAAAATATGCCCAAACTTAGGTCTTAAACCAGAGAATTCCTGTAGCCTGCTGCGGTAATTAACAGGTTTGACACATTAACCCTAACAGTTATCATTTTAAGACACAGCATGGGCAAGAGGTTTAGGTTTGTTTATAGTTTTCTTTTGTTTTGTTTTGTTGTAAAACAATATCTGCAATGGCTAGATCCTTATTCTGGGGTATGAGGAGAAACACGTAGACAAGTGAAAATACTGCTTCAAGTGTTTATACATGAGATGTCTCCTCAAGCATCTCATTTGTTTAGGTGTACGTCATAAGGTTGAGCTCCATTAAATATGAACCAGAAATATTATAGTCCGTAGTGAGTCAATATATATTCAGATAAGATGAAGAGATGTCTTTTTGTGACAAGGGATTAACAGTTTTAAATGGTGAATTACATAATTCTGCTGTTTTTTTTGAGAGATTCTGGTTTTATTTTTGTTCTTTTTTTGTTCTTTATGGAAGTGTTCAGTTTAAATAGCTTTTGGTATTTTCCAGTACTCTTTAGGAGGTCTTCTAGATGAGATGCTTTTGAGAGATTCCTTCTGGTTTAAATTGTGTTTGGTGGCTTTGCAAAGTTATGAAGAAGATCATGGCCCTTAAGGAAATGAGCTCTGTGTTTCGTGAGCCTGAATTGGAACCCGTGAATGCTGGGCTGAGCTGGAGCCCAGCTCTCGTGTAGGACTGGGAGCAGACGAGTATNTTTTTTTTGTTCTTTATGGAAGTGTTCAGTTTAAATAGCTTTTGGTATTTTCCAGTACTCTTTAGGAGGTCTTCTAGATGAGATGCTTTTGAGAGATTCCTTCTGGTTTAAATTGTGTTTGGTGGCTTTGCAAAGTTATGAAGAAGATCATGGCCCTTAAGGAAATGAGCTCTGTGTTTCGTGAGCCTGAATTGGAACCCGTGAATGCTGGGCTGAGCTGGAGCCCAGCTCTCGTGTAGGACTGGGAGCAGACGAGTATGACTTGTTCATTTGATAAAAGCTCTGAAAGGTGGTACTACCAGTAATACACCTTGCTCTTATAGACGTAACTCTGGAACTTCAACATGCGCTTGTAAAAAAGCGATTTTTCTCTCTTGTGCCAAATATAATACTTCCAGAGCAGAACTTGTATACCTCTTGGACTGCCATAAAATGAAAATAGCACTTCAGTAACTCATCTTTTCAAATCTTCCCAAGTGCAGTCAGGTCTGGAAAGCTTTTAAAGGAAGGAAATTTTAATGGTTTTGCTCTAAAACAATTTGAACAACCAATCTCAAAAGCACTCTCCTATTTGCCCTCACTTCCCCACTCTTCCTGGGTGCTTTTCTAAACGATCCACTGGACTGAAGTGGACTAAAATTGGATCAGGTGGCCCTGGGAGTCGTTCCAATGACTTGTCATCTTTTATCCCGTTGGACCTTAAGAAAAAAAAAAGCAAACCCAGTAATCATATTTTTGCCCACTGTGTCCCTTCTTCTGTTCTCTTGATCCTTTTAAGTGTAAAACTGCTCTTCAGTTCCTTCCCCTCTTCCATCCCTTTCTCACAGAGTCTTTCCACTAGAGGGGAAAAAAAAAAAACAAACCACAAATGGGCAGGATGTGGGAATACAGTGTCAGCCTTGTCACTGCTTGCTGATGCTCTCAGATTTATAGTGTGAATATTTTTGTAAGTACCCTCTGCCATTTAGGTATGTTCTGCAGTTTTATGTTGTATAATTTTACGTTTTTGAGCCCCCCTTTTATTCTTCTGCTTTAGTGTATCTAGAGAAACTGTATTCTGGGCTGCATCAAAAGAAGCATGACCAGCAGGTCACTGGAGGGAATTCTCCCCCTCTGCTCTGCACTTGTGAGGCCCCACCTGGAGTCCTGTGTCCAGCTCTGGAGTCCTCAACAGAGAAAGGACATGGACCTGTTGGAATGGGTCTAGCAGAGGGCCACAGAGATGATGAGGGGGTTGGAGCACCTCTGCTATGAGGACAAGCTGAGAGAGCTGGGGCTGTTCAGCCTGGAGAAGACAAGGCTCCGGGGAGACCTTCGAGCAGCCTTCCAATCTTTGAAGGGACCTCCAGGAGAGCTGGAGAAGGGACTCTTGGTCAGGGACTGGAGTGACAGGACAAGGGGTAATGGTTTTAAACTAGAAGAGGGGAGATTTAGATTAGACATTAGGAAGAACTTCTTTGCTGTGAGGGTGGTGAGGCACTAGAAGAGGTTGCCCAGAGAAGCTGTGGCTGCCCCATCCCTGGAGGGGTTGAAGGCCAGGCTGGATGGGGCTTGGAGCAACCTGGGGTGGTGGGAGGTGTCCCTGCCCAGGGCAGGGGGTTGGAACTGGATGATCTCTCCCTTCCAACTCTAACCATTCTATGATTCTATGAAACCGCACTGAATGCAGTTAACATCTAATCAAATTACAGATAAGCACACAAATACATGAACACAAACACCTTTTCCTTCCCTGCTGCAAGGCAGTTAAAGGCGCTGTAAAAATGCCTTTCACAGTAACAAATATGTGGTTAGAAAGAATTGTTGATTTTAATTTAGTTCCACACCCTGAAGTAGGTTAGGGAATGGTTGGTTTAACATAAATCTCTCGGATATTTTACATTTTTTCATGTAATGGTGCTTTAGTCAGAAAATTATTGCATAGTAACTTCATTTGTGAGTTAGATTAATATCATTAATATTAATTTATATGCCTTATTAAACTGTAATAGATGAATTATATTTAAAGAAAACAAAATGAGGCTGTATCTGAATGCAGGCGGTTGAGTCGGAAACCAGGCTAGATAAAATGTCACTTCCCTGTTACACTGATCTGCTTTTCAGTTTTTGTGAAAGGGCAAAACAAGGGCAAATGCCCATTTGCTTTCGTATGGTGCACCAGCTTTTGCTGTTTTCTATTCCTCATAGGGCTGGAGCACAAATAAAGGCACGGGCAAGGGAGCTGCCTTCCCTCTTCTGGTTCACATACGAAGTCCCAGCTCCAGCTTTGAGCTCTTCCCAAGGTTTCTTGAGTTGAGTGGATAAATCTTTGATGGATGGTAATGGCCAGAGGTCCCCAGCTGGTGCCCAGGTGTTGGCTGGATTGCAGTTTCAGCAGTGTCTCAATTGGCATTAGCTGAAGTTCTGAAGTCTCTCAGATAATATTCCCCTTCAGCAAATGGGTAATTCAAGTTTCGAAGCTATGCTGGGAGACGCATTGAGAAGCTTAAGTGGTTGTTCCAGCTTTTTTGGCAGTAGAGTATAAAAGTGCCAAGAAAATACGCTTCCTAAAGATTTATAGCGCTTCCTAGTTTTCTTTCGCCAAGAAAAATGAAAGATTGTCTTTCTCAAATGGCAACACTTCCATTTTCAGTCCTGCAAAAGATATTGAAATGGGGAAAGTAAAAAGGGGGGAGCAGGGAGGGAGAATGAGCATTTTCTTCACTTTTTTTTGGGGGGAAGGTCCATTTGCAGGCTTATGCTGACAGTACCTTGCGTATCTTTTCCAATCTCCAAGTAAAAGGAGAGATGCCCGAGCTGATTTTACTCTGAGTCTTCCACGGCTCTCAAGAAGAGCGGATGGCGAAAGCTCACGTTTCTTTTGACAGTGAGTTCTTAAATAGTCTTTTTCATTGCGTATGTGTCCTCTCCAGTACACCAAAATCTTCAAGTGAAATAGAGACTAGATCTTCTTTCGTGGACAGCAAGGACAACTCTTTCCCCAAGCTGACTCTTGTTGCCAGCCCTGTGGCACGCTGAGAGCGTTGTGCTGTGAGATGTCGTTACACCGAGTATTTGCTCTCGCAAGAAAAACGTACTTCAAGCTTTCTCAAATTTTCACAATTTATGGCCGGTCTGTTGCTTCTTTCCTGCCTGTTGTTTAATTAAATCAAAGGAAGTTCCCACCTTTTGTCAGTGTTTTTCTTATTAATATTCATGGTGTCTATTCTGATTTACCTGTTTCTCTCCTTTGTTTTCTTGTTTGTCCTGATCATCTTTAACCTTCAGCTCTATACGCAGCCGGCTTTGTGCTAATAAATAATAGATTTCTACTGCTAACATAAAATATATCCATGAATTTGGAAGTATTCTAAACAATTAAAGTCTAAATGCACAGCTATCAATTTCACTTTACAGAAGGACTAGCGTACGAAAGCCTGCCTTTAAGAAAGGATATCAGGAGAGGTTTCCTGCCAGAGGAGGAATGAATTATAAGGATAATCTTGATAGTCAAGGCCGGGAATGTAAATGTGCATTGTATTTGCCAGTATTTCTTAAATGACAGCAAGGTCATTTCTGATTTACTTGAAATACTTTACTAACAGTCTGTGTGTTTATGTCTGTGCAATATGCATGAGATCTCTCTGCCTAGCTGTAGAAAACAGGCTGTAATGTGGGCGATAGGAATACATAGAATTTGTTTCATGGAGTCAGCTGCTCCATGAGATGATTGCCATTAGAAACCATAATTGTGGCCTTTTATTATTCTGCACTTTTTCATTGTATGTAGAAGCAGAACATAATTTTCTTTTCCTCTTATGCATCGAGGTTAATGAAATCTGACACTGCAGAATTATATTGTGCCTTCCACACTCAATTTTCAGGCTTTTTTATAGTTTTTATACAGCCATCTATAGAAGTGTCTAACTAATCCTCTTCATTAGTTCTCGGTATCATCTTGTGATTCTGCCAGAAGTTGATATTCCATGTTCATTCAGAGGAATTGCTAGCTCTGATGATTTGTGCCATTTGGAATCTCAGGGAATACCAAGCCTCCACCTGAAGACTTGTCAGTCCTGATGCTTGGCTCCTCCAACTGCCTAAATGTTTCCCTTCTGCTCTGTGAAACCCGATGTCCGTACCATGGGAACCTGGGGGCGTTGCTGAGGATGTTGCATGTGGAGATCTAACTGGAGTATGCTCTGGGAGCTTGGTGCTCCAAAGGGTCACTTTTGACTGTGTTTTGACATGAAGTAGATGACCGCCTTGGTTGTTGACCTCTGTGAGATGTTAATGAAATGCTGATAGTAGTTGCAGCTACAAGAAAATGATGGCAAAGCTGTCAGTTCTGGATTCTGGCCTCTTGAACGGAAGCTACCAGGGCATTTGAGACTTCAGAGTCATAAAGTTCTCAAGCCTTTAGCAAAGATGACTACCCTTATTTGCAATCTATCTAATCTTAACTGTTTTTTCAAGGCTGTCATAATAGTCTTATTACAACAGTAATACACTACTACAGTTTTATTAGTCTAGTAATGTGGTTGGTATCAAGTACACTTGTACTTTGTTTAGTGAGTAGCTCTCCTTGTATTTAATATCATCTCACTAGAAGTCATTGTAGCTAACATTTGTGTCTTCCCTGTGTTCTGGCTCTGTGTGTCACAGTCAACATCTCATCCTCACCGTGTCATTATTACTTGTATCTTTTACTGGCCAAATATAAATTAGTTGAGCAGTAAAAGTTACCTTAGCACACTCTGGACAGCTTGGCTGCTGTTCTCCCCAGGCAGCTGAAACTAGTGCTTAAAGCTACTGTTCCTTACTGATAGAATCATCCTAAGAGCAGCATAGCAGAGAGCTGGCAGCTTCATTTATATGAAACCTTAAGCATCCAACCAGTTACTTTCGCTTATTCTCATGATAGAAGATCTGAGTCTTGCCTGTAAGCATTTTTTGCCATATTGGCCATGTGATGAGAAGAGTATCCAGGTCCCTATTCATCGGGGATACATCATTACTGCCTCTGTCCTGTGTTCCTAAGTTGAGTGAGAAATACAAAAATAAAAGAGTTTTACTGATTTAAATGTTTCCTGATCTAGTGGAGTTACACACAGGGACTGCCGCAATTTCTGGAAGTAGTTAGAGCTTCATTGAAGAGAAAGGACTTAGTGTAGGTTTGTGTTTGGCTGGTTTTGCTTTTGTTTTATTTATTCATACCTCGGGCTCAGAAAGGGATCCCACTTTGCAAAGCACTTTACCAGGATAAGATAGTAGTTTTTCCCTGTTGCAGAAAACTCATCTACATTGCTTGGATTTAGAATCTAAGTCTGTTGTAAATAAAGACTGATCTTTAGCATCTCAAGGACTGACTCGCCGTCTTTCAGAAATGTAAAGCATTGGTATAAATTGTGCAAGAACTTGGAACATAAGCTAGGATGCTGTTCTGGGAGTGTGGTGTGTTTTGCAGAAGAACAGCGAGAACAAAAAAAAAAATCCTACAATAGGAAAAATAGAAGAGAAGCCTTTTTTTCATGGTTTGAAAAAGAAAATCTTTTTAAGAATTGCTTCTTTCTCTTCCTAATTAGTATCACAGAATTGGAACTGTTTCACTACTGATTAACTAATAAACCACATACAAAAGGTCATGCTATCACCCAGTAGTTATTTGTTCGTGGTCTGTGGATACCACTTCAGTTCTCAAGCCTGGGAAAGCTAGAACACAAAACCTAGGAAATCAGCACATGCAAATCTAATTAAAAACTAGACACTTTTCAATACTTCTCATATTTACATAGGAAGATATTACACAAAGAGGATTATAGGGAGGGAAAACATCTTTCACCCTCCTTGTCACACAAAAAGGAGGAAGAACAACGCTTAACTTGAATTTCACGGGGATAAATGGTAATGAACTTGCTTATCTATGAAAGGTTCCCACCTAGTGTTAACTTGTAACGCCTCTCAAAATGAATGCGAGCTGACTATAAAGGACCCTGATTTCTGAGAAAAGGAAAGGCATAATGCCAAAACAAAATGCATCAACTTTTTCTTGGTTTCCAGTGACAAAGGCAGCGCAGAGATGTGCTAGAGGCTGTAATCCAGAAGGGTAAACAAAGCCCTTGCTAGGTATTAATTAAAAGGCTTCAGAACGCAAGGAATCTTAAGACACTTAAAAAAGATACTTTAATTGGATTAAGTATTGAATAAATTTTAAGTTTCGATTAGTTTAAATAAAGTAAAAAATAGGCACGTGGAAGGTTCATTTGCAATAGAAGAGTTAGAAGATCAAGTGACATTGAAAAATATAATGATGTCTTACTTGTGTTTACTATGGCTTTGGAGAAAAATAGCTTGTATGTAGTCTTGGATGAGCAGTAAGTAATACACTCAGTTGTGGTTAGTGCTGCATTGTTTGGGGGGGTGGCGAAGGGGTTTTGGTCTTTGTCCAAGAATCTTTCCAAAGTGATAAGATCTGCAAACCAAAGCATTCTCTGTGCTGGCTCCCACAATGACAGCACCCTAGGCTTTGGAGTGGGAAATTGGAAAATAGTGATTTGGATCTGAGCTTCAGAAAGCTGATCTGGGCATGTTTTTTGATGTGAAATTCTCATTCATCCCCTTGGATGGATGGGACCGATTACAAGCAAAGATTTCTTTTTTTCGGGAATAAAGAGATAAATATTTCTTCCGTTAGAATGAACAGATCCCCGTGTTTGCTCTATCATTAGGAGTCGGAGTGCGGACACCCTGTGCTGTGGAGAGCCTTACGGCAGCAGCAGAATATTAATGCAGGCTGCCATCGTAGGGAGAGCTGGAAGCCCACAAGTACGACCTCTGAACAAGAGTTCAGACACTGAGCTCAAAGATCTGAAGTCTAAGAAAAATTGTCTGCTTTACACTGAGAATACTATTTCCAAGTATATCAGGCAAAGGCATGTGTTTTTGGGAAGAGGGGGGAGTGATGCCTTTACTTAAAATAACCTGCGATGTGATCACAGTCGAATGGTCTGGTTTTAAAATAAAAGATTTTGCATGGGTGATCAATTTCCATGTGCAGGGCCAGCCCTTTTTATGAAAATGAAAAAGATCTGAGGGACGATAACAGGAATCGGAATAAAGGAAGCCAGGTTCAATTATCAAAACTCTGAAAAAGTGTCTTAAATCCAGTAAAATAGGAAGGATACAGATTCCTGGAATTAAACACTTTGCCAAAGAGAGACAGAAGTAAGGAAATGGGCTAATGCCCTGAGGAAGGATTAGACATTACTCCTCTTTGGGTAGCTAGGCTGGAACGGCAGAGTGCTTTTTAAGCACACCCTTTAACTTCACTGAGTAAAATCTGTAATCTATATAACTCCTAGAAGAGGACTTCCATTTGGGCTTTGAAGGAAAGGTGATGGATGAGCCCATCTCAAAGACACGAGGTGCAGTGTACGTTCGGTAAGAACGTGAGGGGCTGAAATAAGACAGTAAGACCAAGTAAGTCTTTGTCTCTTGACGATCTCTAGGTTTTGGGAGGTGAGTTCCAGTAAAAAGCTGCTACACAATCTCACCCTGCTCCCCGATCGGTGTCACACAGATAGTTCTGCTGAAGGAGGAAATTGCTGCCCTGTAGGGGAGAAAAGCTGACGTGGTATTGATGTCTCAGCACAGTGAGGAAGAATATGACAGGTTAGGATGGCTGGGCTGGGAAGTCTGGCTTTTCTGTGAGGGTGCTATAAGCCTGTTAGTAGCTACTGGGACCCAATAAATGCCTGATCACCTTTCTATGCTGATTATAGGGGGAGAAGGATAACTAATAGTGCTGTACCTTGATTATATTTTAAAATATCTTATACAGATGCACTGCTTGCTACCTTTAACTGATAATAAGAAAGAGTGTTTGGTCCACGTCCAGAGCTTACTTTAACACCAGGAGGATGTTAGGACAGTGTTCTGACCTCTTGTACAGAGGGAAGTCTGTGGACGTTCACCAGATACTTTGCTGTTACTTCTATGAGCCTGTAGGCTTTGAGAGATGGAAACCTAAACCACCCCAGACGTTTAGATGTTTTCTCTTGTAAACCTGTCCACTGCATGGCTGGTCCATCTCTCTGCTAGTTGTGGTATATCTTCCTTTGCTCAGTTTAAGAGCTGTCTAGTGTCAGAATGCCTTTTAGCATGCAGCAAGTTAAATTCCGAATCAAATCCCCTTAATGATCTCACTGATAAAATAATCCAGTTCATTTAACTTTCTCTCCCTGCATGGTAGGCTTTTTCAGTATGGCTAATGTAAATCATGCTCTTAACATTTTAGAGATGCTCAGAAGTATTCAAGAGCAGAGACAGAACTGGAACATCATTTCCACAGCTCTCATTATAATATCTCCTTATCCAGCATTGAGGTCCCCCCATTTAATTAAGTACCTGCTGATTCTGTGGTTTTGCTGTTCACATTGTTTTGCTGGAGTCGATATTTGGGTATTTTCCAGTATGACCGAGATGTTTGCTTTGTGGTTGGTTATGTTTTTTTAACTTGAAAGTCCTTTTCTAACTCACACATTTCTGAGGTGCTCTTCCTCCGCTGAGTAGTTTTGAGCTGGATGCTTTATTCCTGGGGAGGGATTTTGCTTTGCACATTGTTTAAAGATGTTTCTGTGCATTTTTTCTCCTGTAAATGATATTTCTTTAATTTCTTTCCTGCTTCCATAAGCAGGAAAAGTTGTTGTATTTCCTAAATTTCATACTCAAGGAAGGGGAAAAGTTCTAATCCGTTTGGGCTCCTGAAGGCCAGTGTCAAATCTCTCCTGGACTGTTAGTGCTGTCTTATGGTGGTAGCTCAAAGTTAGTGGTGGTAACACAGATCTGTCTTCTCCTGCTGAAATATGCTCTTGCACAGGTTTTGTTTGGAAGCTGGGTGAAATGTCTGTAAATTGGGGGTTTCCTTTCCTGAAAATACAACTTCAGAAGGTCTAAGTAAACTCTAAATAACTTTGAAGAAGGAATAAAAATTGGAATAATTTTATCAAAAACTCCTCTGAATTAATTTCAAAAAAGAAAAAAAAAAATTCTGTTTTTACTCATGTCGAAAGTCCTGAAGTATCAATGAAGAAACACTCAATACCTGTTTAAAAGGGATTTGCAGAAAACAGTTCCCTGGATACTGTGTGGTGATTAAAAAAAAATCTCCCTCTCCCCAATCTCAGTACAGTCTTCAAATGTGACAATCGGTGCTGACAGGGTTTTGGTTTAACCTTACCATATATTCATACTGTCCTTTTATATGCTTTGACTTGCTCTGATGTTTGTGTAAACACAGCTGATCCCAGCTAGATTATCGTGGTCATCTGGCCTTCTTGAGATTTTTGGTGGCAGTTACCTCTTCTGCTTCTGTGCTTGGTGTTGTCAAAAGTTTGATCCTGAATGAAGGGGGAGAAACCAAGCAAAACCCCCAAAACTGTAATGGTTTTATGGAATTGGGACGTCTTATTGGATTAGAATTGGAGCGCTAATACGAAAGCTATTAATAACGATAAATAAGCCAGGCAACCAAAGGACTCTGAAACAAATGTGTATCCTGTAGGGTCTGGTTTTGCCTGTCGTCTTACAAAATGGATTTAACTAAAGCTGGGGAAATCTCTGCTGTCAAATGAAATAGATTAATCTTTGCTATAAATTCGTTATCATACTTGAGAAACAAAACTGCTTTCTTTAACAGGATTAAAATTGTGTTATTGACATCAGGATTAATAATTTGCTTGCATCACACAAAATCTCTTCTGCATCAATAACTCTGGAACTGTTTAAAGAAGTTAGAATTTAAGTAGGATGCTCAAATAGTAATAAACGCTGCCTTTATTTTTTTCATAACTAAAGGCAATAATGCTTTTCAGTTTTCTTACTGTCGTAGCAATACAGCTGTCTGCTGCTTCCAAGAATTAGCTCAGCCCTTTCATTTATCCCTTCCTGCCACCATCTTCCATCTTTAACCTTCAGCTACTTGGGTATTTCTGCAAAAATAAGACCTGTGTATCAGTGTTACTTTAAAAATGATTCTTACTGTTTTTCTCTAATTACGTAAAAGCAAAAAGGAACTGTTGTAAGTGGAAATAATAGGGGGAGAAAAAGTCTTAAGCTGACACGCTGGAAGAAAAATACTACACAGAATGTCACGCTGCAGCAGTACCGGGGTTTCATTATTTTCTTCTGTCATGCAACCCAAGTAATAGAGACCATTTCAGGTGCCATAAACAATCTCTCATGCAACCAGAGCTGTGCTTTAGTGTATGTAAGGACTATAAAGATATCCTCTGCTGGAAAGGGAGTGTTGTATGAGGAGTATTTCAGTTAACGTTTCTTTCTTTTATAAATGAATATTGCTGCTTTATGCTACACCTCTCCTTTCTTTTTTCTTTGCCACTGCAGATAGTAAATTATCTACTGTGTTTCTGTAAAAGTTCTGAGGTGTTACTCATGCTTTCTGTTTCTTCTTTTTTTTTTATTCATATATATATTTATGAAAGCGGGGGAAGAGAGAAGGCAGGATGGCGAGTTCCTCTTTAGTGTGGAAAGGGTGATGGAGCGATCAGCCCGAGGCTCATACCTCTGGAGGTATCAGTCACACCTTTCCCTCCTTTAATGGATTTGTTGAATTGTCTACAGGACCGGGAGTTAATCCGATGAGCAGATTGCACTTATGGAGGACAGGATGGTGGTGTTTCACTATGAGCTTCTCTTTTTTTGTTGTTGTTTTTTTCTTTTTCTTTCCTATTCTACATCCAAGACACCTGCTTTATGTGAGGGAGGGAAGTACCACTTAGGCCAGGTCGCAAAGAACCTGAGTTTGAAAGGGCCTGAATAATGATGCTAAAATGCAGGTCAATGTCTGGAGTGGCGGAGGCGGTGGTGTGTGCTGCTCTGTGGAAGCTTCTGAGGGTGGGGAGGAGGTCAGGCACTTGGGCTGTAGCTAATCCAGAGCACCAGGATGCCCCAGAGAACTGGGCTATGTCCTCGGATCAGAACTGGCCAGGCACTCCTGTAGTGGCTTGGTGAGGAGGAGAGTCTCTGCGAGTGGTAAAACATTGGTTACCCTCAAAGGACTTGCTGGTGACAAATGAAATGCTGGTTTCATGCTCACACTTGTATTTCTATTATAAACTAAAATTTTGGAGTTAGATAAAACTAAACAGGAACCCCTCTGGTCAGTTACCATCCAGGACTGCACATGGGATGTGTGATTTCTTCTAGGAAGCTGCTGTCCCTTCCTTTAGCCTTACCCTCTTCTCCTGGGCAAGCTGATAAGATGGTTTGTCCTCTTAGGTTTTCCTGCTGTATGGGACATCACTGTTGCTGAATGCCAGGGCTGCTTTCTCATCTGATGGAAGTTCTCAAGCTTTTCTCCATTCTGTAATGGGACTTTAAAGAAATTTGTGACAAAACCAAGCCACAAACTAGGCCTATAGCAGCACAGTTAAGAACTTGACTGTTAGGGTTACAATATGTGATCTCTGGCCTCCCGAATTCCTCACACAAAGAAGCCCAAAGAATGTGGGGAAAAAGCGTGGCTCTTTAAATGGAGCGGCTTGAGCTTCAGTTCCTCCCAATGTGATTCAGATTCTTTGTGCCAGGGTAGCTGACAGCAAGACGGCGGCAGTCATAGCCTCCTTCAGCTACCAAAGGTGTCATCCTGCAGAGGGGAGCCAAAGCCAGAGGGAGATATCAGTTGCCTAATTATTCTTCGAAGTTAAACCATGTGTGAATATGGGCTTAAATCATAAACATTAGAGGTTACGTTTGTAACTTGCTATTGTAAGGTTTCTGTATCGCTTACCTGCCATTTAAAATGTGTGTGATAGATCTTCAGTGGGACTCCTGTAACATCTTATTGGCCATTCGTGATTTCTCTGTGGGTGAGATGAAATAAACCCTTCCTTACTGTCCGTTTGAAAGCTTGCCATTAGAACTAATTTGATCCCTTGAGAGCTGAGAAACTATTCCGGAGGTCAGGGGGATAGATGCGCAAACCGCAAACCTGGCTCCTGCAGTGGAACTTCTGGAAGGATGAAACCAACCTGTGAAGGCTGTGATGTTCCAGAAGCGTCTCGCGTATTTGTGATGCTTCAGACATCAGAAGCTGCTTGGCCAAGGAGCTGCCTGGTGCGCGGCTCCGGTCTTATCCTGGGAGGCTCCACGGCCTCGGGCAGCCTTGCCGAGTGCTGGCAGGCGTGGTTGGGAGCCAGCTCCTTCCTCTTCCTAATGCCTAATTATGGTTACAATAAGGAACATTTTAAAATTACAGTTTTGCAAGACATCAAGAATCACAGAATGGTTAGAGTTGGAAAGGACCTTGAAGATCATCGTGTTCCAACCCCCCTGCCCTGGGCAGGGACACCTCCCACCACACCAGGTTGCTCCAAGCCCCATCCAGCCTGGCCTTCAACCCCTCCAGGGATGGGGCAGCCACAACCTCCCTGGGCACCCTGTTCCAGTGCCTCACCACTCTCACAGTAAAGAATTTTTTCATAATATCCAATCTAAATCTCCCCTCTTCCAGTTTAAAACCATTACCTATTGTCCTATCACTACACTTCTTGACCAAGAGTCTCTCTCCTGCTCTCCTGGAGCTCCCTTCAGATCCTGGAAGGCTGCTCTAAGGTCTCCCTGGAGCCTTCTCTTCTCCAGGCTGAACAGCCCCAGCTCTCTCAGCCTGTCTTCATAGCAGAGGTGCTCCAGCCCTCTAATCATCTTTGTGGCCCTCTGTTGGACCTGTTCTAACAGTTCTATGTCCTTTCTCTGTTGAGGACTCCAGAGCTGGACACAGGACTCCAGGTGGGAGTAGAATCTGTATGCCCGAATGGTCTCCGCTTATTCTTTCTCTCTAGCCGACAGCAGGGAAGGAGACGAGGTGAACCAGGGCTGTTTCCAGCCGAGGTTAGGTGGCCGCTGGGTTGGTGGTAGGGTTGAGAGAGCTCTCCTGAGGAACGCTGCTAGCGTGTAAGCTCTGGCTGTTCATTGCAATGAATTCACCTGGCAGTAATGCACATTTTATTCTATTTGAGTACTTTATTATTATTTTTATAAGGTTTCAGCTCTGAATTCTCCATAGCTGCTTTTGTACGTTTGCTTTAGCCTTTATGTCAGAGCAGTTCCTTATTGAGCATCCAGGGAAATATTAAAAATAGCCCAGTTCTGGCCAGCAGATACATCCATACGTTATTGGATTTGTACCGTGGATGTAAAATATACCCTGGGAGAAGGAATTCATCTCAGTCAAGAGTATTCTTACTTACAGATGTGATATTAATGCTTATTCTGTCTGCAACATCTCTTAAATTATAAACGTTATTGATGATGAATTAAGATATTATCATTATAAATTAAGTAATTAGAGTACCCTTGTAATGTATATTTAGAGGTGTGCCCTTTTAGAAGAATATTGCAATGTTCCTTTTATAATTTTAATGCCTTTTAATATTAAGTCTTTTTAGTGGTAAATTTTTATATGGTACTTCTCTAGAAGGTTAGAAAAAGATAATTAATCTTTAACTTTTTTTTTTTTGGTGGCAGCTTAGTTTGTGTGGAGAAATAAATTGGCATGGTCTGCCTGGAGTAAGAGTAGCGGGTGATTTAATGGTAGGAAGTTTGACAATTGGTTTTCAAAACGGGGAAAAATTGCTAGGTTAAAAAAAAGTGTTTATTGTAATCATTTTACTTCACCTGCTCAAGTGGAGCATTGGGGATAATGTTAATCTCATTAAAAAATAAAAAAGACAAAACCTTATTACCTTATTTTCCTTAAAGCAGAGATGATAATAGGTAAAAGCAATTGCTCTTCACAAAATGAGCTGCAAATTAACAACGTTGGACACTTGCGTTTATAAACCTCGTGCTGCCCCAAGGAATACACTAAAGCTTTCTTTACAGAACTTCAAGAGACAATTATTTCTAGTGATCAGAATCATGCTTTTAAAATAGAGGGAAGACTACAATAAACAGGAGTGAGGTTTTCAGCATCTGAAACTCCTAGTGACAGTGATGAGAGGCAGCTGTTACCTGCGGCTGAAGGTCATCTGTGTGCACTCCACCACTAAAGGCTTGGGAAATGAAGGAACAGATTTGTTAATGAACTGAAGGTCTCTCATGACAGATCTTCATGTGTGTGCCCCAAGAACGGCTCTGGAGAAGGCAAACCTGGCCCAGGAAACTGAGATCTGCAAAAAAGAGCTGTAAGCTCTGAAGCTGAGCAAATGTGTTAATGTAATCCTATCGTTGGGCAAAGTGAACGTGTAAAAAGAATGTTACTTGCCCTCTTAGAAGCGGACAGGGTATCCGGATTCAGGGTATCCATGGAAGGATTCAGGGTATCCATGGGTATGCAGAGGTGGAATTACAAGCAGTCACATTGGTGGTGGGCAAATGTCCTTGATAGATCAAGTTCCAACCCAAGACACCTCCCACTAGAGCACTTAGGCAACCTGCTGTAGAGGGAGGTGTCCCTGCCCATGGCAGGGGAGTTGGAACTGGATGATCTTTAAGGTCCCTTCCAACTCTAGCCATTCAGTGATTCTGTGTTCAGAGATTGTAAGGTGCGGGGCCCTGAAAGGGAGACTTTGAAGCAGCCAATAGAGAACCCTACAAGATGACAATTGAAAGTAATCATACAGAAGGTGTGACAACTGTGATGAAAGCTATTGGGAAATAATTCGGAGGCTGTGTGCATCAAACATTGTCTCTTGACAGTTGTCATGGCCTTATGTCAAGGGACATGATACAAACAGAAGAGTCGGGGTAGGTAAGATGATGCCAGATTTAACCGTTTAATTTANAGACCTGAAGCATTGCAGAGTGGCTTATTGCTGTACATCAGCTCGGGTGGAAGGAAGGAGAGGCTGTGCCATGTATTGAGCCTCACGTGGTGCCAGCCTGTTGGGAGGAGAAGCACGGAGGACTGTGCAAACAGTGGTTTTGTAGTCCATATCCTCCCACCCTTGATTTATGATTGAGAGAAATCAAGCGTACTGAGACTGCTAATGCATCTCTGAGAAAGACCCAATTAAATTAAATAACTTCCCAGTCTGAAAATGTGGAAAAATGGGACAAGGCATAGTTATTTGTCCGAGGCTCCAGGATGTTTAAGTGGCAAAGCTTGGGTTAGAGTTTGGGTACTTTGAGTCTTTCATGCTGAACCCGTTCTGCTTGGTTCTTCTTCCTATCAAGACCCCAACTCGGGGGAGAATAACATTACACTTACTTGTGTAACTTCTAAATGTCCTTTGGAGCCTAAGAATTCCACCAGAAGGTGTCTTAAGTTCTCAGGCAGGTGATCTATCAACTGTAGAAGGGCTGGATGTAGCTTATGAACACAAACACTGTGTGCTTGTACACGGTGACACCCAGGTGGTGACTGCCCCTTTCAATGCTGGCGAGTGCTTAAAAAACAATGATTTTGGTGCTGCTCTACAGAGAGAGAAGTGTCTTTGCTCAGGGCAGCTCCTTTCATCTTTCCCGTGACAGGATGGCTCAGCTCCAGATCCCAATGAGCACATGGTCCTGGTTTGCTCTTTTCTGCACCAAAAGGGAAGAGGAGCTCAGTGCCATGATGCTCCCCCTCTCCCTTCTTTTTTTAATGATGCTGTGAAGTTTTAACATTTTATTCAATGTCTTTCACCAAAATGTAAAGGTGATGCAGGTGCACGGAATCAAATGATGGAAAGGATAGAGAGAAAGAAGCAACAGTGATGAATTATTTCTTTCTGTTTCTGTTGCCTCATCCTTACAGGAAGGGCTAAAATTGACCTGTTCTTGTAGAAGACTTGAAAATTCTTGGTAACTCAAAAAAAAATAAATTCCTATCATCCCCCTGTCCTGGGCACTGATGAGGGCCCACCTCCAGTGCTGTCCAATTATTTATTTCAAAAATATTATTTTTATATAAAAATATTATTTTTATTTATTCGGAAAAAGTAGAACTACTTAAAACATTTCTTAAAAGACTGTATTAATTAAAAACTC
>VZRU01018096.1:0-55470 GCA_013398155.1 Pedionomus torquatus | reverse complement strand
CAAGGAGGCTGTTTGGATTAAACGTGCATCAGTAGCTTTGATTGATGGCACTTGTTTACTTACCTCTGCTTGAGGGCTGATGGGCTTATGAGACAAAAATGAAGTTGTGGGTTTAATATCTGCAGCCTGTCTCTCTGTTACCCTCTGTAGAGATGCTTTTGCAGAACGGAGGCTCGTAGCATCCATCAAAAATCAAAATACCTATAGCTACCTAATTATAAAGGAGATTTTAGGGAAGAAATGGTTATTTCTGACTGGCCATGCAATACAGAATGACACACTGTTAGTTTTAGTAGTATTTGGATGAAGGACTTAGTTTTTCCTCAAAATTTTCCTTTGAAAGATACATCTCCTCCTGTCACTGTCATGGTACTGATGAGAAGGGAAGTATTCAAGAGCAGGGATTTCTTACTCTCTTCCTCGGGGACAGGAGGTGTTTGCAGCTCTGTTTCTCTTGGGAGTCGCAGAGTTCTGGGTCAGGTGCCTGGTGCTGCTGCTCTGGCAGGTTGGCATTGCTCTTCAGTTGGTTCCAGCCTCATTTTTTATTTATTCTTTTATTTTAAACAGAATTTTGTTGTTGTTGGGGTGGGGAGAAAACCCCTATGTAAACTCCGTTTTCAGTTCTTAAGATTAATCATTTAATGGCTACTGCCAGTGGTGACATCAAAGCAGTGCTGGGAATATTAAGAAATGTTTGATGTTACCTGATTTTTGTGACAGAGCTTCTTCTTACATTTATGAGACCGGAGGCAAAAGCTCATTTCCTTCTTGCCGGGTCACTGTTCATACAGAGTCCCGAATTTTTGTGCACCCCATGGACAGCAGAGTGGGCTTTGCTATCTGCCCTGTAGCTCCTCTCCCCGACTCCCATCCCGCTGCCGGTGTCAGCACTGATTTGGGAGTACGTTTATAACAATTCTGCCAGTTTTTCTTCTTTATGCACATAGCAAAAGGCTTTTAAAAACATGTTGCTGTAGTTGCTTTTTATACACATTTGACCATCCTGGCTGCAGTGCTAAATAAGATGATGCTGAATGGGAAAAGTCATGTTTAGTATCCACGTCATCTTAGAATTGATGAAAAAAAGGTCTTGGAAACAGAAGTTCTAAATATTATAATAGATGTTAATTATTATAAATGTTACTGTATGGAGAATCTGTCTATATATTCTAGAACTAAATAGTTGAAATAGTTAAATATTTTAAACTACTAGTATTTTGAGAAAATATTTTCTTTTTTTTCTTTTTGAGTATTTTAAAGCTACTTCAGTGGTGTAGAATAGTATTCATATAGTCTTTGTATTTATTTTTTTTTTTGTCTGTGCACCCTGTTACTAACATCCCATAGTTGTTGGTTTGGGGTTTGTGGTGTGTTGGTTTTTTCTTTGCCTTTTTTTTTTTTTTTTTATATGGGCACACATGTGGCTGTGTGGAAACTTTCTGTCCCTTAAATTGCATTGGTCCCTCTTTAAAAGGAAGGATGGAGACTTGAACTGAGTGGTTGGATTTTTTTATTAAGGTTTTGGGTTGTTTTTTTTTATTTTTTGTAAGTTACTAGGTTTTAAACTAAAATCTTAAATCTGATAAAAGCCTGAACACCACAAGGACTCTGGGTGGTCAGTTAAGGCCTGGCATTCCCTCATGCTCCTCTGCCCTGATGGCGAGTGGAGAATTAAGGTCTCATCAAACAGCATAAAACCCAAGTAAATGAGAATTAAAAGAGTAAGTCTACATGGAAAGGCAGTGTTTCCCCTTCGCAGGCAGCTGTAGTTATTAATTAGTAATCTATCATTTGTGCTAAATTTCCCTCAGTAGCCTTACCTCTCTGGCATTTATTTGACTTTGTGACTTTCTTACTGAAGTGGTGTTGTTCATCAGGCTTGTGATGTTCTTCCCTGTGTCAGGCTCGCCAGGAAGCATGGGCTGCAGGATGGGTTGCTGCTCCAGTGTTCAACAGGGTAGATTTGGCAGAAGTCTTCACTTTTAATTAGCAACTCACGTGGTGCCAACAACGTATGTATAGAATATTAAATACGAAGCAGCAAAACCAGCTCATACCGTGTGGTACCGGGGCAGAGCTAATTCCTTCGTTAATATAAATGCACCATGGCACTAATATCTTTCTGTATTACAGTATTTAATTAATGTTATCTAAAGCTCTTCAAAATAAACACTAACCATGGCAAACATGAACTCGGCAGAACAATCTCATCCAGTGTGAATTTTGACTGGGACTTAGGGCGGTGTCGTGCTGTGCTCTAGTATTGTGTTGGCATTGTTTTACCATAGGAATTGTTGTAGGAAAACTAATTTTAGGAATTCATTAGATGTGTACAGAGAAAGCTGCTTTCACCTAGCTCTGTAGCCCATCTAAGTGTAATATGACACATACTGACACCACAGTTGACATTCCTTTGTGTTACAGTGGTGAAAACGGTTGTCTTCTCCCCATTGTTGTGTTGAAAATCTGTATCAGTAAGAATTCAAAGCCTAATGTTTTTCAGTATAGTGGTAATTCATGGGAAGAAGCACAAATTTAAGACTACCTCCCCTCAATGGCCACTACTTGTTTTCCTTCCAAGAATAACGTTTCCTCTAAAACTTAACGACAGAATTAAAAACGAACTTTCGTTTTATGTGAACTGTATTGTGATAGGGTACAGAGCGAGAAAGGAGAAGGCAGGATGGAGAGTCAAAGCCTGGCCAGGTGCTGCTTTGCCTCATTGTTAGCAAATTCATAGGGTCATAGATTGGGTAGAGTTGGAAGGGACCTTAAAATCATAGAGTTACAACCACCCTCCCATGAAAGAAGAAAGAAATCTCTTTTCTTCATTTAGTTTTCTCCATAATATTAATATTACTCAAAGCAGAATCAACCTCTGGTGATTCTGTGGCCAACAGAAAGCTTTCTCCTTAACCTGTTAGTCATGGGCTGTTCTTGTGTCCCAAACAGAAATCTCTTGGTTTCTAGTATTTGATTTATTTCCCCCCCACCCCCCCAGTAACTGCCATTTCATAGATATATTGTGAATTTCAGGCTCATATTTTTCGGATGAGTTTTGTGTACCTTACAGAGTTTATTTAGAAGCATTTACTACTTTTTTGTTGTTGTTAATTTTAACACTGCTTTTCAGCATTTGCGTTAATAGGGTACTTTGATCCAACCTGAAGCCAAGATGCTGATTCAAGGAAGAGATATAACTCTACTGTTGTATTTTTCCTGGCAATTTAACATAAAGGGAACAGCTGAGCTGGATTTTTCACTGCAGCTTGTGAGTGCTGATCAGAAGAAAAGCAACTTTAGGTAGCCATAAATTAAGTCCAGCTATGGATGCAGGATTTTAAAGGGGAATTTGGGAGGTGAGGCGGTGGGAGAGCAGTGCTGGTGTTGCAGTCTCCTTGTCTGCCTCCTTTTGTGCCTTTAGATCTCCTGTGCTGACCTTTTTATTAATGCAAAGTTCAATTATTGTTTCTTCATTTTGCATACCAAAAGTGATATCAGGGAAGTTCTGCTCAACTTCAGCAGGGTTTATTTACATCCCGTCCCCTACAAAAATTACTTGCACTTTCCCAAGCATGTGAGTGTTTTAGCAGCATCCCCAAGGACTAAAATCTTCTGAAGCCTATTTTGTTCTTAATTAGTGAACTAGAGAAGGGCACAGGGTTGCTGCTGTGAAGTTGTAAAGGTGAATTTCTTTGCACTGGCCCATCCCTGGTCTCCAGCAGGGTAAGGCAAAGAAACCATCTCACTCAGACCTCTGGCATTTCCCTTGAAACTCTCAGCTACATAGAAACACACTCTTTATACATATGTAGGATTTGGTCTTGACAAACACAGGTTGGTTGCTGTCACCTTGCTTGTTGGGAACTTGAAAAGTATTAGAAGAATTGCCCCTACTTTTCTGGGAATCAAGGGTAAAATTATTGGGTTGTCATCATTCCTTTCCTTCTCTTTCTTTTTTTTTTTTTTTTTTTTTTTTAAATAAAAGCCCTGTCTTTTCTTTTTTTTTTTTTTTAAACACATCTTTTTAGTACTCTTAATACAACTTTTCAAAGATAAGCATTAACATATCTAGGACTTCATCAGTGAGAAGTAATTTAAGTATCTTTTGTGTTTCTCTATGCTCTTCTCTGGCTAATTCTTGAGCTGATACAGAGATGGTATTTTTAAATGAGATAGATACATAATTTTATTTTTTCTTTCCTTTTGAATCTTCATTAAAAAAAATAGGTAGCAAGCAGTTTGAGTTTGTGGCATCTTACATGACATCGGTTGTTTGCTTTTTGCCCTTGTCCCGTGTCACCTGACACTCTAGGGACAGATGGGCTCTTTTAGGGATCCTTTGCAGAATGAGGACTGGCCACAGGGAGAGCTGGAGAAGGGACTCTTTGTCGGGAAGTGGAAACGTGGGACAAGGGATAACAGCCCCAGCTCCCTCAGCCTGCCCTCATAGGAGAGGTTCTCCAACCTCTAATCATCGGAGGTGGCTCTCCTCTGGACCCGTTCCAATAGTTCTACGTCCTTTGATATCTTTTTTTTTTTTTTTTTTTTTTCCAGAGTACTTTCTGTGTGTAGGAAAAGCAAAATTACAATACCGATATTTTTCCTTTAATTGAAGGAAAATAATCTTGTTTATTTGGGGATAAAACACTACATGTACCTAAAAAACAATCAGTCTCTTTTTTTTTTTTTTTCCTTTTTTTTTTTTTTTTTCCCCATTGCATATTTTTGCTCCTTGTACAGTTTCTGTCTCCTTGGTCACTACGATAGTGGAGTTTGTTCAGCGCTATCTATCATCCTGCTGGAGTAGCATCTTCAGTATATCAAGCCCTGAGAAATAATTCCTCTGTCGAAGGGCTTGGGGTGGTCTAACCAGAAAGGAAAGAAATGACAGCATGTTACGCTTTACACAACAGCAATGTATAAAAGCGTTGCAAGATATTAATAAAATATTTATGTGGGATCTTCAAAACAAAATGATTAATGATCTTACAATATGCTTTTGATGAGAATACAATCGCTGAGTGATGTGGAGGTAGGAAGGGACTGGGGATATTTCCAGTGGGATTTCATGGGAAGTGCAGTAGATCTTGGTGGCGAGCTTCCAAATCCCTGCAGAAACCAGTCAATTTTCAAATTGCCATTGACCAAACTTGTAAATGAAGCAAAATTACCTGTATTATGCTAGATCATATGTCCTTTGGGGGGAAAATAATGTCTGTATATAGCCAAATGAACCGTGATATCTACAGGAACACAGTGATGTTACCATGTGATGCGGGACTATCAAAAAGGCAGTGTTTTTGGGAAGAGTCTGTGTCGCACCATACAGTCAGATCAGCCTGAGCTCCCAGTGGATGAAGCTAAAAACCACTAGAGTCCCCTGATAATTTCATCTGGGCAAGCAAATGCAGGGAGTAGTATTTTAATATGAGGTACTAGACATAAGTAGTGGCTGAAACCAGGCAAAGATGAAATCAGGTGAGAAGGATGTGCACTTTCTGTAACTACTGGGGTTTGCCACTTCAACTACAAGACTTTGAGATGAGTCCTACTGCAACAGTGGCTGCTTTGCTGTATCTGAAACCAAGATATTGGGAACAGAACCTGGATGAAATGTTTAGGAGTGGATATCAGATCATTTGTTTGGCCTTAGATTGTTGTTGTATTAAATGTTTGGGTTTTTATTTTTTTAGCTTATAGAAATAACAGGTAGTAAAACAAGTAGAACAGTTTAGATACTTTATATTTTATGGTGTTCCTATCTGCTAATTAGGAACAAAACCCCCACCTTAAAATGGTGTTCTTACAAGATCGGATGGGAAGGTACACTTGGTCATTTATTGCACAGAGGCAGTGTCAGACAGACTGTCAGGGAGACCCTCCATTGAGTCAGGAGGTTCAGAAAGGACGCCCTTGCTTTCTAAACTCCTTCTCATAGAGGAGTCAAGGTGCGGCTGGATCCAACCCTAGTCCTAGACTGGGCCAACGGTTTCTGTCTAAAGGATTATAGATGCACAATCAAGCCCTTCTATTACTTAGCTCAGATTTCAAAGTTTATCATGCTGTTAGTCACCAGGAATCTGTTGTGGGAAGCAATCTCTCAATCTTGAAGAGCAGAACCTTAAGCAAGCGCTCCCACTCAAGGGGAGGTCCTGGTGTGCAGCCACTGCCATCCAGGAGAGCTCAAAGGGCTCTTGGGCTGTCCACTATTTATATAGTGAGTGAGATAATTTACCATTACTCATCTTCTCATAGGAACAAGATAGCTAGGTCCCCTCTCCAGACTGGTTTTGGTTGTGTTGCCAGCCATCCCCCAAAGTCCAGATGCAACTCATCATGACTCCCATGGATTGTTATGGCTTGAGCAGGAGCTGGGGGAGGTAGAAAAACAGGGAGAATGTACTGCCACATGCTCTTAGCCAGTGAAACACTCTCCCCCCAAACATTTGCACGCCTTGACTGAACAGTAAATGAGTAATCATCTGAAAAATGGAACTGGTGGTTTTTCTCTAGTGGTTTGCACCGGACCTTACTTACTACTTGATTACGTGTGTTTTGCCCTGTGGGCCGGAGAGAACATGTTCATGTACAGAATTGGCACAGATGTTCATTGGTCTTTATGACCAAGCAAAACAGAACCAAAGAAAATGACTCCTGCTGAAATTTAGAGGCCTGTTGATTCACTTTTCCCAGAGGAAATGACTTTCAGGTAGAAAATTTCTAACGAGTCTGTTAACAAATCCATCTTGATTTTTAGATAGAGAAGGATATGTCTCTTGCTATGTGTGACTTTGGATAGAGGGAGCGGGAGGGGGGGATTTAAAAATAGCAGCTGCTCTTACCTCACTTTCCTGTGTCAATAGCTTATGATAGATGTACGGAGATTAAAACGAAATGGCTGTGGAAGAGAAGCAGTCAGAAATGCAATACCTTGCCATCCAGTGACCTTTACAATTTAAAGGATGAAAAGATACATTATGCACAAACATTTTGTTATCTTCAGGAACAAAGTGCTGGGAACTGAACTGTGGGTGGCGCAGCGTGAATACAAATGAGCATCCTAATTGAGCTGATTTGATCGTTCTTAAACTATAGTCCAAGTCAATAATATAGTGTTACTGAAAGAAGCAGTCCTCTCATTAGAGGTGGCACACCATGACAGAGAGTTTCCCACAGTGGCATCTATCCTGCCATCGATTACGCGCTGCTAATCAGTGAACTGGGGCGTTAAAATCAAAGGTCTCCCTTTTGCTGTCAGCTTCTTTTTTTTTGCCAGGTTCTTTTAGGTTCATTTCTTGGGCAAAATCAGTCTCTTACCAAAAGAACACGCAATCTCATGCTCACCCTGTTTTGTTGGGTTTTGTTTCTTTTCTTCTTACTATTTTATTTTTAGGGGGAGAATAAAAAAAAATGAGTTGCAAATGATGAATGTTAGTGCATTGCTTGGTGTGGCACTGGATGCCATTGCAGTCATAAGGCAGCATAAAAAGCAGTGTAGAATAAAATAGAATGGCTTTCCCTGATATGATCAGGAAAGGTAAAGGAGAAAGATTACATTATTATTTAGGACAACATAGTTTAAAAAAAAAAATCCATCTCTGCTTCTACAAAATGTTGTATTAGAAATTCTTTTTAACTGGGAAACTGGCTGCTTTTGTGTGAAAAAGACAGATTACAGTTCTGACTGAAAACTGTGATCAAGATGATGTTCTTTATGAAGTCATATTCCTTATAGTCGTTCACAAGGTGGGATTTGCGATGTGTCTTGTTTGCTAAAGCGTGTGACACCAAGGGATCCTGGGTCACGTTTGCTGACTTGTCCTCTGCTGTGTAGCATTTCCATTTATACACTATAGTTGTGACCACAGGTGCCTCTGCCTCAGAGCTGTTCTGACAATCACAGAATGCTATGGGGTTGGAAGAGACCTCTGGAGTTCATCTAGTCCAACCCCCTGCCAGAGCAGGTCCACCCAGAGTAGGTTGCTCAATAATGGGTCTCGGTGGGTTTTGAATGTCTCCAGAGGTGGAGACTCCATCACCTCTCTGGGCAGCCTCTTCCAAGGCTCTGCCACCCTCAAAGCAAACAAGTTCCTCCTCATGTTTAGATGGAACTTCTTATGTTCAAGTTTGTGCCTGTTCCCTCTTGTCCTCTCACTGGGCACCCCTGAAAAAAGACTGGCCCCTTCCTCCTGACACCCACCCTTGAAGTATTTCTAGGTGTTGATGAATTCTCCCCCTCAGCCATCTCTTTTCCAGACTGAAAAGACCTGAGTCCCTCAGCCTTTCCTCCTAAGATGTTCTAGTCCCCTTATCATCTTGTAGCTCTTTGTTGTACCCTCTCCAGCAGTTCCCTGTCCTTCTTGAACTGGGGATCCCAGAACTGGACCCAGTGCTCCAGATGGGGCTTCCCCAGAGCGGAGTAGAGATGATGGATGATCTCTCTCTGCCTGCTGGCCACACTCTTCCTGATGTCCCCCAGGTTGCCATTGGCCTTCTTGGTCACAAGGGCACATTGCTGGCCCATGGTCATCCTGTTGTCCACCAGGACTCCCAGGTCTTTTTCCTCAGAGCTGCTCTCCAGTCCCATCGAGCAGGAGTTAGTAACTTAGAGGTGCTTGAAAGGGCCCCTCTGAATTTCAGATGGCAGTGAAAGGGCTACTTCTACATGTTTTATTCCACCTGTTAATTATATAGCTAGCTGTAGGGTGTTGCATATGTTTAGTTGCTTCCTTTGACCTTTGAGTTTTAAGAAAACTACAAACTTGTTGAAATGTCTGAAGCAAACGCTGTATTTTATGAAGTTTAGAGGTTTTTTTTCTTTGGGTTGTTGTTCTCCCCCCACATCTTATGCAGTGATTATAAAACACTCTATCAACCTTATGTGCATTTTTGCAAACACTGCATATGTCCAATGGGCTTTTTTTCCCCCTACTCCCCCGCCCCCTTAGTTATTTATAAATCGAAGTAAATAAACTTAATATTCCTTCTCCTCCCTTCCACTCCTAACCTGTAGCAGTTTTGTGCTCTGCTGAGCAGCTGCTGTGTCTCACACCACCCGTGGCTCTGCTGCGCTAGGGACTGAGATGCTGCTTATGTATAAATAACATGCATGATCATTTAGTAGGGACTGGCATTTTTGGATGAGAACAGCCTTCAAAAATGCAGGTTTGTTATCAACAGGCAACACACTTTAAAAGGTAATGGCGTGCCAAATCAGAACATAGTTTTAATTTAAATAAGCTCTGCTAAAGAGTTCTGACGTGTTAATTTGAAGTTGAAATAAAGCCCCGGCTTTATTTGTAACTTTTTGTAACAAGCAAATTCAGTGTTTCTTGAGGATATCTTCTTTTGCACTACCACTGAAATTAGGCCGTGTGCTTTACTCCTCCATCTCCAATAAATGTACCTATCTTCTGCAAATTAGTTGCAGAAATGGTACAATGGGATTAAAATAAACCATTTGGGTTTGGTTTTTTTTTCCTATGCTAAATTGCACACAGTTGTGTGAAACTGGAAAAGACGTTTTGACTGCCAGAATTTTGAGCATCCAGCTGGATGACTTCTTGGCTCAAATATCCCACTTAAGAACAGAAGATGCTGCAATCGGAAGCAAGTGCTGGACTCGGCAACTTGAAAATTTTACCTGNTTTTTTTTTTTTTTTTTTTTTTTTAGTGAATATTTATGTATTTAAACTGACTTTGTAAGAATCTCATTCAATCTGAGCTCTGGTTGGCGTTTTTACTTTGTATTGCAGAAATTAAACCATCTTAGTTGTGCTCTATTGCTCTAGATTGCAGTCCTACCAGAAGTTACTGGACTACACAGAAAGCAGTATCCCTTAGCAAGAAGATACAATTTTTACGTGTTTTGGATTATAATTATAATTTAAATCACAGTAAATTTTAATCTCTTTCGCTTTTCAAGCCGCTTTGATTGTCGCGTGTTCCAGTTCAGCCTTGTTTCCTCCCCTTATTTGAAGACTTGTTTACAGTACAAAAGTAGAATTAGCTCATTCTTCTGTGGATGCAGCGATTAAAACACCGCCTATTATCACAAACGTAGATAGCTCAAGGTGAATGAAATGGAATTGGCTGTTTTGCATGGGGAGTTTCTGGGTTTTAATTAAAGCGTTGGAATTCTGTCGCAAATGGTAGGCTGCACGCGTTGGCTCGGGCTAAATACAGGTACTGGGCTGGGACATCAGTAATTCGGATAAGAAACCTGAGGGCTTTTATCCCAAAGGTCTTTTCCATGCTTGCCTTGGCAACCATTTATGCATAAAATCTCTTCAGGCCTCGTGAACAGAACTCATTTTGCTAACACAAACCCTGCTATTAAAGTGACCCTTCTCTCCAAAGGTTATTGATGACTACAGGTGCTGGTAAGGGTAAAAGAGGCCATTTTTTGGTTTATTTAGGCACGTTTGTGACTTGAGAAAATGTGCAGGTGCACTGTTCTAAAGACAGTACCACTGGATAGCCTCATTAACCCAGAATACTGAAGGGCTCTGCTTTAGAGCACTCGCTCTTTTAATATTGTAAATTATAAGTGCTGCAACAGGGGTCGCCTCTTGCTGGGTGGGTGGGTGTAAAGAGTGTTGTCCTCTGTCCCACCAAACTTCAGGCATCTGACACTTAAAATGGGTGTTTGTTGTGTCTGGGCACGGTGGGGATAATGAGAAGGTTGTTTAAATGTTCTCATCAAACTTTTTGTTGTTGAATTATCTCAAGTGACAATCGTCTCTTTGGATAAGCAGCCAGTGTGGACCTTCTAACCCAATTAAGGATTTGGACTTTTGCTGAACGCAATTTTATTCTTTCTTAAAATAGAGATAGATTAACCCAAAAGAATTAGTGGGTGAACAACAGTGAAACAAACAATTAGTAAATGTGTTAGAATGGAAGGATCCGGGAAGACCAGAGGTTTTTCTTGTGCTATTAAAAAACCCAAAGGCAAGCAAGGGAAAGAAGCAACCCTGTCCTCTCACATCATTAAAATAATGGTGGGGGGTTATTTTATTTCCAACATCCAGTACCCATTAAAGGTGACTGAGCTTTGCAGGGTACTCCTCTGATTGCTAAAGAGAATAGGTTTTGCAGACAGTGGAAAGGCAACTAGAATATGCTGACTTGAAGGCGTTTTGATTTTCATCTGCACAGTTTGGTGGGATTTCTTTCTGTGTTTCCCTTTGCAGCCGTCCTCCTATTCCTGACTGGGTTGGGGCTCCCATCAAGGGGAAGCTCTGCCTTGTGTTACAGGAGTTACACCATAATGTTTCTTGCTCTCTCAATATGACTTACTTCTTAAAATGTTATTAAAGCTACCCAAATGTTGGCAGGTTGGCACTCTTGAGCCTGTCATATTCTTTGGATGATTCTTAGCTTTTATTATTAATAGTCCCAGTGGCCTCTTGCTTTCTGAAACCCCTATATTGATTCCATCAAATCAAAACAAACATTTATTTTCCTTAAATAAATAAATAAAATTATTGACTCTCATGGAGCTCAGAGATTTATGGACCTATCAAACTACATTTATTAAGTCATTTTCTCTTATGACTGCAACTTATTTCCGCTGAGGTTCTCTGTTGTGTCGATTCATATTCCCTGTGAGTTTCTTTTCCCTAAAACGTCTCTACTTCCTTTTGAGCATTAAAAAATTGTTGGCTTTGCTTTATATCTATTCATTTTTTTATTTTTGTTTTATATTCTGGCTTGGCTTTGTATCTCACTGAGTTCTTCTCCTTTGGTACTTTTTTTTTTTTCTTTTTAAATTATTATGTCCCCCATCCCCTTCTTTCCCCAACACTTCTACTCCCATCTGACTCTCTTCTTGCGAACGTTTTAGTGATATCTTCTCAACCACTTCTGGTTGAATTCTCAATTTCCCAGGCCAGCTTTCCAGCACCGAGTTTAGAACAAACACCATTGCCATTTTGAATTTCATATATGTTTAAGTTAACGTAGGTTTACAATCTTCCATCCAGTACGTAATCACCAGTGCATTGCTTCATTTTTGCTCCTATAACATCCTTAAAAATCACTCTTGACATGTTATCTTCGTGGGCTGGGAATGTTGGCGGTTTTATTAACTGGCTGCTGGTACAGAGAGGATGAAGAACCCGAATCCGTACTCGTCTTGCTCCTATTTTCTCTAGCATTTTTAACTTTCTTTTTTCTGCGTCGTTTCTCTCATAGTAGCTGTCAGTTTTCACCACTACGGGATGCATCCACCCAGTGGATTTTTGCGTTCAACAAATCCAGAGCAAATAAGGAAAATTTGGATGTTTTTCAGTTTTTCTATCAAAGATCCTTACGCATGCGTTCAGTAGCACTGAACAATAGAACATAGGAAAAAAAGACACAGATTTGTAAAACCAGTAATAATCTTCAAATCATGGTAACTTACTGATAGGTTTTTTTTTCTTTTAATCATGTAAATAAGTTGCTTCTAAATACTGAATGCTTATTGAGCATCTGTGAAAGCCAAGCTCTGCTAACATGTGCACAAAAACATTTTTTATCTTTTCCTGGTTTGAGCAAGAAATGTCACTAGAGGGAGCTTTTACCCGTAGACCTGAGTGCTCTCAAGGGCAAAAAGGATTAAAACTAGTTCTTCTATTTATTCCTAGCTTTGTAATGAATCACGTGTGCATAACGTGGGTATGTTATCAGTGGGTTATGTCAATTTGAATTTTTATTTTTGATTTATGGAAGCTAATGACTTGGGGAAAAGTCTGGCCCTGGCTTTCAAACTGTTGAGCAAGTTCTTGAACTCATTAGTTCCTGGATGAGGGGTGTTTTTATTTTTTTCTGCAGTCTTATCCTTCTACCCGTTATGTTACTTTTTTTCAGTCTCGGTGTCAGATTTCTAGTAAATAATATTTTATCCATACCAGTCTTTCTCCACATCTTGTAAATGACAAAGTCTTTTTCAGTTTCTTGTGATTTTTCGTTCACTTGTTTAGAAAAATGTTACGGTAAAGCTCAGCCAGCAGTCTCGTGGCTCTCCAGAGTCCTGCAGGTCATCTTAGGCCAACAGAGCAACCTGGGAGCTTAATTCTGTCAGGACTATAAAGAAAAAATGTCCAGCTAGGTATCCCGAACAAAAAGTTTGCTGTTTAAACTTACGTGGGAGGATGGCCTGTCGGTCCCTTTTCTGTCTTTTTTCCCCTCTTCACAGAGAATGGGAATTTTAATATTTGGATTGGCTTTTGTTGGTTTCTTTGATTGTGGTTGTTTTGGTTGGTTGATTCTGAGATGGCTCATGGGTTTCGTTTGGAAGTTTATTTGTTTTGTGGGGTTGGGTTTGGTTTTCTCTGGTGCAGTTTTCTAGCACAAATGACAACAGCAGATACTTCTACTTCCAGATGTGTCTGGTGTGATAGGTACTGAACTGCTTAAGAAAATTAGTTGCTATCTTGGAATTTTAAACATTGACAGTGTTATCCCAACACTTATCCATAGACATTTTTCTGTCGGTGACTTGTTCCTCACTTACTGATTGTTTTTCACCACTTGCAAGGGTACCGGCTGTCATGAAACCATGTCTTCATGGTGTTGAAATGACACTGATATCACAAGACTGAGTAAATTTGGGTTATGAATTAGTATCTCTAAACTTTTGAGTCTATAACTGTATTAATAGTATTATTCTGAGCTTATTAGCTCAATTATTGTTGGTCCGTTTCCTGCTTATGCTGGTTTTGCTCTGCGTTCTCCCTTACATAGGAGTCGTTTTCCTTGTATCCATCCCTGTATGATAATAAACTGTCATAAAGACTGATCAGAACTGAAAAGCAGAAGAATAGTGAGCTAATTGCTAGGTGATCATGACCAAAAACCACAATAGTGGCCCTGAGCTCAAATCTGCTGTCATTTCTTTAGATAATCTGCTGTCTTCCCCTGAAGTCAGGTATGATGCTTTGGTGTCGCAGTCAGAATTGGATGCTCTTCACATCTGTCTCTCGTACGGCTGCGGAGCAGATCCATTCATAAACAGAAGCTGGAAGCTGGCAGCAGTCAACTTGGCTCCTCTACAAGAGGGAAATACCTCCAAGTAATTGTCCTTCTGCGGTCTCAGAGCAGGTGGTGTGTTGTTCCGGGAGGCGCCTGTCCAGACCAACCATTTTCTCTTGATAAAATGAAAGCATAGAAGTTAGGCTGTCTCTCGTGTTGTTTTATTGTAACTTGAAATCTTCCATGTGAAATGCTGCACAGGTCCTGTGTCTCAGTCAATACACCATCACCTCTGGGTATCGAAAGAAATTGATGAGCAGAGACTGATTTACCTCAGTTAAAACTGAAATCCTAAGCTCTAGTTTTTTTCAGGTAAAACAGCGTGCAGCCAGTGTTGTCATTCAAAAGACCAGAGATGATGATAACGGGAGTCTCTTTGTGTGTGTATCTACTGCAGTTATTTTGTGAGCAGTGGGAGAGAGCTGAGGCTTCCTCCTGAACGCAAGCGCAAACGGACACCTGCAGGGAATAGTGAAGTACCCCTATTGCACCCAATATAGAGAATTCCACCAAAAAAACCTTTTTATTTGTAACGAGCAAAATATCTGACATTCTGATGGCAAAAATTGTTACCGGGGCTTTAGAAATTTTTTAATTCAACACCGCCCAGAACACTTCAGGAAATATTTCTACAGTCATTCCAGGTTTGGAACAGATTTTGAAGAGTGATCTGAAGAGAGTGTGACTGTTAGGTCCTTCTGCTGCTGATGTATCTCAGGAAGAGGAGCGTGTCATAGTCCTGGTGTTCCTTCGAGGGCTGCAAACAGCTTCTCCTCTTTCATGCCATTAGCGCCAATGCTTCTGGGGTACAAAAGGGGTAGACGAGCTGGAACCAGTGACCTGGATGTTGTGGTTCAGCTCCTGATGCTCTGCACATTGCTCTGTGGTAAGCCTTTTCTTTCCTAAAGGTTAAATAAGTGCTAAGTGCTTTTTCACCCCAATAAATCAGTTTCTGTAAGTGTTAGCTAGGGTTGATTTTCTTTTTTTTTTTCTGGACCTTCTTGCTGCCCATTCCAAAGTACAGTATGTTTCTTCTCAAATGATTCCAGCACCTGTAATTTATCATGATCACAACAAGAACCCCTCAGAAATAACCAGAATTCAAGGAAATGTGTCTCTCAGCAGGCTGACAGGATGACTAAAGACTCCTAACTCTGATTCCATATCATCTTATAAATAACCAAAGGGGTATGATGTAGGGAATTGTCATGCTGCCGTGATACAAAAGGGAATTCAGTGCATGTGGATTAAGAGCGGTGTAAAATGCAACACAAAAATGTATTTTGAATCAATATATATATATCTGAAAACGAAAGGCCTTTTTCATTGAAGTACCTCTGGTAAGGAGTTAGGAGCTGGGGCAGTGAAACTTGTCTGTACTCACAGAGTTTCAAAAATTGCTTGGACGTTTGCAGCAGAGAACTCTCTCAATGAATTTAGATTTGAGGTCAGGATAATGTGACGGTATGCAATACCTTCTTCCATTATGTAAATAAAACAAAATACCTTTATATCAGTTATTTAGATATAAGCTTACCATCTTTTATTTGAAATAAAGTACTGATTATGTTTATTAATTACTTAGCAAGCATTTTTCTCTAACTTCTTGCCCGTGGAACGATCTAGCAGACCTGAAGATTTTTCTCATGTTGTTTTCCTGATTATTTTTTGGTTTTAATCTGCTTTTACTAATACCTACATGTGAGATCTCTAAGCTTGTAGTTTAATTAATAAGTCTTCATTTATGACTTCTGAGCATCAAGTCTCACGTAGCAGGCCTAAAAGCTTAAATTCCTCTTGGGAATTTTAGCATAAGGCGCACGCCACAACTTCATGTTCTTTGAGCTACATCTGAAAAACAACTTGAGAATAACTTATTTATTCTTTATTTATGGATTTCCTGTGTTGTTTTTTTTTTCCTTACTTGCTTGCAAGCCATCCCACGTTGCCCATAAGATGAGCCACAGAATTCACCCAAAGTTCTACTTCATTGTTTATGGCGAGCTTGATTTTTCTATGTAAGAATGGAAACGGAGGGAAAATCTGTAATGATGCCTTGCTGTTTGGGGTCCTTCTTAGTTTTCTTTTCTATCCTGTTTTACTTTTACACATACAGAGGTTGTGAAGCATCTGTGTGTTTGTGCGTGTGCTTCCAGTGCGTGTTGTCAGCCAAACGGAAAGAAACAGCATGGATGCTGGAAAAGGCTCATTAATCAAACAGATGCCGTTTCAGTAATTATGAAATCTCCCTATTAAGCAGAAGCAGTAAGTCATTAAAATATCTTCACCAGCCTTTTGGCAAAGATCAAGTATAGAATATCTTCTCATTAGGATAATGGAGTTCAAGAAAATGATATTCCATCATTCTCCATAAGGGAGCAAAATGGAACTTTTTGGTTAACTGCAATAACTTAGTCATTCATTTTATCTTCCTCCAATCTTGTTCATTTATTTATAAGAGGAAATTAATTCTTCACACATTCGGCCTTCTACACTGGAAACTGCATTGAACATAAAAGTTAACTTTGTAAATTAAATTAAGGGTAGCTTAATGAAATTAATCCTGAGAATAAAATGAAAAGGAGTGAGAAGAATTTGTGGGGGTTTTTGTAGCTTTTTTTTTTTCCTGATTTGGGAAGCTATTAATAAATACAAATTCAGCTTATTAAATTTAAGGATAATTTAATGAAGAAAATCAGAGGTTCATGACATAAATCAGTTTGACCTTTTTTTTTTTTTTTTTCCAGTTGCTGTTTTCACTTGAATTTCATTTATACTGATTACTTCCTAATTGTTTTCAACACCTTTTGACTTCATTTTTTCTGGGATCTTACATACATTATACATACTAGATTGGACGGATCTTCATCAATGGTTTACAAATTCAGATGGGGGATAGAGAATGCAGGCTTGAAAGGCACTGTTTTTACATGGTATGTGATCTTAGAAATTATAGCAGATTTTCCTAATTCTGACTTGGATGTCCTTCACTCAGAGTTGAATGAAAGGATTGAGTAGTTTCACTTTTTGCTTCAGGCTTTTTGGTGATCTCTACCCAGAGTAATTCTGGATAAGAAGCTGTGAAGGAATCAACACATCTGTAAAAGGACAAGGCACATTGTCTAAGGTGCATTCAGTAGGTTATTTGAGGTTTGATATAAAATCTTCAAAATCTTGTTAGAGGCCTAAATATGGGACTTCTTGGAAAGCAGCGTTGTTGGTGTATTTATGGTGATTGACAGCACTGCAAGTCTGAAGTTCCCACACACTATTGAATATGGAGACGTGAAGAAAAACCATAATGCTTTCATCAAAGTATGTTGTTGCTGCTGGTGCTTATATCCCAGCGTCGTGGGTTTGGCCTAATTGACCCAAAACCAGACTGACAGATGGCCCTTTCCTCCTGCAAAAGAGAAGAGAGGAAGAGATAAAGAAGTTTAGGCTACTACTTTATTAAAGTATTAATATTAAAATAAAAAAAAAGAAGAAAATGATGAAATAGAAGCAAGATATGCAAAACCATATTAAGCTCCCAGGATGACAGTCATGTCACCAGCAGGCACTGGGGAAGTCCCAGAATGGGCTCAGTAACGCGTGGGAGCTGGATTCCAGCTCTGGAGTCAGGAACCACGGGAATGGGGATCAAAGGCAGATGAACAGCCAGGGTCCTCTTCAGACCTGGGCCATTGAAGAAAGAGAGTTGACCCTTCGATCCCTCAGCTTTTATACGGAGCATGGGGCAGATGAGATGGACTACCACAGGCTTAGGTGGCATGTCCTGTCCCCTCCTCCCCACAGGTGTGACCCCTCTATGCTTTTTTCCGTTTCTGATCCTACAATGGGGCAAATAACAGAACTGGCTGACCTTGGTTGTTACAGCAATGAGGAAAAGCCACAGCCCCTCTGCACACCCTTCCTGAGCATGAAGTACAAACGTGGGTCTTACCACTCTGAGAAGGAGCAGTTTTCTACACAATATGCCATTAATTTCAGAGACTTAGAAAAGGCTAAGATGTAAAATTACTGAACAGCAAGTTGATTCCGTTCTGCTTCTAACCAGGACACCCAGGCAGAGCAGTTTTGAATGGTTTCTTGAAATGTGGAATAATGTGTGAATTCCGGCTAGTTGTCATACTTGCTATTAAACAAATGCGAAAAAACCCTAAGCTGCTTTCCCCCTGACATCAACCCCTTTTTTCCCAGGCTCACCTTCACCCCTTCATTCCCTACTCCTCTCCCTGATGCCCTCTGCTCCGAAGGGTGCAGGGGAATGGGGGGGGCTGTGGTCAGTCCATACCAGCTCTGCTCTGCCACCCCTGCCCTCTCCCGCTGTTCCCCTGCTCTGCCAGGGGCTCTCCAGGGAGTCTCTGTGGAGGGACATGGCTGGAGTTCCTCCAGTCCTTCCTCCTGCTCTCTGGCAGGGCCATTCCTCATGCTTTTCCCCTTGGTTCCAGGCAGCCTTCTGCCAGTGTTCTGGTGGCCACAGAGCCAGCAGCCCCTTGCCAAGGCCTGGGCAACTGCAGGCGGTAGAAGTGGCTGATGCTGCGTGGCTGGGTATGTGTATCCATGGGTACAACAGGCAGCCTTTGCTTTGAACGTAGTGGGAATTCATGATCCAGACAAAGGTAGTAAGCTGTAACGTCTGGAACTTAATATTCAGCTATCTGATGAAAATTGGAGGGAATGGGCTATAATTATAAGTCACCTTCATTTTTCAGATATGCTAATTTAGCTGTGCTGTTTTTCTTGGTTGACATGTTAAACATGTAGTAATAATAAGGTTTTACCAAGCATAATTACCAAGTACTCTCGGTCTTAAAAATGCCTCAGTAGTACCCATGCATGATAATGAGGATAAAATAATAGACAATGTTATTGTCAACACCATTTGCATTTGATAATTAGAAAAAACCCTGACAATTTATATTAAAAAAAAAAAATACTACATGAACAGAGGGATAAGCTGGACACTGTAGGCTGTTGTAAAACAAACTGGCTTGGTTTTCCATAGCACATTAAAATACAGTAGGCCTGGTAATTTAAATTAGCAAGAGAAATGCAGTGACATATCCTATCTAAAAATCTCTTACAAAGCCATATATATAGCATCCTCCCAATGAGCTTTTAAGACAACGAATTCCTTTACTATTCTCTTTAATGAGCGTTTCTAAGTCAGGAGTTTATGATGAGACAGACAAAAAGGAAATGTGAAAAAAGAAACAGCTCTCGGGCCATTGTAATGACATCTGGGGTTATTAAAAAAGTTTAAGTCCTTGGGAGCATGTGAAGTTCCGTGGTGCTGTAGCCTTCGTGACAGAAGGGAGCAGTGGTACACTAACCCTCTGCTTGATTAAGCCCTTTTAAAATTGATTTTGATCCCATGAAGTTCAAAACCAGGTTTCCTCCTTGCTGTTTTCTTCTGCTGTAAGAGCAACTGTCCTCCTCCCCTCGCAGTCATGTCCCAGGCGAGCATCGCCGTGGCATAAGCTGTTTTATTGTGGATGGCAAAACTCATTTGTTTGAGGACGCTTAGTTCCTTTCCAAAGGAGGCTAGTTTTTCCTGGGGCAAGGCAGAAACTGAAGGAGTAGTGCAGCACCATCCTTTCATCCTTTTCTTTCACTCTCTGCTGCTGTGACAGAACCAGGGAAATCAGAATCAGCAGCACTGATCAGCACAGGCAGTCAGTGTCCTTTGACTTGCATCTTAGAGTCTGGTCAGAAACTATTTTTCAGTTTAATAGCTCTTTGGAATTGTTGATACAGTCTGGTTTTGTACAGGAGAAGGCAAACATATTTTTGCTTTTTGGGGGAAGAAGCAAAATTCCGCTAGTCACAATGTACTTAATGTATTAGAGGGACCTGCTGCCTGGTACGGCTCCTGCGATGCTCTTAGGGCAGAGAAGCTTTTTCTCACAGTAGTAGTGCTTCAGGAGAGGAAATAGAACCAGAAAGTCTAAACTAAGATGAGCATGAAGCACTCTATGAAACCAAATATTGGGACCTTCTGTGGCTGTTGTGTTTTTCTTGTTTTATTTAGCATCCTAACTTGCTTGGGTATTCTGTGAAATATCAGTGGAGGTTGATCTTGTTGGTCCTTGATAGGATGTTGCCCCCTTAACCCAAAACTCAGGCAGGGCTGTACAATCAGTGGTTGTCATCTTTTTCTCCTTTCTGTTCTTTCCAAGCAAATGATAGGATCATTCACACATGTTAAACCTCTGAATGTTTCTGGGGTTTCTGCTTTGGTTTGGTTTAGGGTTTCGTTTTCTAAATTAAAAATGAAAGAAAAACTACCAAATAAGAAACAGAACACACGGTAACTGGCTTTGTAAAAATCTGTCTCCAGCCGAATCTCAAGTGTCATTTACCAGTGTGACAGACAGGAAAAAATTAAGAATGCATCAATGTAATTCTTTCTTCAAAATAGAATTTGAGCTATAATAAAATTTTGATACTTATTTATTTATCAATATAAATATTGATATTTATTTTCCTCGTCTAGTGCACAAACTGTGCGAACAAACACTTAAAATTGTTGGAATTCTGTATATGGCTGAACAATCTTTTCACATTGCTTCTACTTAAGGATTAATAAGGGCTGGCACTGGCTTTCCTTGCACTGGAATTTCATTCCCTTTTAAAAATAAGATAGAAGGACCTGCAACACTCCAAGTCTATATCTCCTTGCAGTAATTGTAAGAACTACCCTACAACTAACTTCCTTTTTCTTTTTTTTATTATTCCACTAAAATTTTACTTTCTCTAGTCAATGTACAATTAACAGCTTGATTTTGGGCACAGCAAGTTTCATGGAGTTACAAATGGATTGACATCTCAAAAACGGAGATCACTCTTTTTACTGATACTTCTGGCTTTACCTATCCTCAGTTAGAAAAGAGTTGACCTATCATTCATACAGATACTTTAAAATGTTTGCTGTTTTCTTCTGGTGAAATTACGTAGTTCAAACATTTACTTGACTCCAATGTTTTAATTCTAAAAAACCCCAGGAATACAAGCAGACTGACAAGTCTACAGGTGGTGCTGGTTGCCCTGCCCTGTGTCAGCAACAGCAGTCCTTTAAATCCAACTCTGAGTCAAATATTCTCATCTTTCCAATGTGCAAATCTGTTGTCAAGAAAAATGTTCCGTGCAGCTTCAGATATACAAATTCATGCAAATCTTAGAATCATGGATTCAGAGAATTGTCTACATAGGTAAAGACCTTTAAGATTGTCTATTACAATCCTGACTGGGATGAAAACCATCAATAAACCAAGTCACTAAGTCTTGATCTGCTTGATGGAGGTGTGGTATTTCCTTTAATCTCTAGGGACCAAAAAAAGAATAAAATTCTTTCTGGAACTATCAAATGTTAGGTACTTTCTGACCTTGCAAAATAAGTTAAAAGGTATCCACAAATGTGCATCTCATGAAGATACTGCCCTTGTTCCTCCTGCTTTTTCTTCAGTGTGCTTAAAGATGACGAACATTTAGTGGAATCAATTTGCAGATTTTGTACCTGCACATGAAAACATTTATAGCCTGCTCTCATGAATGTATTGTTTCTTCAGGGTGTTAGTGTAAGAGATTTAGGCCTCTAGTGTCCAAATTCACAGCCCCGGTGTGTAATTGGTTTGAGTTTCCCAGAATGTGTAAGAAGCCGCTCGGCATTACTGCATCTCAGTATTCTGAGCCCCTCAAGGCTTGGTTCTGGGGCTGGTTTTGTTTAATGTCTTTATTGATGATCTGGATTAAGGGAATTGAGTACACCCTCAGTAAGTTCACAGATGAAACCAAATTAGGTGGGAGTGTTGGTCTGCTTGAGGGTAGGAAAGCTCTGCAGGGGAACAGTGGCCAAGGCCACAGGGATGAGGTTCACCAAGGCCAAGGGCCAGGCCTGCGTTACAGTCACAGCAACCCCAGAAAAGGACCTGGGGGATTGGTGGGCATCTGGCTGAACACGAGCCAGCAGTGTGCCCAGGTGGCCAAGAAGGCCACCAGCATCTTGGCTTGGATCAGGAACAGCGTGGCCAGCAGGAGTAGGGAACTGATGGTCCCTCTGTGCTGGGCACTGGTGAGGCCTCCCCTCGAGGGAGCATCTCCCTGAAAGGAGAGTACAGAGAGGTGGGTGTTGGCCTCTTCTTCCAAGAGAATAATGACAGGACCAGAAGAAATGATCTGAAGTTGTGGCAGGGGGGGGTCAGATTAAATATTAGGAAGAAAGACTTGACTGAGGGGGGTGGTCAGGGATGTGGTAGAGTCACCATCCCTGTAGGCCTTTAAGAAAGGTGTAGATGTGGCACACGAGGGCGTGCTCTGGTGGCTGAGATGGTTGGGTTGGGTGACTTTTGTGGGGTTTGGTTTGTGTGTGTATGTTTGCGTATGTACGGTTGGACTCGATCTCAGAGGTCCCTTCCAACCATGAAGATTCTGTGATCTCACAGATTGGGTGAGATCTTTTGCTCTTTTCAATCTATGCTACAGAGATCAGTTCAGACATGTAATCTGTGCTTGCATTTTCCTATTACTCCGTTTTCCCTCTCCTATGCACAGTTCTGTTCATCAAAATTTGAGTAAGATTTTGGCCTTAAAAACCTAGAAAGATATCAGCAAATTGTGGAAGCCTATCTTCTGTTTTGGGGAATCAAATCAAGACTGACATGACGTGAAATGTATGCCGTATATATACCCTACATCAATTGAACAGTAAAGGGAAAGATCAAAATATTCTTTTTTCTGCCAGCTAGAATATCTTTTGGGGAACATTTTGTTGATATTTTAATGAAGTTTATGTATTATGATAATTTAATTCATATCGTCACTTGGCACTTCTTTGGAAACACAGGAGAGTGTGCTTCAACAAGAGTTTGCAAAACGCCATCAGAGCTAATCCTCCCAAGCTTCAGGGACAGAAATTTAGAAAGCACACCTTTTATACTTAGTTGGAAGGGGTGGGGGGGGAGATTCGAGCAACAGAGGAAAGATACCAAGGTTAGACCTTATTTGTCTTTTCTTCTCAGGAAAAAAAATAATCTGTCAGTATAATACAGTTTAATTCATATATCACACGCGTTTTGGTTTTTGCTTCTATCATCACTTCTAACAGTAGGCAGCTGATAAACAGCCAACTAATAGCTTCTGCTATAAATATGACATATCTGTTTTCTCCAAAGGGGAGATGAAAATAAACAACAATGCGCAAACATGGAATTAATAATAGCTTTAGAAAAAAAAACACACCCGAGTTTAAGCATAAGTGATGTTTACTTTCTGCTGTGCCAGCTGAGAAACAATTCTCTTGCATTTTGCATACCCTGTTAATTTCTATTTTTTCTCGTCTAACCAAATGTGAAATGTGCTTTACATGCTTCATGGTATGAAATATTTCACCTGTCTGGTAGGAGCACAGTTTCCTCCCTAGCCATTATAGGGGAAGGGTAGTTTTCTAGTATAAAAGGCATTCAGACTGGAATTTGCAGCTGTTTCTCTCGGGTAGCTTCATTATAAGACTTCTGTCAAGCATCTTAACCAGTCTGTAAGCGGGTAGATAACTTCGTAAGTGATGATAAAATGTTTTTATCTTCCTTCATTTTGTGAAGCGGTTTGATAGCTGTACTGGTATGTCGTGCACACCAAGTTTTAAAGTTCTTCTGTACCTGTGCTATATCATTTGGAGAGTTATGGTTTGGCTTTCTGTGGGTGTGCTTTTATATTCGATTGGATGGCAATTTTATAGCCCCTCAATGGCTGTTTTGTTTTGTTTGCATTAGATTAAACCTGGAGTAAGAGCTCTGAATTTAGAAGATTTATGTTGATATAAACCAGTTAAAAGTAAAGGGAGCATTAATATAAATAGGTGTTGTGATGGGGAAAAAAATAATCCAGGTTTTGTTCTTGTTAAAGATAATAGCTTAATTTTGGAGATGGAAACCTGCTAAAGTGATGATGAAAAGTTAAGCTGATTGGTAAAAACATTATTCAGAAAACAAGTTATGTGCTATTGTCTTATCCCTGGGTTTTGAAAAACAAACAAATCAAACCAGTGGGAAAAAAAAAACAAGGAAACCAAACCAAACACACATGCTCTCACCCACAAACAAGCCAACAAACACAAGATAATTGTTGCATATAAGGTTGACTGAGTTAGAACATCCACTAGGTAATTGGCAAATGTATTTTAAATGAAATGAGACTTGACAAGATAAATTGTGAAGGCTTTCAGTGTTCTCTTCTCCAGCCTTGTGGTTTCCTTTGCCCTCTGCTCTGAAACTTTCAGAGGCCTAAGTATGGAGAAGGTTGGAGTTAATTCAGGCAGGTACCCCTCTGCAATGATACATCAGGAGTTCCTTTAGCTGAAACATCCTTTTGAAACATTCAGGTGTTTCCAGTAGTGATAAAATGAAGAAATAAATTTACCTGTCAGAATCTTAAAAACTGAGGAGGCATCTGAGGCAGATGCAAAAATATGAAATAAATAAAATCAATTCTACTCCGTATGGAGTTGGTAGTCTATTATTTTAAGAAAATCCCAAGTCATACTGATTGACTTCCAACTGTTCCAGATGTTATTGACTGGAGGGTTTTTTTAAGACTGAGCAAATAAGGTGATGGGCTTCTCTTATAACTTCTCCAGTTGCATAAGGTGCAAAGCAGTTTATAAATTTCTTTATAAAAGACACTGTATTGTGATGGTGTCAACTTTTGGCAAATTTCCAATGGTCTTTGGAACACTCTGCAGACTCTGAAATAAGTCGGAAGCAATCCAGATGTGGTTTAGGTTTAAAGTGTGTAAAAACTTTCTGTGTCCACTTTTTTTTTTCTTGTTAAAAAGAAAAACAAACAGCACAACCTGAAACAAACCAACCAGCTAAAACTCTGCAAAAACCTTTTTGTATATATAGCTTAGGGACCATAAAAGTCATGTAGATAACTTTTAAGTCATTCAAAACCAAATGCTACTAAATAATAAAATAAGATGCGTAAAATAATTGTAAGACTTTGGTTACTCTGAGAGCTAGTCAATAGGTCAGAAACAAAATTCAGATAAAAGATTGGAAAATTTGTTAAGTATGGTCTGTCATTCAGCATCCAAATGCACTTTTAGAAATGTGGCCTTGGTTGTTCATCCAGTTTTGCCCGAAGTCTTATTCCTGAATCGGACCCAGGACAAGGAATCCGGCCTGACTGCCCCTGCTCTGCTATGAGCACAGGAACCACCATAAACTGCATTAACTGTGACTCTTTTCCTTACAGATATCTATAGAAAGCCTTGAAATAAGCCTCAGAATGAATATCCTTGAGCAGTAAGGGTTGTGTGGAGACCACTAAATTAATGTAATTTATGGCTTCACCTTGGAGGTAGAAAAATAGCTCCAGTTATTTCTGGCAACAATGTGTTACCCGTACTGATGGTATGCAACTTGAAGTGGAATATGAAACCTGCCAGGCGATCGATATGAGCTGCTCTCCTCTTTTAGATTTCAGCTGAGCTACAGAGATTCTTAAAGGAAAAGCTTGGGCTACACTTGGCCTCATTTGCTTATGAAGCTGAATGTGAAGTTGGCTCCCTAGCAGTCTGTCAAGACTGTCCTGCGAAATGTCAGTGGTGTGTGGAAGCCACAGACTTCTGCAGGATGGAAAGAACGCTCTGCTCATCAGAGCACAGTGAGAAAGAACAGATGAAGGCAGCAGAGGCCAGTAGAAATAGCAAACAAGAAGTCATATGGTGCTTATTTAAGAGTCTCACCGACTTTCTGACTGGGAATGGTGACTGGGAAAGTAACCATTCTGCATGCAGAGTATTGCCCTGTTTGCCCAGGGGGAGCGTGGCCAGTTCTGTTGTGGCTTAAGGTATTTAAGAAGTGGGTTGGTTTTTCTTACCCTTCGTACCCTTTCTTACCCTCCCATGGGACAAAGGGAGTCCCCCTTGGGACAGTAGGTGGGACAGAGAGAGTGAAACACAGAAGCTTCCCACTATAGCAGTCATCATCCCAGTCTAGTCAATAAAGCAGCCCAAGAAACTTTGCTGGGGTGTAAAGGTAGCTTTTTATCTGAACAGCAAAAAAGTAACTGTATATGGTACAATATATGTATATATGTCCTTTTTATGTTATCTCCCACAGTCATGGAAAACCACAAGAGAATGTGCATAAGACAAAAGGTTGTTGAAACTACCCAAAGGCTGGCACATTTGGGAAGTAACACCTGACAGGCAGTTATTTCCTTTGACTATAATAAAAGGTCTTCCTTGATAAGCTCTTTTCTGATTTCTTGCTGACTTGAGAAGTTGGAGCATGAGGTTGGAAGGGACATCTGGACTAGATGGTCTCCAGAGCTCCATTCCAACCCCGTATCTTTCTGTGATTCTGTGTAACCTGCCTGACATTTGGCAGCCGTTACCATTAGTGTTTGTTTTCATTAGTAGCCATTCTGAGGACCACAGGAAGGGTTTCAAGGCCAGGCTGGAATGGGCTTTGAGCAATCTTCTCTGGTGGGAGGTGTCCCTGCCCATGGCAGAGGGGGTGGAACTGGATGATCTTTAAGGTCCCTTCCAACTCTAACCATTCTGTGATTCTAGGGTTTCTCCAGCAGTGTTCTTGTCACACATGATGATGTGTTCGGTTAGAGGGTGATCACACTGAGCAACAGCCTTGTGATGCAGGGCCAAGGTTGCTTTTCTTGTCATTGAAATTAATCCTGTGACAGGCTGTTCTTGATAACACCTGCTTAAAAGTTACCATTGACGATGAGGTGCTTTGTAGCATCTTCCACTTTTTGGTTAGTGTGGCTTTAAAAGTTCGTTTGAAACGGTGCATAGAACGTGCTAGCGACTTAAGCTTATTTATTCCCACTCTCTGTGGGGACTCAGTCTCGTGAATTAAACACGGTGGATTCTAGCATTCATTTTGCATTATAAAACCTGCCTATGCAATATGAAAAGTCGGGCTGTCTCAGCATACTAATACACAGCAGTCCAAACCAGCCGCATTTATATTCCTGCTGGCTGTCGCTGGAGAGATGCCAACTCCTATCCCTATTTATCCACCTTCCCCAGCGCCTTTGCCATCCCCTGACTGCTTTTCAGTGGTGCTTGGTGGCTCCTTCTCTCTCCTCAGCCCACCGCGGAGAAATAGCTCTACATATTCAAATCAGAGGAGAAAAATTATGTTTAGCATAACTAGCGTTTAGCTGACAGTACAAATGAAACCTGGATGATAGGAGTCTCTCCTCTGTTCCCCTACACGTGTATTAGAATTCATATTTTAAAATGAGAGGCTTGCATTATAAGTGAAGATTAAAAGTTACTTTAAACTTTTGCTTTTTTTTTTCCTTGACAGGCAATTGTTGTAATTAGTTGGATATATTGGTAATAGATAAGATTTTGGGGGTTGTATTGTAAATATTCTGTTTGTAGAGTGAAAATATTGTGTAAAAGAGAAATGGTTAAGGCTGTTAGGTTTGTTTGTTGTTTTTTTCTCAGAAAGCCATGGCTTTATGTATTTCTTGGCTGAGATGATTGTTTTTAATGCCACTTCAGATTGACTCATCTGGTTTGTGTTTTGTTAGCAGTTAATTGTGGCTATTTTGGACTTGGAGCACAATATTGACATCGCAGTCGTTTGTCTTGTCGCATTCTAAGTTGATTGGCTTTGAGTTCTTCATTTATGACAGACACATATGGGTGGTTTTTTTTTTGGTGACGTTATTGGCAGTGTGTTTGTGTCTTAGAGCGAGGATCTGACAGCAGAATTATGGTAACGGATAATAATCTGACAGCAAATCTTGACTGAAGATTTTGAAGGAGGGTTGAAATTGTGGATTTTAGGTTTGGTATTTTTTTTCAAGTTCTGTTTCTCAGTGCACACTGGACCATAAGAATGGAAAAGGCTTTCTTCTTCAAAAACATTCTTAGTAAGTCACCATCACTTGTTTCTGATGAGTGCTATTTATCAGTATCCAAATATTCTTTTCTTTTTTAGAAGCATTGCAGGCAACTCTCTTTTTACTTTGCTGACAGAATCTTCATAAAAGTTTCTGAGAGACCCTCCAATGCATCTTTGCACTGTTAATAAAAACCACCTGTAAATGTCTGCTGCTCTCATTTATTAAGATTTCTGATCGTATAGTTGTTTGTATGCATTCCAACCTTCTCCTAGATACAAATGTCAAGAAGATACAGGTGAACTGCAGGTTGTCTTTTTCATCTACTCAGACTGCTTTGATAAGATCTGTCAGCAACTTTCCAGGTGACCCGTTTATTGATCAGGATGCTAAGTATTTGAACAGACTTCTGTGAAGTGAAGCATCGAGTTTTTTTGGAAGTTTTTGTGGAGGTTTTGTTGTGTGGGTGTTTTTGTTGTTGTTATTTTTGTTTGTTTTGTTTTTATACAGTGCCTTTTGGTGGGCAAAGCAGAGAAGTCACTGTCATCGTGAGGATTAAGCTTTAATCAACCTCTAGGGTTCATAACTCAAGAGTTGGTGTGTATGTGGTCTGCTTTGACAGGCTGAGAGAGCAGGGGCTGTTCCGCCTGGAGAAGAGAAGGCTCCGGGGAGACCTTGGAGCAGATCTGGATCTGCAGTAGATCTAGGATCTGAAGAGAGCTCCAGGAGAGCTGGAGATGGACTCTTGGTCAGGACATTTAGTGACAGGACCAAGGGGGTTTAAATTGGAAGAGGAGAGATTTAGACTAGATATTAGGAAGAACTTTTTTGCTTTGAGGGTGGTGAGTCCCTGGAAGAGGTTGCCCAGAGAAGCTGTGGCTGCCCCATCCCTGGAGGGGTTCAAGGCCAGGCTGGATGGGGCTTGGAGCAACCTGGTGTGGTGGGAGGTGTCCCTGCCCAGGGCAGGGGATTGGAACTTCGTGATCTTTAAGATCCCTCCCAACTCTAACCATTCTGTGTTATTCTACGTCTATACTTGATGTTAGAGTCAAGACCCGTCCCTTCAAATAGTCTGTTCCTTATTCCACGCATAGTTCATGGACTAACCAAGTGGAAATTAAAGCATTTGCAGGCAAAGCCCTTTTTTCAGTCCATCCAGTACAACAGGTAGACAATATAAATAGACTGTAAAACAGGAAAGAATGGATATTGTGTCCTGGTTTTGAGTGCAAACACCAGAACCTATGAGAGGCTGCACTTGGTAGGACACAATATTCACCTCTCTGGTACCTGGTATCCTGTAACCAGCTGCCCAAAAAAGCATGTAACAGCAGAGCAAATGCAGAGCAGACCTTCCCTTCTGTAGTCTTTGTCTCCAGGAATTTGAGGTTTGTGGATTGCAGAGTTTTTGCCTTTGTATTTAACGACATTAGATGACCTTTCTTCCGTTGATCTAATTATTTGAATCTCATGGAGACTTGTTTTTGATGGACATACACTGTAGCTTCCCTCGGAACAGGGGAGTCAGAGTAGCAAATGTCATCATAGCTCTGACAAAGTTATCAGTGTTTTCTATCCGAACGGAAGGGAGTGGAGTGGAAATGTGGTTTTGCTGCAGGAAGTTAACATTTAAATGGACCTAAGCTGGCTGGGGTGTTAATACATCACTGAGATAAATGGTATGGAGGAGAGTTTATTTCTTTGCTGCTACGATGCTGGCAGGAGAGTGTGCTCTGTAATTGATTAACAGGGCACAGTACATTGACTTATATGGGGAAAGCTATTATATCTCAGTAACAGGAAGGTATATATGATTCTGGTTTTAGTAAGTACAAAATTGGATTCTACAGGAAATAACTAAAACTGCTGAAGGAACCTACAGTTCCCAAGGACTGTTTTTTTTCTCGTAAATCTGTGGCATAACAGCATTTCATGTTATGAAGGAAGTTTAAACAGTGCAATATATTTAGTGGAACTTCCATACAGGGCTAGAAATATTAGATTATGTAAGCAGTCCTTTAACTTTTGTTCTCTTGGACATAAATTCATGAGTCATTGATGAGATTTAACATCTTTTTTTAATATCTATTCATTTGTAGTAGAACTCTTCCCTACAATTCATGCACATTTATTGTGTATTTCCTATATTTTGACACCAAAATGAGCAGGCAGACTACTGGGTTTGGGGGTGTGTGGGTTTTTTTTTTTTTTTAAACAATGAGAAAGTGAGGTATTTTTTGTTTTATTCTTTAGCTTATCAGTTGGTATGCCTAAACAGTCTTAAGAATCATAGAATGGTAAGTGTTAGAAGGGATCTTAAAGGTCATTCAGTTCCAGTCCCCTTTCCATAGGCAGGGACACCTCCCATAAGACCACATTGCTCCAAGCCCCATCCAGCCTGGCCTTGAACCCCTCCAGGGATGGGGCAGCCACAGCTTCTCTGGGCAACGTGGGCCAGTCCCTCACCACCCTCACAGCAAAGTTCTTTCTAGTATCTGATTTCAGTCTCCCCTCTCCCAATTTAAAACGGTTCCCCCTTGTCCAATGGCTCCATTCCCTGGCAATGAGTCCCTCTCCAGCTCTCCTGGAGCTCCCTTCAGATCTTGCAAGGCTAATGAGAACATATTTTTTTAATACACAGTAAATGTTGTGTAAGATAAGCAGAGCAAAATGCTATAAATAGGCTTTGTAATGTATTTTTTAAAATATTTCTGTTCTAAATATTTCTGATGTGATGTTTGGATTTTAAGTGTTTCATTCCATTTTTACCTAGACAACTGAATTAATGACAAAATTACTTTAAATCTCTAGTTGGGTGACAGCGCTACCTGCAGCAAGAACAGTTTGTTATCAGTCTTCTAGCTGAAAACCCATTTTTACGAACTACCAAAAATACAGTTACAGATCATGAAATACACCAGAAAAACGTGGTCAGCTAACTCTGTCTTTCTGTGATGATAACATTTAGGGCAAAATTCATAATGAGCACTTCAGTCAGCTCGAAGCGTTGTTAAGAACACTTCTGTTCTTAAGCTCTAACCTTGTATTACTTTTGAAATTGTAGCATCCTGGTCCCCAGGATCTTAAAGCACAGGCCCTTGCTCCATCCTGTAGCCCTGCTGCTAGAGAGGGGTCCTGTGTGACCCCAGGGAGATGCTTGGGTGGGTGGTGGGATGGGGTGGGATGGCCCATCCGGCTGTGGACATCTGACCAGATGTTCCCTGTGGCTGCAGCCGAAGCAGGGATATCGATCCTTCTGTTTTGTGGTATAAACAATACTGCTTGAAACCATTTATCTTCCCTCGTCAAAATTCCATCATTAAACCGTGTGGTAGTGAACCTTAAAGTCATTGGAATTGTTCTTTAATTTAGTGCAAAGTAATTGCCCTTTACTCCTGTCTCTGCTTTTATGCTGATATGAATTTTGTTTTCTGCCTTAACCGTGTCTCAGAGATTTGTGAAGGAAATGTATTTATTTTGTTAAATGTCAAAGTACTGATTCATGAACTAATGTTCTTCTGTATTTCTGTGCTTGGTTTCTATTGCTGTGGAAGTCACTTTATTTTTCATTACATAAGGTTGGGAATTTTAGAAGACCTGCATTATAAATTACTCGATTCAGTCACAATCCTTCTTTTTCTTTTTTTTTTTCTTTCTTTTTTTTTTTCCCCTCCAAGTTCCTCCTCTGAGGGTAGGATTAATTTAGTCACAATGTGTGATCCAGTCTGGCCAAATCAGTTTTCTAATTGCATCAAAACTACGTGGAAGGTTAAATAGGCTGCTTACTAGGGGTGATGCTCTCGAGGTACATCAGTTTTTGGTGCATTGAGGATGGTGTATTTAAAAAGATAGGTCAAACTGACAGGGGCAGGGTGGGTATTTTATTGTATTTTTTTCTGCTGTTGTAGTATGTACCTGCAATGTAAATGAGTAACATAACCTACATATTTCACCCATCTGTTGAAATAACTGAGGAAAAAACTAGAACGAAGGGCAGGACGTGAACTATCTCAGTATCTGAAAAAATCCCAAGCTAATTCTCTTTATTCTAATTTACATAACTTCATACAACAGCAGATTTGTTTTAAACTTTATTTTCTTCATTAGAAAGGCAAAGATTCTTATTTTGTTTTCTCTCATCTTAGATGCTAATACCAAGTTAATCTTCTTTATACTGAATAAAATAGAAGTTAAGTGCTTGAATGGATTATAGAGATTATACTACCATTTTCAAAAAAAGATTATTTTGTTAATTTCTTTTCAGTCAATGTGATAATTGATTGGCATTCATTCATGGAAACTAATTTCTTTTTTGAAATATCAGGTTATCGGCAATTTTATTACTGAACTGAAAGTTTGCATCTTACCTACTTTTTACAAAGCTTTTGTGATAATCTTTTTCAGTAGCACTGCATTTCCATGGCACCAAAGCTACTCCAGATGTATCAGGGCAGGGTTTTTTGTTCATTTACAGTGTCTATAAGAAGAGTGGTCGCCCATGGTTAGGCCTTACCATTGCCTAATTCTATCCTAACTTTGTTGAAGTCTTTATTTTCTCACGTCAGTGTGTGTGTGTCTGTGTGGTTTATTTGTTTGTTTATGGGTTTACTTGTGGTTTGGTGTGTGAGCTTTTTGCTTGGCTTAGGCTGGTTTGGGGTTGGTTTTTTTGGTTGGATGTAGCCACATGCATTCTACATGTGCAAAAATACCAGGGTTGGGTTATGATAAATAAAAAAGTAAATGAGGGGCGCATTGCCCCTTAGTATGTATTGGATAATGAACACCATAAAGTGAATCTTTTTTCTTGTGTTTCAGAAAAGTGTGATGAACCTCTCGTCTCAGCGTTACCCCACTCCTCCTTCAGCAGCTCCTCATCTATGACGAGCAGCTACGTGCCAGGCTATGCCAAGTTAAACAAGAGAGGAGGTAAGGGGCGCTCTCTACCTTAACATTCAGATGTTTCAACAATGAAAAAAGGACTAATGATATTTTTCAATAGAATCATAGAATGGTTGGAGTTGGAAGGGACCTTGAAGATCATCCAGTTCCAACCCCCCTGCCCTGGGCAGGGACACCTCCCACCACACCAGGTGGCTCCAAGCCCCATCCAGCCTGGCCTTGAACCCCTCCTGGGATGGGGCAGCCACAGCTTCTCTGGGCAACCTCTTCCAGTGCCTCACCACCCTCACAGCAAAGAAGTTCTTTCTAATATCCAATCTAAATCTCCTCTCTTTTAACTTAAAGCCATTACCCCTTGTGCTGTCACTTCACTTCCCGACAGAGTCCCTCTTCAGCTCTCCTGGAGCTCCCTTCAGATCCTGGAAGGCTGCTCTAAGGTCTCCCCAGAGCCTTCTCTTCTCCAGGCTGAACAGCCCCAGCTCTCTCAGACTGTCTTCACAGGAGAGGTGCTGCAGCCCTCTGAGCATCTTTGTGGCCCTCTGCTGGACCTGTTCTAACAGGTCCATGTCTTTTCTCTGTTGAGGACTCCAGAGCTGGACACAGGACTCCTATAATAGAACATTATTGCTTCTGTTTGTTTTAGCAGAGTTTTAGCTGTCTGACACACTGCGTTTTGGAAACGTACTGCGTTTCTGTCTCCTTGTGTGTGGCAGTAATTGCACCGCATTGCACCGCAAGGAGATGTACGCTCCTAATAACGCCTCGGTGGAGTCACACAGCACAGTTGCATAATTGACTTCAGTTTAAAGGGCATACCTGTGTTCATGGGGTAACTGAACATTTGTAAGGTCATGATTGTTGGAGCAAAACTAAACAGCTTGGATGTGCTTCATTGATCTAACTTGTTTCCCGCCATAGCACTGACGGCCATCATTCAGTTCTCTCTGGCATTGCAGGACTTTTGCTTTTTGCTCGTATTTTTGTTACTCTGTGAGCTGCTGTTCAGCTGTAAGAATGCCACCACAATTTAGGGGGTTGGAAGAATAGGTGTAGAAGTTTGACCACTTGGGATAACTGTGTTCTCAGGACTGGGCAAATGTATTTCACACTCTGAACACAAGTCTTTACCTTGACCCTTTCATAGCTTTCCTTCAGATTTCTAGATGTCTGTATATATACCTGTTTGATACCAGTATCTGTGTTCATGTCAGAGGAATGACATTTGGTTAACAGAAAATTAGTACTCTGATCATTACTCATTTTTCTTCTTTTCTAAATAATATCAATCTAAAAGTCCTGAAAACTAAAATTTTGCAGATTCTTGGGGAATTAGTTTGTGATTCAACACCAGAATTTATCCCCCCCAAAATACATGCCAAGGGTCTAATAAATTGACTTAGTGAACCTAGAATTTAAAAATAGTTGCGACTTTAGGAGGGAAGAAGAGAGATCAAATGACTTCCGTGAAAGTGAAAGGCAAATCAGACATAGGGAATTTAAGTATTTTTCTTTTACTTACATTTACCCACCCCTTTCTTACCCTCACCATCACTTCAGTGCAGTTTCTTTTAATGTTGTTTCTCCAGCGATGGGGATTTACGGTGCTGTCATGATCAAACATTTGCTTCATTTACTCAAACCAAAGGTAATTTGAAATTTAGTTGCATCTCTTTGCTTAAATAGCAACTTCTTCCCTCTCATAATACCTACAAAGCCCAGCGTACATACTTTATAAAATTGAAGTTTCAGTAGGTACATTACCTGGGTTTGCTTTCCTAATTCTAGTGCCAGTAAAAGTACTGCAGAACTCAGCAATGTCTTCAACGTGGCAACTCGGCCTTCCCCATGTCTGTGCTTCTGCAAATGACAGAAAATAGCTCAGTTCTAATGCTGAGCTCTTCTACAACATCATGGAATTACAGATATTGCAAACCAAAGCAGTAATAAGGGAATCCAGTTTCTTTTTCTCTCCAAAGAGTCATTATCAGCTAATAGGTTCCCAAATCAGATTTGCTATTTAAACCACACTGTGCTCAAGTCATTAAATAGAAAGAACTCCCCTTCCTCTAGCCCCAGACCCTTTAAATTAAAGAAATAGGAATTTGAAACTTCTGGTCTCCAGCCCAATTATATTTTTCTTGCTGTTTTCATGGCACTTCGTTCTCGATGGGAAAACACTTTAGCAGCCTCAATAGTGTATTTTGGTTTATTGATGAAGACACTGATTCACTGAACAGTCACATCATGCTATTAAGAAGGTTGTGGGTGTGACTGTAGTTGTTCTGGTTCAGTTTCCTGCTATAAATGTTGCAACATGAAGGGTGCACATCAAAGAGTTTAATATTTTTAGGAGCTTTTAGTTGGCTTCAAAAGCAGGAACATCCACAAATTTGTTCCTAATGCTTGGTATCGCTTTGTTTGCAAATCCCATAACGAGTGATCTTGGACAGATATTTATCATTAAACTTAATGGACTGATATTTATCTGGAAACTGAGCCTCTGGGATGTATGTTTAGGGTTTTTTACTATGTCGCTATATGGAAATATTTCACATTTTTCACAGCTGTCTCCTCAGAGCCCCGTAAGCCTTTGCTAATTTACAGATTAGTACATAGACTTTGTTCAAAGCAAATGCAGATTTGATGGGCAGAGGATAACTTGCTTGAAAATTTAACCTCTCCAAATCTGTTTACTTGGGGCTGCATGTTCTTCTGCATTGCTGCTTTATCCTGTTGTCCTGTTTTTTCTCATTTGGGGAAGCGAAGAGAAGTCTCCTGAGCTGCTTTGCCACTATGTCAAGGACAGCACGGTAACGCATCTTAACTAAAATCTAAAACCTAGACTAGCTACAAAGATCTCACAGTTTGTTTTTGGTCGTACTGATTCTTCTGCAGAAGTAGCCCCTATTGCTACCACCTCAGTAATTAAAGCGGCGTCAGAGGAAAGGAGAGTTTTCCATTAGGTCATCCTAGAGCTTTTTAAAAATCTGTCTACAGGAGCTTTTGCAGATGTGATGTCCAGGTTAGAAGGTCTAACATCTTATGACCTACCATCAGTAGAACCAATGGACTGCATCACATCATAAGGAGCATTCGTAGCACATGTTTGATATAATGCATTATCAATCTTCCCTTTAATGGTTCCCAAGCTATCGGACCTTACACTTCTCACCAGTACAAGAATTAATGCTGCCCATCATCCGCTTCATACCATTTTAATTTAGGGAAGAAATTCTACATTATTTCAACATAATGTAATGTTATATAATATAATTGGAAGCTGCTTGAAACTCAGCAGAGTCTTCGAACTTCAGAAATAATCCCAGCAGACAGTGGAAGTATGAAGGTCATAATGAATCTTTGGATATATGGAAATTGGCTTTTGCACAGTGGAATAAAGGAGAAGAAATTTGCCATCCAGGGCTTGCCTTCGAGTCCAGTGTTAGGGGGAAATCTGAAGCTGCCAACAAAATTGATGGAATCCAGAGGGAAGTTTCTGCAGGAAAGTTGATGTTCAAAAAGCAGTCCTTTTATCACCACGATGCAACCCCTGTCTAAGATTTCATGATGTTTTGTAATCAGGGTGCTGACCTTGACCTGTTACTGCAATTATTGATATGTCTATAAAACAAGCATCAGGAATAAGTGTTGGCATAGGCGTAATTGAGACAGTACGGGTTTTTTTCTCAGCAGAATTTAAAGTTTTGGCTTCTGTGTGGAAGACACAAGAACTTCTCTGTAATGGAATACAAATCTTTTATTCCCCAGAATGTTCCCAGCAAATTACAATTACATCTGTTCTGCAACAGCTCTTCAAAAATAAAAAAATGCTTGTGAGAATCTCACCTGAGAAGAAATTGAGGATACCTGGCTATTTTTAGCACGGTTATTAAAATTTCCCAAACCGTAACTGATACAGCTACGTTTCCAGTTTCTGCTTACTTTTCTATAATGGGATACAAACAGGAGTTAATAGAATGGTTTGCACTGAAAGGGACCTTAAAGGTCATGGAATTCCAACCCCCCTGCCCTGGACAGGGACACATCCCACCAGACAAGGTTGCTCAAAGCCGCATCAAGCCTGGCTTTGGTCACTTCCAGGGATGGGGAAGCCCAAGCTTCTCTGGGAAACATAGGACAAGGTCTCACCCCTCTCAAAGTAAAGAATAACTGGATCCTGTGAGCTGTTTGTGCTTCTCTTTTCATGGAACTTGCCAGGAATTGGACCCCTCACTACAAGGAGGACATTGAAGGGCTGGAGCGTGTCTGGAAGAGAGCTACCAAGCTTATGAGGGGTCTAGAGAACAGGTCCTATGAGGAGAAGCTGAGGGAACTGGAGGTGTTCAGTTTGGAGAAGGGGAGGCTGAGGGGAGACCTCCTTGCCCTCTGCAACTCCCTGAAGGTTGTAGAGAGGTGGGTATTAGCCTGTTCTCCCAAGGGAATCATGACAGGACCAGAGGAAATGGTCTGAAGTTGTGGGAGGGGAGGTTCAGGTTTGACATTAAGAAGAATTTCTTGACTGAGAGGGTGGTCAGGGACTGGAACAGCCTGCACAGGGAGGTGGTCACCATCCCTGGAAGTATGTAAGAAAGGTCTGGATGTGGCACTTGAGGACATGCTCTAGTGGCCGAGATTGTTGTGGTTTTGTGTGTGTGTATGGTTGAACTTGGTGATTTTGGAGGTCTTTTCCAACCATGCCGATTCCGTGATCCTGTGAATTCAGTTTTGGTGTGTATCTGGTGAATTTCGAAGTAAGGAGGTGCTCGCTCTGCGTTGGTGTTCTCCAGATAGGGACAGTGGGGAGCTAGTGCGTAGTGGTCCAAACACGGTAGATCATCACCTTAAATACTCCCATGTCCTACTGTCCATAAGACCCTTGGGCACACTGAGAACTCTTGTATGGAACTTAACTTACTATATTTTGATTAAAACCCTCTTAGGGGAAGTCATGATAGAGTTGTCAGTATTTGGTGAATTCACTGCCCAGATCACTGAATGCTGCCTTTTCTTAGTAAGCACTTAAGCGTAAAAGAATGGCACCAGCCTTGAGAAATAGACTCGTATCATCTGCTTAGCTTTTGTCTGGGAGCTCTTTTTTTTTTTTTTTGTCAGGGGAGCTATTGCTGAGTAAGAATTTGTAAATAACTGTTGCCTTTACATAAACAATTCCCTTTCTGTAAATACCTGCCATAGGTAAATACACGTTGTGCAAGCCCGTGCTGTTTATTCACTGAAGCTGTGCCGTGTAATACGTGATAGATCAAATAAGGTGATCACAAGTCAGGGCAAATGAAATGTTGCTACCTATTAAATTACTTTTTTTGTTTTAAAAACAGGGAAAAGAGTTACTCATAACCGAAATAGTTGATTTATTTATTACTGCAGCTTTAGAAACACGTTTGCACTGGACATAGAATTCTTCGTGTTGCGTACAGTACAAACACCAGTATTTCTGGAATGTTTTAGAGAGAGTACAAGTAACTCCTGTTTTGGGTGTGTTTTATCCACTTCAAGATGTAGCTCCTTGTCGTGGTTTCAGCCAAATTTACCGAAACCTGATCGACAGATGTCCCCCCCTCCCCCCTTTTAGTCAGAGAGGAGAGGAAGGAGTTAAAGAGATTCAAGAGTTTAGAACAAACTAAACTACTTTAATNGCTCCTTGATGAGCTCCTTTACTTGTGAGGGTAAATGAAATCACTTCCATTTTATTAGCAGCACGGCCTTTGGGTATTATTCCTAATAAAATTTTTGACCAACAATAACTTCAACCTTTATTTAAAATCCATAAATAATTTAGGCTCAGCTCATCATTTGTGAGTTCTTTTGGAATTAAAAAGAAGAATCTGGTAGGAGAGGCATTTTCACTATTAGTCCCATGAGTATTATTTCACAGTCAAATATTATTGTTGGATTTGTACAATTTTCTGTGTGGTTTTTATCTGCCTCATATTCTACCACAGAATCAAATCTGCTTATTCTTCACCTTCAAAATAAATGGCTAGGCACCCTGCTTTGATTTGTAATCCCTGACTCCTCCCATCTCTGATTCTTAAGACGGTTGCGCTCGCCACTCAGCTTGCCTTAGCTCTTGTTTTCTGTGCTTCGATGATCTCGCCCTAATTGAAACATTTTTCATAAATACTTACATTTTGTTGAAGGAGTTCTTGAAAATGCAGGGAAGGATGTTTGCACTAGCTCATCCCTCTGAAGCCACGGGCTATTTCAGTCTCTGGAGCAATATATGGGGCAGTAGGGAAAAGCAGGTAAGAAGATGGCAGGTTTTGTGAAGGGGTAGGAAAAAGATGTATCCAAAAGGGGAAAAAAACTATTTGTGAAGGGTTTTGAAAAAAAAGCAGGGAAAAAAATAAAATACTAGTGTACATTCAGGTCAGACTGATGCATTAAAAAAGTAACTTAAAAAAGGAAAAACATCACCCTTTAATTCAAAACACAACCCAAGAAACAAAAGTGTGGAAAAGTGAAGCTCTGATAACGGGATCAAAATAAAGCATCATTAGTTTATATTAATTTACCATAGCCCGATGACTACAGAAAGCATGACCGTTTTTAGCGGTTCATAACTGATTTATTCGTTAAAGTGTTCAGAATACCTAATTGGCTTATTTGCTACATGTCTGGATGGGGAGAAGGGAAAGAAGAAGTAATACTGAGCTCTCCCTTAAACTGTGTGTGAAACTTTGCTACAGCTGTCGTTTGCAGGGGCAGAGGTTCCAGTTCCAGCTGGAGACACAAGGCAAACGGGCACAGAGAGACAGACCTGCCCTGCTTCTGCTGAGCAGCTAGCCTTTCTCAGACAAAACTCAACTTAGTTCATTAATTGTTCCTGAACCTAATGAATCTCTGACTCTGGCAGGAAGGTGGCTATGCTGGTGGCAGAGCAGGCAGCGTCGCAGTCGGACAGGATCCATATATCACAGACACACTTGTCCTATATCTTTAGGGACCACTGCAGCTCCGGCCACTTACCTTCAGAGCAGTCACATTTCAGTGTTCTCGCCTATCCTAAAAACCCAGAATTTAATGTGAAGGTTTGTCAAGCAGCATTGGGACACAAAGCTGTAAATAAGAAGTTTGCTTTGGTGTTCTTACTGACTCCATCTCTGTACTACCTTGCCTGATTTAGCTCTCTGGCTCCCCTCAGAATACTTATATTCTTATTTTCATTTGAGTAGGAACTGATGGTTTCAAGCATGGAGTATCTGAGAAGTTTATACTTGAGCTTTTTAAGTTGTATATATCTTGCAGTCAACTGCTTCAAATTTCACATGGATGTGTCATGCGTGTTAGAGCATTCAAAAGTTCACAAGGTGTTCCAGACCAGGTTGGATGGGGCTTTGGGANACTGCAGCTCCGGCCACTTACCTTCAGAGCAGCCACATTTCAGCGTGCTCGCCTATCCTAAAAATCCCAAAGCCCCATCCAAATCCTTGGATGGGGCTTTGGGCAACCTGGTCTGGTGGGAGGGGGGTTGGAACTCCGCGATCTTTAAGGACCCTTCCCACTCTAACAGTTCTGCGATTCTTTGGGCTTCTTTAAACGTCATTAAACTTGCATTGCTTGTATTTGTTAGGAGATTCAGAAGCATTTATTATGTTCACATTCACAGAAGCATCACCTGTATATGGAGGTGTTAGTGTTGGTCGGATGATGTATAGGTGTTCGTGCAAGAAGAGTATTGCCAAGGGCAGGTGCTTTATTGTATAAAGACAGTGTTTCACAGAAGAATATCAGTCCGTGTTAATCGGGCACTAAGTTAGGTAATCATTATATTTAAATACATTATAGACTTTACCTCTGGTGTCTGATTTAAATTTCTAAAACGGGCTGGAGTTTCATCTCATTTTAAAAGCTGGCACATTTTATAATTAATATAACAGGTGAGAGTTTAGCTGAAAAATGCACAGTAGGGATGTATTAGCGTTCTGCTGGATGCCTCCTCAATCCAGTGCCTCACAAGGAACTTACCTATGCTGGAGTTGGCACATTTAACGAGAAAATTAGGAAACTTAATCTTCCTCAGACAGTGGAGCTCTCCTGTTTGCACCGAGGAAAGGGAACATGTGGAGAGGGGAAAAAAACAACTTGACATAGGAGAAGTGGCCAGCCTCTTTTGACAAGTCCAGCACAGATAGTTGAGAGATCCTAGGCTAGGTTATTGCTATAGGTACTTCAAGCAGAGATATGGGGATGGGTGAGACTCGACAGGAAGGGAGACCAAGATGCAGTGAGGGCACAGAAAAAGCACTGTTGGCTACCTCCGAGGTGGGGGGGCCTCTTGTCAGACACTACGAGGGGTTCACGTGGTCCCACACACAAAACACAGGTTTTCCTTACACAGGTGGGTGTAGTGCAACTGGGTAGATAAATTCCTTGGGCACAGCCAGAGCACTGCCTTTCCCAAATAAATCATAAACAAGTGTAAATGCTGGTAGAAATGGGAGCTATTTGGCTACCATTATAACCTCCTAGTGCAGTAACAGGCTGAAAGAGAGAAAAGAAATAATGTGTAAAAATGAGTCTATTCACTGCAGGATGAGAGAGTGCAGCTATTATTCATGTTTCAGCTTTCACAATTAGATTATTCACAAGCAAATCTGAGCTATACAGTAAGAGATAGAACATTCATACTCATTTTTCTGTATGTGGGTTATTTGGTAAGTCACAAACAAAATACCTCTGGCTCTGGAATAATCTGACTTGGCATCGAGTCCCATGTCATAGATCTTCGGTTGATTTCACTTTGTTTGGTCTCACTTTCTAACATGAAACTATTTTTTTAAACTCGTTTGTATGTAAAACAATATTGATAAAAACGATACAGGTGCATGTACCTTTTTGGAGGAAGAAAAGTGCATCAACTCATACTGAGCAAGATCACTTCATTTAGAAAACCTCAGCTTTACGTAAGCCTTTTATAGCCAGCTATAGGTGAAAATGGAAGAGGGGAACAAGAGAATGTTGTATAGATTCCACTCAGAGTGCTTTAAGCAGGAGAAACCCCTGCCCTTCAGTAAGGTAGAGAATAATTTCCCTTTATTATGTTATTGCTGTAGCTGAGATTTGAGTCAGCTCTGTGCAGGATGGCAGATGGCTCTAATGCTGCAGGGCGAGAAATTTGGTGTAATTAAGAAGTAACAGTTTAGTTATGTTGACCCAGAAATAAATTTTAAAAAAAAAGAATACTTAAAAAAAAAACCCAAGCTGTTATATTTTCTAAGCTCTCTTCTATGCAGGGATTTGTTGTGCTGAAGAGTACCAAAGGAACCCTTAGAAGAACTGTCAATAGTAGCTTAACTATGTGCAGAGTATATTATCTTATCCACAGTGGTGATGATGCTTTAGCCTTTTCTTATCTTGAAATAGGAAGTAATGTGAAGTGCAGCTAAGGTGGCAACCAACATGTTGACCAGGGACAGCTGATGAGCCACCTCCGAAGTCATCTGGAAAGGAGTACTATAGCTGGGGATCGAAGCAGAGGTACTAGAAACTGAGTACAAACTGGCAAGAGTTATTTTGTTCTGGCGTTCCAGTTAGCAAGGTTTCTGCTCGCCTTTAATTAAAGGAATTTCATTGAGACCTTCACAGGGAATGTTCCTTCTGCATCTGTCTACTCTGTGGCTGGAAAACCTTGCTTAGAAATATGTGGTGTTGGCATCCCATTGAGAAAAGCTATGAGCTTACAGCTCGCTGGGTGTGACATAGCGATTCCTATGCTCTTAGCTTGTTCTCTTACAGCTGCTCTTTCCATGAGGCTGGAGTCACAATGACAGGGTTTCCTGGGGAAATCCACAGGTTTATCCAATTTTATGGATGGTTGCGGCATTTTCAGCCTCTTGGACTCACCGATACAGGCAAGGAAGTCTAAAGGAACAGGGGGAGTTAACTGCAAGTAAGAAGGAAGAGGGGAGAAGACCCCAAAATAAATTGATTCACCCTCTTGCCATAGATCCAGAGGTTGTTGAAAAATAGAGTTGAGGCTGTGAAGTAAAAGCTGCAAGCAAGCTCCTAAGTTAATCACAATAAGGAAACAACAGAAGTAAATGAAAGCATTGGAGTTAGCAGAATCATAAAGCCGTATGGTTTTCAGTCACCTGAAAAGAGCTTCTCCCTTTTTGCCCTGTCTTCCATTCCCTAAAAATGGAAGAGTTCCCATTTTAGGGCCTGAATCACTGTCAAATGATTTAGTCTTTAGACGGTTGTATGGGTTTTATCAGCTGGCCCCATAACTGCAAAAATGCTTTGTCTGTATAGTCTAACGTGACTCGTGAAACAGGGCTGAAAGCTCCGCTATAGAAATTCTTGTAACGATTTCAGAAACTCACCATTCATTACTTGGCAAGCAGGGAAACTGAAGTCTGTTAAACATAGCTTTTATCTTGTAAATTTACCCCAAGAACTTTGAAAAGGCTGAAAGATTGCAACTAAAGAAGAGGCTGCTGGGAGCAATGAGCAGCGTTGCCAGACTTCAGCTTTCTGTCAAGGTGCTAGAATTTATTACATGCAGTAATTTAATTATGCCTTTTATTATCTGTAATAAACATAATTGACTGGTTTACTTCTAAAGTTTTCAGTTACATATAAGTATTAGTTATCCATAATGCTGGCACCTCTTTTTTAGCATTTTGCAGAAGTTCTTTGCCCAGCAGAGGTGGCACTCTTAACTGCTCTCCTGCCTTCTCCTCCTGCATTAGACAAAAGGCTACTGATGTCACCTTGTGACATGGAATACTGCAGAATTCCCTCAGTGGCATCATGCTATCTTAACAGAGGTTGATAGCCTTATATAAAATATAATTGAATATAAATTGAATGTGGGCTGCTATTATGGATTATTTTAAAGTAGCAGCCCTGCTAGCCAAACAGAAAACTGTTGAATACATTGAATATAGGGTTTATAAAGCCTTAATTGGAAAGATTACCCCTAGAGGTGTTTTAGATGTTGAACAATGCTGGTAGCATTGGTCAGTATTTACAGAGTTCTAAATAACGAGTATATGCAGCTTCTGGACAAGCTGTATTTAAAACACGCTCCCCCTTCCTGCTCTTGAAAAACTAAGGACTTGAAAGGTATAGAAGCTTGTATCTATTTTGGCAAATTTAATAGGAATGAACTAAATTGTAATAGGTTACACAAACATGAAAAGAGGAGAAAAGAGATAAAAAGACTTGATAATATATGTAAGAAAATTGGAACTCAAATTGTCATTAATTTTCCAGGCAAGTGTGGCACTTTAAATCCCGTTCTGTTTTTAACATTTTATGGAGGGAGGCACAGTTTTTTTTTGCCTTTTAATTTACATAGAAACCATAAGGTACCAAAACTATGAATTCAGATTTGTTGGAACAAAACTACATTAACATGAAGTGGCTCTACGGGTCATTTAGTAAACTGCTTCCAACAAATGAGGGGATGCTTTAACAAGTAGTCATCATCTCAACACCACTGGCTGGTTCAAACGGAAGGTACGTGATGCACTTTCTCCTGTGGGTAGTGCTAGTGGAGGGAGATTATGCACATCAAGAGAACCATTTGTGTTTGTTCCTAAAGAGACCCTCAGGCCAGAGAGTTTGTAAATGTCTTTCCTGGGTTTTATTAAACTAATGCACCATGTCCACATTTGATTTCTTTTTATTCCCAGAGGGATTATATTGTTCTTCTTAACTATGTGTATTTGGAAGTGTAGAATGTGCTTCTAGAATGTAGAATGGAGCATCAAACTTTCCTTTGACAAATACATGGATGAAACCATAAAATGAGGTTCACCAATTTAGATAAATATTAGTTGGTGGAGAAGCTCCTATTAAACGTAAGAGGAAACCCCTAAATGATAAAGCTAGGCTTTTTTAAAAATTATCCTCTTATAAAAAGGGTTGTCATGTAACTTTTCAGTCTCTTCATTGGTGACTTAGCAGTGTCAATTAATACCTCTGGAAGTGCCCAGAAACTCAGTTTAATAGCACCAAAATATCTGAATATTCATGTAGGGGTGTGTGCATGTGAGGTGGTGGTACAAGAAGCTAAATTCTCTCTCTGGAGGAGGAGCTTATGGACTTCAGCTTTCTCATTAATTTTGTTCACATGAAAAGGATCTTTTCATGGGGCAGAAGACTGATCTTTTAGGGGCTATTTGCATTTCATGCCATGTAGTACTTTGACAAAAAAAACCCCACTATATTTCATCTGTTGCAGTACTGGTACCCTCTTGTGTCTGGTACTCAGCTCTGTGACCTCATGCTAGGAATGAATGGTTACTCATGGCTAAGAGGAAGAGGCATCGCATCAGAAAGAGAGAATCCACCAACAAAAAGCTTTAAAATGCTGTTTGACTTGAAAGAACTGGTGGCTGTGGCAGGGATGTGAAGCTTGTGGCAGGGATGTGAAGCTTGTGGCAGGGATGTGAAGCTTGTGGCAGGGATGTGAAGCTTGTGGCAGGGATGTGAAGCTTGTGGCAGGGATGTGAAGCTTGTGGCAGCGTGCAGTGGTTTTGGTGGGGCCTTGTACCAAAACCTACTGATGGAAAGATTTCCTTTGGTAGCTTTTAGATCAGACGTTTCATTGGCACTGTTATCGTCATCTTTTTATTCCAGGCACGTGTTAAACAAACATGTGCTGCAGGTCATCAACCTGATTGAAAAATCTGTAATAGTCATTGGTGTGGTTTTGGAATGCGGGGAAGGTGCATGGAGTTTTTTTCCATTTGCTTGATTTCTGAGGCTTATCTGTTCATAAACTCAGCTTCAGCACTGAAGAAACTTGTCACTGCACATCTGGCATGATGGAGTGTAACCCAGTATGTTCTGACTAGCGTGTAATCCCTCAGCTGATGGCTGTAGCTCCAGGGATGTCAGCGTGGCACAAGCTGCTGCTTTAGAGCACTTTCCATAGTGCTTGGCAATGCATGGTCTTTGAATGTGAATTTGTCAGGCAGAAATTCGACAAAGGTTGAGGCAATCAGTGGGAACTGTTTCAGTTACTGCCCACTTAGGGGTTTTTATAAGAGCAAGGAATGTAGTGCTCTTGCAAAGATGTTGACTATGATCCAAACCAGGATTGTGCCAGTAGAAATGTAACAGAGATTTTCAAGTCAGTAAATAAAGATGGGTAGCAACCCTGTGCCCTGCAGAATCCCTTGTTCACAATAATTTCCTCATGTTCTTGGTAGAGAGTAAACTATCCATGAGCCAGCAATGTGCCCTTGTGGCCAAGAGAGCCAACGGAATTCTGGGCTGCACAGGGACGAGTGTAGCCAGGAGGTGGAGGGAGGTCATTCTCCCCCTCTGCTCTGTATTGGGGAGGCCACAACTGGAATCCTGGGGCTGGTTCTGGGCTCCCCAGTTCAAGAGAAACAGAGAACTACTGGAGAGAGTCCAGCATAAGGCAAGAAAGATGCTGGAGGGATTGGAGCATCTCCCTGAGGAGGAAAAGTTGAGAAAGCTGGGACTCGAGCCTGGAGAAGAGACGGCTCCAGGGAGACCTTATCAATGCTGACATCTGAAGGGGTAGGCTGAAGGAGGATGGAACTGGACTCTTTTTGGTGGTTCCCGCTGACAGGGCAAGGGGCAACAGCTGGAATGTAGGAATTTCCATTCAAATAGGAGAAAAAAATTTCTTTATGGTGAGGGTGTCAGAGCCCTGGCAGAGGCTGCCCAGGGAGGGTGTGGAGTCCCCTTCTCTGGAGACCTTCCAGCCCCTCCTGGATGCAGTCCTGAGGGATGTGCTCTGGGCAACCCTGCTTTAGGAGGGGAGTTGGACGAGATGATCTCTAGAGGTCCCTTCCAACTCTGGCAATTCCCTGATTCTGTGATTCTTTCACCCATTAAGACTCTAAACCAAAATTTCCTTTTTTTTTTTTTTTTCTTTCAAATCTATGGTGAAGCATATTAAATTACAGTCGTCTTGCCTTTCAGATTTCAGAGTAAATTTTTAAGTCCAGCGCTTGATCTTGTGCATTGCTGAGGTTGTTGTTTGGTTCTACAGGATGAACTGGTGTCTGTTCTAAAGTCATTGTGCAGCTAGTGATGCTGCTGAGCTTTACACACAATAATCAGAAATTTTGACACCCTGTCGAAACATCGGAGAAGGCAGCAAAATGGAGGTGTGTCTGCTCTAGGGAAGGCTTAGTCTGCTCTTACTTTTGTGACTGAAGTATTTGTCCAGCAATGCTAGCAAATGACTATTGGAGAAAAGATAAATATTTACTACGCATTATTGTTAAATCTTTTGTGATAAAATTATCCTTTGATTTTAGTCTATTAGAATCTCATTCTTTTTCAAATGCATGGCATTAATATGCAATTTCCTGTACAAAATGAGTTGGAGTTGATATCTAGTTTTCTGCTGCTTTTCTGCCCTTTCCTACTTTCTCTTTCCTAATGAGTTTAACAAATAAGGTGTATGGTTCTCAATCTCTGATGGTTTTATTTCTTCTGTCAGTCTGTCAATCGTTCCGACATCTGCTGGAAGGACAATCACTACAGATTTCTAGAGGGTAGCAGGGATAACTTCACTATACAGGCACAGATGTGGTGCCTGCAGTGGGCTATAAGTTCTGGTATAAACCAGAAACCATCACGGGGAATCTCACTTGTCCAGGTTTCATCCCTTGGCCTTCTGTTCATCCTGCAGGCAAACTTTAAAGGAATATAAAATCTGTTGCTCAAGATGTATTTTAATGAAACCTCCCGTAGCAGGTCCTGTTGGTAGGCAAATGTGCTTAAATGTCCTTACAAAACTTTGTATTTAACTGAAATCCAGGTTAAAGCCTAAGTTATAAATGTTACTCCCTGTACTTTACTTAAAATGATACAGTGTATTAAATAGTAGAATTTTGATTGTTATAGCTACTCTCCCAGTCACCTTTGTAGCCGCTATCTATGTTTTGATAGATCACTTTCACCTGTGTTATGTACATTATTTTTTTTGTTTACCGGAGTCATCTGTGTGATATATTTGCTGTATAAATTCCGTGGTCAATAACACTCTCTTTTTCTCCAAATGATACACTGCCAGTACTAGTAAGGAGAAAGAGGTTATATAATAGTAATAATAAATGAGAGTGGAAAAAAACCTGCCGTGGCCTGATAAGCATTAGCTAGCTCTTTTAAGTGATTCTGATTTTATGAAGCTTAATTACCATTGCCAAATCAGAAGCTACAACTGTGCCAGAAGATTGCTTTAAACCCACAATTAACAGCAGATACTTTTTCCTCTTTCATTCTTTCAAAAGAACCTGTATTTAAACCTATATTCTAACCATATTACATATAATTATCATATCATGCTTTTCCATTCTTAAGCTATGAGGTTCTGCCTGTTTAAAACATTTTTATAGCACAATAATCATAGGATTCAGGTTTTTTTCCAGGAGTGATTTAGCTAGTCGTGGTTTGTGCTTTAGAAGCCCTTGCTGAATATTTATTTCCTGGGCTTATGCCATAAGGAAAATCCTGCTGTCTTCAGTGGGAATGATACCCGTGTTGCTGGAAGCAGAGCAGGACTAACTTTCTATGAGAAGTAGGTTTTTTTAATATAACAGCGAATTAGGAGAGCACAGAAGTTATGGAAAAGCTGATGTAGAGCTGCATGGAGGTCCCTGGACAATTTCTCTCAAGCTTCCTTGTCTAGCCTCAGCAAATGGCAATTTCCTTGAAGACTATTGTAAAGATTTGCTTATTCCAGCATGCAGGAAAAATCATGAGCTTTATTCAAGATGAGAAGGATGTAATCTTCGTAGGGATAGAGCAGCCAGCTCTGCAGGGACACAGCCTTGCCTTGTGCGTCTTTGGTGAAGTAGGAGAAATTCTTCTGAATAACTTCAGCGTTGCAGAAATTTTTTTCATAAACTTTCCAAATAGTGTTTATTTTCAGATGTCTGTGGGAGGCGGATGAGGTGTTACAGCGGGTTGACGACAGGCAGCCTAAAGCCTACAAAGCGGTTTTGATCCTCCCTTAAGTCTTCACTCGCCTGGGCAAACGCTTCTGCCCGGTTAGATGATTTCCGCCTGGCACCCTACTTTTGTGCCCGTGGCTGTTTTTGTATCTGCCGACCGCTGCTCTATACAGACAGGAATTACGTGGGCATGATCTGCAGTCTAGCTGTTTGAGGTGGTAGGTTGCTTTTGGTTGGTTTCTTGGTTTTTGGATGTTTTTGGTTTTTTTTCATTTCGGAGCAGGAGTGGGTATATGACATTGGTCTGGACGTATAAAAGTTCCTCTTAAGAGTATTAGACTCAGCAGTCAGAAAAAATATTTCCATCTATAGGCTGACCAGCTTAAAAGGAGAGCCTAGAAACTGCAGAGACAGTAATTTCAGCCCAAAGAGCTTTGTATTCCTAAGAGTCCAAGAGGGCTGATGGAGGTGGGGGTGAAGTGGGCATGGTTCAGGGCACTTGAAATTAAAGCCTGCTTTGAATCCTCCCACACAGACCCTGGAAGCTGAACCTTCCTACTCTAAAGCTAGCATTTCCATATTCTCCTCCCTTCCCATAGGTTAAAATTTAAAGAAGAAGGGTTGGTATACGCATTTAGGGCTTTTAATTTATTATAGTTTAATTTTTTAAATGTTCTGCTGCATGAACTTTGAGTTCTCATTAATTTATATGCAATAAAAATCCTAGCAGAATTTCATTCCCTGGTTAGTGTCTAAAATGTATCAGATTAGTCAATCCCGTGTGGGTAAATTAACATTTGATGCCACTGATAAGAGCACCGTTATTCCTAAGTTTTAACTCTTTCTGCTGTTGCTTTCCCCTAATTACAGTCTCATGTGATTATAATGATTTTGTATACGGTGCTCTGTTTTGACTCTTAAGGAGTAGAAACTCATTAGAGAACAATCAATATTTATTAGTAGTTTACCATAGACTTCAGGCAAATCATTGCCCTAAAAAGTTGAATTCTGCTGTGGTGTAGTCCTGTCTTGAAATGAACGTATTCTTCTGCAAAATAAAATAAAGCATAAAATCGTTCCTCCCACATTGTTGTAACTCTGCATGCCATATCAATAAATAATTTGCTTTTAGCAATATAGAAAGCGTAATATGAGCTTTCATCATCAAAATGGGTGCAGAACAGAGTAATTTTTAAAAATAGAATATATTGTCTTAAGAGTGAGAAAGGGTAAGGATCTGTGTGCTCCTTGTAAGATATGCTTGAATGGGAAAAATAATTATCCTTTAGCATTTTTACAAGCAGAAAACCCTGCAAGCCCTTCGAATCAGCTGTATACTGGATTATAAAAGTCATCTCCTAATATTTCACGGCTCTGTGCTCCTGCTTGTTGAAGGAAAAACAGGAGAGGGAAGCACATTTCCTAGGCTGGATTAAACAGTACCAGTAACCTGCAGTCCTGCGCGGCTCTGATAATATCCCATCTCTTGTTAAGATCGTGGGCAAGGTCTGTCTCCCAGAAGCTCTCAGGTGAGGTGGCAAGTGGATGAGGCAGGTAGGGCAGAGTCCTGTTCTTAGGACTGGGTCACTGGTAGTGCAACGTTGGCACAAATGAGAGAATGACATAGTTCCCTCAAGCTGCTGTCTGCAAATTGCCCAGACAAAAAAGATTCAGGTAGGGATTTATAAGTATTCAGAAATTTACAGTAGAGCTGATGGTTTTGCTCCCACCCCCCCATTTTGTTAGAGAACCTCTTTATCAGGACTACACACTCTCAATTTTTGTGGGAAATGATCAATACTTGTGTGTGGATGTATATATATATGTATTTGCTATCTGTACAGACTAGGGGATGAACTATTAAAAAGCAGCCCTGAGGAAAGGGACTTAGGGGTGCTGATGGAGGAGAGGCTGGGCATGAGCAGGCAGTGCGCACTTGCAGCCCAGAAGGCCAACCCCATCCTGGGCTGCATCAAAAGATGTGTTGCCAGCAGATCCAGAGAGGGGATTCTGCTGCTTTGCTCTGCTCTGGTGAGACCCCACCTGGAGTCCTGTGTGCAGGGATGGAGCCCTCAAGAGAGGAAGGATACGGCCCTGATGGAGCGGGTCCAGAGGAGGACCATGAAAATGCTCAGGGGGCTGGAGCACCTCTGCTGCGAGGACAGGCTGAGGGAGCTGGGGTGATTCAGTCTAGAGAAGAGGAGGCTCCAGGGAGACCTCATTGCAGCCTTCAAGTACCTGAAGGGGCTACAGGAAGGTTGGGGAGAGTCTGTTTAGAAAGGCTGCAGTGACAGGACGAGGGACAATGGCTTTAAGTTGGAGAAGAGCAGATTTAGATAGGATATGAGGAACAAGTTCTTTCCTCTGAGGGTGGTGGAACACTGGAGCAGGTTGCCCAGGGAGGTGGTTGAGGCCCCTTCCCTGGAGATATTCCAGGTGAGGCTGGATGAGGCCCTGGGCAACCTGGTCTAGTTGAGGGTGTCCCTGCGACTGCGGGGAGGTGGGACTAGATGGCCTTTGGAGGTCCTTTCCTGCCTCTTTGGAGGTCCCTTCCTGCCTGGATGACTCTATGATTCTATGATGGTGATTTTTAGCACTCAAGCGCTCCATAGGAAAAAAATGATGTAGTCAGAAATAGTTCAGGCTGCTTGATTAAGAGTTCTGAGTTTTGAGAAATCCTTGCCATTTGGGTTGAAACTCACTTTGGAGAAATTCCTGTACAATGGGAATTCAGGTCTGATATTTTTGAGCAGATGGACAAGACAGTTGTGCGGAGGAAAAGTAGGTTTTACCTGGGTAGGAAACACTAGGGAAAAATCTTCAACCGCAGCATAGTCTTGAATGTGTTTTTTCTTGCTGGTCCCAGAAGCAGCAGCTTTATAAAACCCAACCAGACAAACAAACAAACCAAAAAACCCCTGATGGAAATGGATAAAGAGTAAGAGAGTAGAAAAGTGTCCAACTTTGGAACCACTGTTTTTAACAGGAGGAGCGAGGCCAGGTCCTGTTCTGTTTTTGCTGGGCTGGGAGATTTCCAGGGCACGGCACAGCCGGAGGCAGCAGGTACATCAAGAACAGGGCATTCCAAAGGAGAAAAACAATTCATTGTGGGAGACACAGACCAGGAGATTTGGAGTTAAAAAGTAGGGGTAGGAAACAGGTAATGAGGATAATGAAATAATCCTGTAGCTTTTATTTGTTGATGGTGAGCATTTCAAGGCAGTGCTGTTTGCACGTCACCAGAATACAGACCGCAGGAGCTATATTTACTGCAGGATCTCATACAGCAAGTCTCTGCAAGACTGGAGGTTCAGTTTTTATCTTTCATCACTAAAGACTTGTTACAGAACAAAATATTGAAGGCTGAATTTACGGCATTTAATCATCTCTAATGTACCGATCATTTGAAGGGTAAAAAAATAAAAGAATTCATCAAGTTGCACTAGGACAGGACAATTGAAAATTGAATTTTGAAAAGGACAATTTGAAAATTGAATGACAATTGAAATTCAGCTTTGCCTCCCATCACTTTTTGGACTACAGCAGCGGGAAAAGAACAATTTAGGTGACTAACGTGTCAAGGTATCTTGTTGCTGTTGGTGTGGTATAGATCAGATGTGGAAATACCTTCATCCCTTCTTCTCTGTCATCTCTGCTTAAGAGGGATCACAACAGTTCCAAGGAACTACAAGAAGTGTCATAAAGGAGCTCATATCTGGATGTCAAGGTGCTTTAAATGCTCTTCAATGGCAGTCAGTAGAACTATCTAACTGGCTATCACTATTCCTGATCTGACCGTCATTAAAACTTCAGATAAGCATCTGCTAATAAGGGCTCGATATCCCAGCAGAGAGGCTGCAGAGGCAGCGAGTGTCTGCAATCCGTTAGCCGTGCTCTTGCTAGTTCTGCCGAGGGAGATGACCTGAGTTTGTTAGGAACCCCCCAGCGCTGCAGTGCATAAACATGCAATGAGAGGTTTGTGTCCCGGTGCTTGAAAAAGGGGTTGTGATGAAAAGGGAGATCTCTGTGCTCTCCTTCTTGTCTTTCGTATGCCATTGTGCTCTATTTTGTATGCGAGGGGTTTGCACGCCCGGGGTGCAGTGATCTGTGGCCTCGCCTCGCCTCTCTGTCGCCAAAACAAGAACACACCTCATGGAGAAGAAGCTGCTCGATCCGCCTTGAATACAGATGATACAGGCGGAATATTTAAATCTTGTCCAAGTTTTGCTTAAGGCACCATTAGGATGCAGTTGTGAATGAGCTTCGTTTTGCCTAGGTAATTAGAAAGCAGAACAGATGGGGAAAGCATAGTTTAAAGTGATGTGTTCATTAAAATAACCAAAGCTGCAAAGTGTTTGTTCCCCAACAGCGGATTCGGGATATGAGACTCCTCTGGCTTAGGATTTTTTTCACCCTGTTTTGAGTTTGACAACTGTGAATGACAAGGATGAGATCTCTTTTGCATCGTTTTTATTGTTAGATACCACCACTGTTCCTTGGGGCAGATCAATTGCTCATTCCCTCTAATGGGGTTTGTGCTCAGTTAAGATATACTAGGAAGCAGTGGGTATTAAGAAGCAGACACTACATTAAGGGATTCATTTTAATTGCATTTACTGCAAGAAAGATCTATTGGGATTTAAAAAATAATGTAGTGATTTTAATGTCCTTTTGAAAAAGATCCGTGTGGACTGTATCCTGATAACTATTGTTATCCCATGGGTTACTTCTGCTCTTAACTTCCAGGGGTTTAAAATGAAATAATTTTAAGAAATATAATTAGGGTCCTCCCTCCTGGTCTAGGTTCTAGTAGAGGGGTAGTTTTCTAAAATTAGTATAACAAGAACCAAAACAAACATACTAAAGAGAATAAGGGCTAATCCTTACTCTCCCTTCCCCTCCACTTCACCGTCCTCCCCTACCTCTCCCTACCCACCCCCCCCTCCCCCCCCCCCCCCAAAAAAAAAAAAAAACAAAACAAAAAAGGGGTGGAGGGGAGAAAAATTATTACATAGTTCAAAGAAATAAAAAGTATACTTTAAAAAGTATACTTTATTAGAGAATTTCAGCCACACGAAGGGATGACACTGAGCACAACTGGTAATCCTTACAACGTTACTGGTGAGTAGTGATGGACACTGGGTAAGCTGGTGTGCCATGTCCGCCCTTCTTAAGTCAAGATTAATGCTGATACTGACCTCTCTGTAGACTTACACCTTTCAGCTGCTGTGATGGGTGGCTAATTTGGGGATGGATATTGGGTCTTTCTTATCTTCAGCTAACCCTGCAAAATGAATTTCATCAGAGCTGGTTTCTAGGGAACTTAGAGCTTCAGGGCTTACTTGCAGCCCTCTGGAAAGCTGCTTTTGAAGCTCGTGGGGAGTTAGGCCAAAGGTTGGGTCTAATGTGCCAGTTTTTAATAAATATCGTCTGATTTGGGGTAAAATCTAATACTGAATTCAGGAGAAGAAAAAATCCAGTTGTCATTTCTGTCCTCTTTGTGATATTTAACTTTTTTACAAAATTAATATAGGTAATGAGATGATCCACACAAGCCAGCAGTGTGTGCTGGCAGCCCAGAAAGCCAACCCCATCCTGGGCTGCATCAAAGGAAGTGTGACCAGCAGGTTGAGGGAGGTGATTCTCCCNAAGGATTTTAAACTAGAAGAGGGGAGATTTAGATAATAGAAAGAACTTCTTTGCTGTGAGGGTGGTGAGGCACTGGAAGAGGTTGCCCAGAGAAGCTGTGGCTGCCCCATCCCTGGAGGGGTTGAAGGCCAGGCTGGATGGGGCGTGGAGCCACCTGGTGTGGTGGGAGGTGTCCCTGCCCAGGGCAGGGGGGTTGGAACTCGATGATCTTTAAGGGTCCCTTCCAACTCTAACCCTTCTGTGATTCTAACTAGAAGAGGAGCCCTCTATGAGGACTGGAGTCTCTTTCTTAGAGGGCCCCACCTAATACAGGGTGAAAGTGACCCTTGCTCGAAGCAGCTTGATGTCCAAGACTTCTGTATGTACAGAACTTTTGTCAATATCACTAAACCCACCGAGTGTTACCGTGTTGTTTGCTTTGTAAGGGTAAATGCTTTACCTTCTGTGGAGAGATGGTCTTTATCTTCAGTGATAAAATGGGCAAACATGGGAAGGCAAGGAAATAATGAGACCTGCCGCCGACGTCCTACGTAAGCCTTGGGGTGACTGACCATGCGGGCAGATGTATGCAGTTTAGAAGTTTGACTCTTTGATACTGTTTCTTGGGTACTGTAGAAAATGGCTGCCTGTATTTCCTCTGAAGTGCGGTGAATGAATGATTTCAGTGTTTCCAAGTTTGTCCTTTTAGTCTTGATTTATCTTTTCTGTAAAGGAGTGACAAGCAGTGTCTTGGAAAATAGGGAGATATCAAGCAGTATTGATTTCAGGCAATTGCAGTGACCTAGAAAGTGTTGTTTCTCATTGAAAGATTTGGTTGTGTTTTTCTTGTTCAAATAAGCAGATTCAAACTCTTAAGAGTGTTTCAAGTTATTATTACATAATTACTTAAAAAGTCTTTTTTTTGTTTCTTTGCTTGAAAGGCTATAGAAAATTTCTAAGATTAAATACAGTAACCCCTAGAATTATAACTACCGTAAATCTGAAATGTATCTGTAGCTTTTTGGAATTTATCTAATGAAATTTCTGACTAAGGATCCTCTTCGTTCATACTATTGGAACCTTTTATTACTTATTTCCAAAAACTAGAGATCTAGTCTTAAAATCA
>VZRU01018095.1:274179-294206 GCA_013398155.1 Pedionomus torquatus | reverse complement strand
AATAAACGATGAAACAAAAAGGAATGGAGCAAGTGAGCTTTGAAGTAGCAGGACAGGAGGAGATAGTCCTGCACCTGGCTACAGACAAACATTCACTGAAAGTTAGGTTTTGTTCTTAATGTGCTTTTTATGTTGTTCTTAGCACAATATTAATTTATTTGTAATACTGGTAACCTTAAGTATGTGACATTTTGCAAAATCAGGCCTGAAATTTTATGAGTGAAAAACAGTTTTAAAATACTGTCATTAAGCAAAATGTTCATTATACATGCGGCAACAAATATTTCTGTTTCTCTTAGATGCTTCCATTTGCTTTGCATGGCAATGATTTGCTATGGGCGGTATCCAAGGATGGCTTCTGTGAAAAGCTGTCAGAAGCTGACCCTGTCTCCAACAGAGCCAATGCCAGCCAGTTCTGAGATTGACCCATTGAGAGCCAAGACCAAGTTCATCAGTGATGTTGGTAGCACCTCTGTAATACCTTTTTTAAAGTGGGGAAAAAAACTCACAACACCAGCAACAATCAGAAAGAATTTAGAATATCTGAGAGAAACAGTTCTTCAGACACTAAGGTCGATAAAGAAGGAGGAGCAGAAGGTACTCCAGGTGCCAGAGGAGAGATTTTCCTCCAGCCTGTAGTGAAGACCATGGTGAGGCAGGTTGTCCCCTCACGGCCCATGGAGGTCCACAGTGGAGCAATTGTTCACTGTGGAAGACCCGATGCTGGAGCAGGTAGATACACTTGAAGGAGGCTGTGACCCCATGGGAACCTTGTGCCTATGCAGGATCCTAGCAGGACCTGTGGACCCATGAAGAAAGTAACCCACACTGGAGCAAGTTGGCTGACAGGATTTGTGAGCCCCTGGGGGACTCACACTGCCACTATCCGTTTCTGAAGGACTGTACCATTCTGGAGTAGATCCTGAAGAACCGCAGCCTGTAGGAAGGACCTAAGATGATGTAGTTCATGGAAGACTGGATCGTGTGGGAAGGGATCCCACAATGGAGCAAGGGAAGAGTGTGAGGAGTCCTACATCTGACAAGGAAGGAAAAACAGAGTCAAGGTGTGATGAACTTACTGCAACCCCCATGGCCTGACACCCTGGACTGCTGGTGGGGAGGAGGTAGAGAATTTGGGAGTGAAGTTGAGCCTGGGAAGAAGTGAAGGGTGGGGAAAGGTGTTCTAAAACCTAGTTTTTATTTCTCACTAACGCACTCTGACTTTGATTGCTAATTAAACTAATTTCACTAAGCTGAGTCAGTTTTGCGTATGATGATAATTGGCGAGTAATCTCTCCCTGTTCTCATTTTGATCAATAAAAGAGGATAGAGTTCATAGAGTGGGCTGTATAGGAAGAATGAAGCACGCTTTATGAATTGAGTGGAACAAAGAATAAATGAGATGATTACTGAGTGGAGACTACACTTTTGTAAAGGAAACGAGAACTTTATGGTGGCACCCACGGTTGGGCACTTCCCAGGGCAAATGTCAAACTGAGCAGAATAAGTGAAAACTGTATCACCCATGAGAAAACACGCAGAAGAGCTTTAAATGGCTATACAAGCTTCCCATTCTCAACACTGCAATGCTGTGACAAAATTACCAGAGAAATCCACAAGTAATGTGTAAATGTTATCTAACAGGTATGTAGAGTTGATTATAACCTACTTTAACCAAATTTAATGTATTCAACAGCAGAGGCCAGTGAAGTGAATCCAACATTTTTTATGCCCATCATCAGTATGAAGCCACATGAAAGATTTTTGTTTTACAGTATGCTTTTTAAAACTACACACTCATACATTGGTTCAAACACACCAGTGAAAGAGAATGGCAACATTGTAAATTTAAGAAAATCCTCTGCATTGTTTCAAATTAGGCCCTATGTGGTGGTCTCATCTTTTTTATTTTCTTTATTTCCATTTTGGCTGGGGGGGCAGTAAGTACAAACTTGACTTTAATAAATTCAAAGAGGTTATCTGCATAACGATGAATGATGTGGGACTGTTGTAAAATTTCTAACTCACTAACTGAAGATAGAGCAAAGTGAACAATGTAGATATTCTTTCACAGCAAAAGCAAAAGAAAATATGCTTAATAAAACATATACTAAACTAGACAAGTTAGCAAAACATTCCAGATAAGTCATCCATTAAATATTTACCATTTTTAAGATATCCGATGAGACACTTAAATCTGATTATTAGAAGTGATTATTACTTCCCTCTTCAATTAAATTAATTAGTAGTTTTGCTGATTATATAAGCCCTGTATAAGAATTTGGCACTGAAAAATATCTGAGTTGGTCAAATTATATCTTAGAAAAATATAGTATCTATATACCTTATAAATAATAGCATCTTGACAGTTATTTTCTCTGGTCATTTTCCTCAGCTGGAAGCAGACAGAATTGTGTTGTCACCTTCCAGAGGTGTTGCAAAGTTATAAAAACCGTGAAACATCAGCTGTGAGCAACTTGTAACTTCTGATCCCCTCTAACACTTGCTGTTGCCCCATTTTCATGGAGAGAAATGTCTCTGCACCCACTGCCAAAAGTTATTCAACACTGCTTGTTTTCAATGTACTACTCAAAAGAGAGTTTCCAGCTCTCATGTTAGCAGAGTCCTTCTTAGTGAAAATCTCCCTGTGCTTTGTTGGCTTTCAGACAATGCTGAATTTTGAAAATTATGCCAAAAAACTTGATGTCAATTTGTTTTGACACTTCTATTGATTAACATATTGTTGACCATAAACTACTCTGTACAGATTTTTTTACATTCTGTGGTATGGTTACTATTTGATATATAATTTCAAAGGATGTTTGCTTTCTCAAAATCACTTAAAACCATTCTTTTTTCCAGGTTGGTGTGCTTTAGGTGTCCCCGCATCAATGTTTTGCTTGAATCACAGGTGACATTTGCTAGACCCCTCACAGACTGCAAGCTGGACTCCCTGTAGATTAAACTAAATCATAAAATGTGCATGAGGGTTCAAGAGCACTTAGGGTACTCCAGCCACTAACAGGCATTCTGGTTAAAAGCCAAGCTAGAGTAAGTCTGAAGTAAAATTTCTATATTTTACAGGGATATTGTGCTCTCTACAGATCTGTTCCCAGTGGGCTACCCTAATTGCTACCAGCATAGTCTTTGGTTTCAGCCTTTTAAAACTGTTTTTCACTATATGGGTCTTCTAATAACCCCTTCTACTTTGCAGTCATCCTGAACTGTGGAGAGAAAGAATGCAGCTGTTTCACATCAACATCCATATTACGCAACTCAGAAATCCATTTGTCTACCTTAACATATTTCTACCTCTTTCTGATGGTCCTGACTTCCAACAGAATTCTGGAAGATAAAGGAATTACTTGTAAGATATAACCTGGTAGGAGTTTCAAAAATCTACAAAAATTGTGATCAAGAGAGATTAAAGTTATGCCGATAACAATAAATTAAAATTCGTTCAGTTCTGTACCCACGCAGTGAAGCCAGTTAGCAAAGAATACTTCAAATATATACTAATACGTTCTCTGAGCTTCTGTGTCTGTGAAGTTGTGTGCAAGGCCCCAAGGATGTCAAAGCATCTAAAATATGTCCAAGAATCACAGAGAAAGGCATGCCAAAAAACAGTTTACCACTGTAGGTAATTCAGATTATGGGAATGTTCCTAGGCACCAGTTTATTTGTTACTGATACTCTTATGTTCCTCCATTGCCCTTGGAGTCAAAACAGAGTTTATATGCAACACTTTGGCTGCAGACAAGTTTGTTCCTATATAAACTATATATTGACTGTTTGTTTCATCTTGTATGGCATAAGACAATTCCATAGAGCAGATGCTTACAAGAGTCTCTCCAGGAACTGCAGTCAGCTAGATTTCTCTTTTCTAATTAATTATTTAGTTAATAAAAAAGTACCCATGAAGAAATTCCAGAGTAAGATCTATGTAGGTGGTGTAAATAAAACTTAAGCTTATATGCAGAAAAACAAGAAAAAAATGAAATATATATTGTACCTCATTAAGCAATCAGAAAGAGGCCATAGTTCTACAGAAAATGTAATTGTAGTTATACAATTACAGAACATATGAGACTCACAGGAAACAAAAGAAAAAGAAATGCCATTTCCTACCTGGGAGCAGTTTGTAGTAAAGTTAATAACAAAGATCTGTGCAGTCCTGTAGATATTTAAAAATAACAATGCTCACACAGCATATTTAAATATATTTCTGCATATGTGAATAGAATTTTTTTTTTCAGTTACCCTAATCAAACCATTTAAGTCTGATAGAAATTGTCATAATTTATCTGAAGTGCCATCCAAACATGAGGAGAAACTTCTTTACTTTAGGAGTGGCAGAACACGAGAACAGGATGCCTAAAGAGGTGGTCTCAATCTCTGGCAACATTCAAAACCCCCACTGGACATGTTCCTGTGCAACCTACTCTAGGTGGACCTGCTTTGGGAGGGGGGTTGGACCAGGGGATCTCCAGAGCTCCCTTCCAACCGCATTATCTCATCCTGTGATTTATTCTCTGTGCCCTATAATAGAAGTAGCCTGGCTTGCTAGATCTCATTAGTGGATGAAGGGAATTGCAGGAAAAAAAAGCAGTAACACTGTGATAAACTAACCTAAAATGGTGTTTACTGGTGCATCTAACATTTTATTTCTCTGTAAAGTTATTTGAACTTTGTTACTTCCAACTATTACCTTTATAGACTTTGTCTCGCACAGTACAGCATAAACAAAATCATGGTCAACTACATAAAATTGGACTAGATAAATCTTTTTATCTGTCTTCTTTTATCACTGCCTCATCCTGTCTTGCTCTCCTTATTCACACTTTCACTTGCACAGGAAATTTGGGTTCTTTAAATTACCTAATAAGGAATGTTACCATGTCCATCTCTATCCAAGGCATTCTGTGAACCAAAAAAATGCTACTTCTACTTTCTTGCTCTTACTGTCTTTGTTCAGAATTCCTCAAATCAAAGTTCCAGAGTTTTAAAACTCATGAGACTGGAAAAGACATAGAGAGAGGATCAAGAGGTTAAAAATTTCTGCGTGTTTCTTAATCGAACAATAAAAAGACAATGGCAATTTTATTCACAATTTCTAGGGTGGGAGTAGTGAGGGAGTCAAGTCATCAGCTCATCTGAACATTCTACTAAATGTAGAATTATATATCACTGTTATGAGGTGCTCTCTTTGGGCTGATTTGTACCCTTGGAATATGATTGACAGCTGTTTTGATCTTCTGTAATGAACTGGAATTTTAAACTAACATGAACAAGAACAGAATGAGAAGATGAAGAGAGCACAATAATGCATAGCATTTACTTCCCACTCTGTGTTTAGAGAGGAATTTTGCAACCGAGGTTTGCTTTTCTTCTCAGAGTAATGGCAATGTAGATGTTCGTCCCAATTCATCTATAAACTTATTGTAGTGAGTAGGAAGTCACTGAAAAGTATTTTTCTACTACATTCACTTGAGAGCAAAACAAACATGATGACCTTCAGTTCTTCTACCTTTTAGCTTTCTTCTTATCAGAGGATGTCAGCATTTAGCACAAGGACAAATGCCTGCATTTTTGTGAGGAATGTAGACAATGCTGTCATGAAACAAATAGCCTCTAGGAGATAAAAAAAAATTGAAGCCTTTCGTAATGTTTAATGTGTAAAAAATGCAGTTTCAGTGAACCTGAATCACTGTATGTTAAATACCTAAACAAGAAGGAAAAAGCATCTCTTTCTCTCCAAAGAAAGAGATTTCCTGCTCCCCTGAACTGCAGAATTCTACTGAAGAACTGAATACTTGTCAATTATAAAATTTTAAAATAATCTGTTTATTCAAATGCAATATGCTTTTTCCTCCTCAGGTTTATTTTACCACTTATTTTCTTAATTATTTGTGATGTTTAGCTACAGTATGGTAAAGAGACTGAAATCAAAAGCCAGCCACCTTAAGAAGCACATGAGCTGGACGTTTGTCATGCTTTTTCCTATAGGTTATCTCTGACTGAGAGATTTATTTTACCTAGGATTTTTTTTTTTCTCCATATTCTATTAGAATCAAGGTAACATACCATTTGAAATAGCTTTGAAATGTAATAATTCCAAGAGTAATAAGAAATATAATGTGTACAGTTCTGATGGGAAAAGGATATTTCCCACTTACATAGTTTGGGAAAGTAATTGCACAATTTTAAAGATACAGAAGATTTGATGATACTTTAATAGCTTTTGTCTATAAAACTTTGTATTGATTCTGCCCCATTTTGCCCTTTTATTGGTCCAAATTTGTGAATTTCTGGTGAAACAGATAAGGAAATCCATGGTGTAAACCCTCAGACATAGAAGAAAAAAATGTGGTTTTAATCACAAAACTTCCAAAAGAAGTATTGGAAACCTTGCATCTGTTTCTTTGTGTTGCCTTGTTTGCAGAATAACAGTTATTGCTTTAGCAGCTTCTACCACCATATGTGTACAATAAGTAAATGAACATAAAATTGAATGAACAGATAAAAGAAGGCTAAACCCACCCAATTTAAGAAATCCAGTCTCCCTCCTGCTGTGTGCTGGAACATAAACAGAGCGTTGTTCAGATAGTAAGGAATGTCTTTACCAGTATAAGAGGAAACAAACTGGGAGTGTTGCCATTCACCCTGGTTATACTTAGGCTGTAGTGCATCAAACTTCAAAAGTCGTCATGATTGCTCTTCTGTGATCTCATAATACTCGATAGGTTTTGGACCACTGAATCCATGATGTAAACAGTTTCATTGCTACCCCATTCCTAAGCCTTCTGCTAGTTCAGTGTGAAACAAAACATTGTAGACTTTATCCATTCCTACTGTTTTCTAGTTTTGGAACTGGGGTAAGAGCTACTTTAAAGCATTGTCAGAGTTAATTATTGAGACTGTTGAAAACCAGGTAAGTGTATTCCTACACAAAGATTAGCAGTTTTCCACAATTATCATATTCTTGTTTTTAAGAAGTCCAAGGTCTTTCTTTCTATTAATGTGCATTTTGTTTTACACTTTGATATGGATAGAACATTCTTTGTTACATTTCAGTTACTGTATAACTTATCTTTGACCTGTCTCACAAAAGGATTTCTGGGGAATACAGTAGGCAGCATAAGTATTATTTTGTGGCAATTATGTGACAATTATAGGAAAGAGGTGATATCTTTTTCCCCTTATTTCCCACCCTACATTCCATTTTCTTCTGTAAGGTTTCCAGACACAGTTGTCATTGAGAACCTCACAACAGAAATTATTTTGTTACCGTTCTTTCACACGAAGAACAAAAATATTACACATTAATGGAGAATGAAATCATCCATGGAGAAGCTTAACACACTGTAGAAGATGGAAGTAGCAGTAACAGCCTCTTTGTACTCCTTCAAGTTGTAGTATTTGGAAGAGGAAACTTCCTGCCCTGCTTTTACAGAGGAAGTTTTGCAGGGGGTGACCTCATGAGGTCCTTTCCAGCTTGAAGTTTCTGAGTATCATGGTAGGTATAGTCAAGACTGCCACTCATTGTCTGACTATTTTATCACCAACTGTTTTTCATTTGTTTTTTAAAAAACAGATCCAGGAGAACCACTGCCACCTCCCTGCTCACCCACCTTGTGATAAGCATTTGTTCTCAGCGTATTCCAACACCCCCACCACCTGTGTTGCTAGTGTCCCAGAAGTTGTCCTTGCAGGAGATGTCAAGGAAGCTATTGTCTCCTCTTCTGCTCCTGACCAATGTAGTCTTGGCCAGCCTGTTACTCATGCTGTGGGGTAACCTGATATAGACTCAAGTTGCCTATTGACATAAAGAATGGCCTTTCTCCTACTATTCCCTTCCTGTCTTGCTTGAAGAGCTTGTGTCCATCCATTACAGAGCTACAGGCACACAACTTATCATTGCCCCACAGTGTCAAAGATGTTATAGTTCTGCATTCTCACATGAAGTTCTAGCACCTTCTGTTTGTTTGTTTGTCTATTTTTTTACAAAATATTCTTTTTCTTTACAAAATAATCTGAATTGAATAAATGACAAATGTATTAGTAAGTGCAAAATTATTAAATAATAATGATAATGATATNTAGTATTTTTAAGGAATCCTTGCTGAAAATAGTTCACATTATCAGTTCAAGGCATTATGGCATTTATTCTAGTCATGCATAGTAATTGTGACCCTGCTGCAAAGGCCCAGGGCTATACATTTCAAGATGAACCTTTACAGGCAGGTGAAAAACCACAGAAAGGTCTCAGGTGTTTTACTGTTAAAGATTTAATATGTACGGTTACAACAGGAAAGATGTTGATTATTCCTAAATGAACAGTGGTAGAGCATATTAATTATCTTGTCAGTTATTTCCTGAGCTTAGTTCTCCATCTCTTACATGAAAACTGACTTCATTGGGATTGTAGTGATTAGCTACATATCCATCAATCTGATCACCCGGCAATTGACTAAGTTGTTTCCTTCTGAGTTCAAAGGTGAGTGTTCTGGACTAGTTAAAATAAGCTATTAAGAGCTGTTAACATGCCCCTGTTCGTATCTAAGTACTTTCAAAATAAATTTTAGCTCTGAATAGGTGGAGATGCCCTAAAATATGTAGGCATGTCACCTACTGCAGTCTTTCAGCCAGCACTCTGGCAGGTTTCTCTATGCATTGCTTCCAACAGCCTGATGGTAGGTGACCTGCAGGTACTTTACAGGTATTTCTAGATATGCAGACTAAAAACAGCCTACAACCTCTTTTAAGGTGAAAAGAATTTAAAAGTACTTCATGCAAGAGAAATCCCGCCCTCTCTTTCCATGGAATAAACTATTTTTAAGGCAACAGGATTGATGTGACAAGTGTAAACACCATTTAGATTAGCTATTTTAACCTTTTTCTTTGGTGTGCTTATAAAAATGTATACTTATAAAAACATATACTTAACTAATTTTTTTTTCTTCTAAGCCAAAAGGTAGATGTTTTCTTTATCCTTTTTTAATATCACCATTTATATCACCATTCTTCTAAGCATAAACAAATCCCCCCATCCTTACAAACCCTGTTTTTTTCATTAAGCCCAAAAACTCTTCTTAGCTCATTTAATACAATGTCCCCATTAAGGCCTCATGCTACAGAAGGTTCCAGCTTGAAAGAAGTCAATGGCACTCTTAAATCAATTGCAAGGGTCATTGCTAAATCCCCAAAGACTAGATTCTCCTGTCCCTACAATTGCTTGGACTAAATATTCTGTTTCCACAATACTGCTAGCTGTTACTGCCTCAAGGAGTGAGGGAGACTGGAGCAAAGAAATCACACTGATGTGTCATTGCACAGCATATTGCCATTAGGACATCAAGCCAGCATGATTTATTAGCAATTTTAATTAATTTTCTGAGTCATTTCCTAAGGGCTCAATTCTGTAATCTTATTACTATGAACCTAACATGCTATAGTAAGACTATGCTTTCTAATCTTTCTTTTGTTCTGCTTTCATTAGGAAATTCTTGAAATGAAGCAGTTTGCTCTTTAGCATGGAGAAATTTTTCTGTGTATGTTCATTAGAAATTAGTACTAGAAATTGTGTACTAAAGTACATTAGTTCTTTACAAAGTACTCTTCACCCACTTTAATCCTTTATTCTTTTTCTATAAAATCATTCTAGAAGTGATTGAGGTCCTTATGTTAAAGTAAAGAAGCCACGTCTCCCAAATTTTAGATATAAAATAATCTCACTCACACCCCCATTTTATTTTATGTACATGAAGCCAAATTTAATTCCATTTATTTGAGTAAAATCTGGACCTTTTTTTAGCCAATATAAAGAAATAAACTGTGCTCATGAAATTATATAGAGATTATGAACTGCAGAATATCATGCTTTTGCTGTTTGCTTTTTAGCCTCTTCTTTAAAGAAGGAAAAAAAAAATGGTAGCTGATCTGCTAAAAGCTAAGCATTTTGTTATTAGTACTACTTTTTCCCTAGGGAAAAAATTATTTTCCCTAGGGAAAAAATACAACTTTGTAATTGTATGGATTGAGTTATATTTATTGCACCTGACTTTCCATAAGCAGTGTTTAATTGACGTAAATTTACTGCAAAGAGTCACTGACCTAACAAAAAAATTAAAATTGGATTTTTGAGTTACCACTGTATTTTACATGTCATAATGTCTTAAAAAAGTGGGGGGTTTTAATCAGAAATGTGTGATATCATTACTTTGATAGGGCATGAATATCCTAATTATTTTAAATATTTTTTATGTGTTACTTAAAATTTTTAATTCCCACATAATTGTCAAGTTCAAGTATCATGTCTGTTAGAGAAATGGAATTTTAGGGGATGAAATTTTTATATAGGGTCAATAAACATAGTTTTAACATAGAACACTAAGAGAAGAGAATCAAGGCTTAGGAACTTAGGAAATCAGGTATGTTTCTTATTCATGAGAGAACACAGAGGTATATACCCTTACAGTGGTCCAGAGCATTTAGAATGAGATATGAAATTGTTATATAAAGATCAGTATCATTCCTAACCCCTCCAGAATACCCTAGAAATAAAGGATAAGTACAGAATGAAGAAAGATATTTTGTGGGCCCTGTAAACTTTAAGTGACTTATATTATGAGATAAAAAGAAATTCAGCTGTCGTGTATGTTTTTGAATCTTTCTGCCACTGTTTATCGCTTATAATTTTTCCAATATTTTTCCATTCTGACATACAGGGAAACTAATTGGCCACAAACTAGAAAGCATAAGAGATTCTGAAATATGTAAAATTTCAATTGGGAAATAAGGTGAGTTAAGACATCATGGTTCCATATGTCAAAATTATATAAAGTTTTGTGGGTGTAATCCACTATAACCCTTGTGGAAGGTTTTGCTTGTTTTTGTTTAATTTTGTTATTAGCAGCATTATTACAATTAACTGTAAAAATTTTAAAAGAACTGATTCTCCCATGTGCAAAAGCTATATTTATACATTATTCTCCTTCGTGCGGGTGTTTAGATTATTTACAATGTGCAGAGAAAATACATGTAGTGCTTTTGTGAATGTCAGAACTGTATTCAGTGTGCTGATGTAATTAGTGAGCATTTTGATAATGTAAAAATTGTTTTTCAGGTTCTTGCAGCAAAAAGAAATAAGAACTTTAAAGAAGAACATTTTAAGGCATCTCATAATTGTAAGGAATGTAACATTTAACGTGTTTCTGTTCTGATAGTGATGAAGTTGCAAAGAACACAGGTGAACAAGAACTACATTTTTCACACTGTCTGTTTGCATCAGCAGAAAATGGACATAAAAAACTGAAAGCCAGTTGCATTAAAAGCCTGTGGTACTGTTTTAAACATGTAACTTTGTCACCAGTCTTGTCTTCATATTCTTTTAAAAGTCTGACATAATAAGTAGCTCAAAACAAAGAAATTACCTCATTCCAGCTCAGGTGAAAGATTGAATATCCTTCCTCTTCTCCCCAAAATTGCAACAAAAAATAAGAATGACAGAAGTCCTGAAGAACAGACTAGAAGGAGTCTCAAAGTCCTGAAGGAGAGAGCAGTGAGGCCAAGAGCAAATATAAGACTGAAGATATATGTAAATTAAGCACTTAAAATGTTCCACTCAGAAAAGCAAGGAGCAGTTGTTTATTTGAAATTGTTTGTCTGGATAGATGTCAACGAAGGCAGTATACAGCTTACACATGTTAGCTCAGTTATTAAATTTCTTCCTAAACTACCTCCCCACTAGTAATTCAAGCCAAAATATTTTTTGCCTAGGCAGACTCCATAATGCTTACAACTAGGCCTTCTTTTCCCATTTCTAGTTTCTGATTACCACAATACTTTTTGCTAATTTATATATTTTGTGTGGATTAAATTGTGAGATTGCAACAACTAAAACATATAAGACTGATTAACAATTAATTTGCTGTATTTAAAAGCAAAGATTTTTTAAAAATAGCTGGTATGTCAATTGCAAGAGTCTTAAGAGTTAAGATTTTCTATGTGACTGTGTAGTCCCCAAGTGATCTCTGAAAACCAACTTCTGTTTTGTTCTGTGGACATAATATAAAATATGTACAATATATGTACAATATGTATATTGTAAAATATACAACAGTGTTCCCAGCTTTTCTGTGGAAACAAGTACCTGCACCTTGTTCTTTAGGGTAGATTTGACTCTCTTCTTTCAAAAGACATTAAGGATGAAAAGCTCCATGGAAGTGAATAGAGTCACACTGGTGCACAAGTGCTGTAAATGGAAGAAAAAACAGGCCAAGTTTTGTGTTTTGCAGAATGAACTGGAACTTTAGAGTTGATATTTCTTTGTTAAATACCTTCAGAATGCAAATTTCCATGGCAGTTTTCATTATCACAATAAAGAGCAGAACTGATCTGCAGGGCAGTGAAGTGCAGTTAAGGAGAACTATAAACAAGTAGAGAGAGATCTGTTTTCTGAACTCCAGGGAGAGCACACAGCAAAGAGACCCTCTAAAAGCACTGTGGAAAATATACTTTCTCCTCTGTTATTGGGATTTTTTTGAAGGATGAAATAGTTATTGATTATTTATTCTCTTGATACATAAACTTAAAAAATATTAGCAGCATACCTTCATATGGGAAAAATTGAGATTTGTTCTTTTCCAGAAAAAGTGTGCTGAGTGGTTTTGTATCTTCAGTGATAATTGTACTTCCATATCATTATAATACATAAATTATTTGAAAATCTCTTAACTAACCTTGAAAAAAAACTAAGCCTGTTTTCAGAAGGGTGACATTCATCCTCAGTAATTTTGAATGCAGTTCTGTTTTTTAAAGGAAGAAGGTGGCAGCTGTTCCTTCCCGGGAAATTTTTGTCTAGTTCAGCTAATGACTCTATATAACTAGCAAGAGTGTACTTCATTAACTAGCAGTAACATTTCCCACACCTTCAATTAACACTACTTTTGCTTAATCTAATATTCGTTAAGACACGATATGATCAGAAAACATCATTGCCAGCCAAGTGTTCCTCAAACAGAACAGATTTATCTCTGTGGCACCTCATTAAAATGCAAACTATATTGAAATTGATTTTCAGGACTTTCAGGCAGGAATGTTTGTAATAATGTTAATTTGAAAATTTCTTTTTTTATATATATTCTGTATGCTGTGGTTGCCATGTTTAGCCTGAGGCTATTTGTATTGTGCAGACAGAAAATGAACAGCGAACATTTATTTCTCATATCTTTCTGTGGAACCTGAGGCGCATGAAGATATTTGTGCTGTAACAGGCATAGTCAATCTCCTTCACTCCCTTTAGTCACTATATATCAACAGCAAACTCCCAGCTAGTCTTGCTGCAGCAATTAACCTGCCAGGGCTTTCTACTGTCAGACTCAGTAATAATAAACTCCCCCCAGTGAGAGATAGAGCTATAGATCCTTGCCCTGCAACTTCCACAGTGGCTGAATTATTCAGAATCAGCATGATTAAAGAGATGACATGGTATTAGTTAAAAAGACATACTTTTTTTCATACTGACTGAGGTTGAAATGTATTAAGAAATAACAGTGGAAGAAAATGGGTCTTTACCATATGTCCATAGGTCTTAGAAAATGGATTTCTCAAAAAGTTTTTTATAATGCTTATCATTTTGAAAGTTTAAGGATAAAAATGTCAATAGTAAAATGGTTGGCAATGTTAAATCATAAGGCAACTGTAAACCCACAAACCAAATAAATCATAGTAGAAAATCATTTGGAACATGAAAACAAAGGTATTAATTGGGAAAAAAAATTGAAATGTTGAAATTGCTTTTTTAAAGTAAAAGAGAAACTCACCACTCATAATTTTTAGTCAGTGCTACTGTGTAGAACATTTTAAGATATGTGCTCTGACAGATATATTGAGAAATATGAAGGTTCTCCCTAATTTATAATTTTCCCTTTTTTTTTTTCCTTTTATAAAAAAGAGGGAAAAAACCCAGCATGGTTATAAATGTTGTAATATATTGCAGACAAATCAATGTTTATATTGCCCTGGTGCTAGGACAGGAGTGTAATGTTAAACATTCATAGCAAGTAAGTTTACTGAAACAAAGTAATGGGAAAATGAACTTAGTTTACACACTTCTAGTCCCATTAAAACCTTAATTAATTTGCCAATCTCAGTTTACTCCACCACCTGATAACACATTCTTAACTAAAAGCTCCTAGTGATTCCCAGGGGAATGATCTCTCTAAAAGAGATGCATGTTAGAAGCGATGTTAAAGGAAGTCAAATTCTTATTCTGTGACTACTAGAGCAATATGAAGTTATATTCTTTGTCATGCTATCTAGATTAAATGGAACAAATCTGTTGATAGAGAAGTATAGAGAGAAATATTTTTTTGGTTTATCCAGACCTTCAATCCAAGTACAAATGCATAAGCAGGGATTCCACACTAAAGCATTTTTCCTATCATTACAAAATTAAAGGGTTAATGAGTGCAGGTAGACAAACTGCATATATGCAATATGCTTATAAATCACAACAAAGGTTAAATTGTATGAAATAAAATAAACTTCTGGAAATTCAGTGTAGGAGGAAGTACTCATTTACCCTTCTTTAAAATTGTTGGTGAATCACTTTTACACATAGAAACAAATGAACTGCCATTTGTCATAGAGGATTAATTTCACAGTGCAGCACTCTGTACTGTGCTGATTGTACAAAGAGATGTTCTAAATTCTGTGTTCTGCCTTTGCATCATCTATGATCATTCATGGCACTCATCTGAACCAGGATGAGTTCTTAAAAAAGGAGAAATTAGTGCATATATCATTGATTCCATGTAACAACTTCAAATCCAAAACAAATGTTCTGTTGTACTAAACATTTGGGATTACATTCTTACATATTTAAGTTAGTCAGAACTGAAAAGGAGATCTCAAACTCTTAAATCTTATATACCTCATATTGCGGGGTTTTTTTAGTTTTTTTTTTCCTGTAATAGATAAGACGTGAAACCTTAGAACAGTTTTGTCTAGTTTTGAACCTTTCAGATGTTCGCTTATCTCAAAGAGCTAACTCTCCTATGAGCAGAACAGAAGCAAAAGAGAAGCCAAGGCAACGAAACTCACCAAAGCCAGACCTGAGGCCTGGATGAGCTCCAGAGATGATCCAAGTTTGCGCAAGACACCAGAGGTGAAAAGTTTACGGTGAAGAAGACTTCTGACTTCATCCCTGAGACCCCTAATGACCACTACCAAGAAGGTACAGACACAAAGGGGTGGAGAGCTAATTTTAATACCAAGCGGGGACAGCTCATGAATATGTACAGGTGTATTATGTAATCTCATGAATATGTAACAATTAGGACATATAACCCCAGAAAATGACCATGCTTGGGGCACACACCTTTGGGAGTGATCCTGTGTGTGTCCAGCACTGAATAAACATACCTCCTTTATAACCCTCTAAGGTTGTGAAGCTGCTGTTCCGTGTGTCAATATTACCACTGAAAAGTATTCACAGTGCTTTTTACTAGGAACAATTTGTGTTTCTCTGTTTTAGTACACTAGGCTACACAGTAGTTTTGATTTGTTACATTTCACAGAGTTGAAGCACTACAAACATCATTAAGGCTTCGTGTATTCACAGGAACAAAGCCTTTAATGGACAACTTTTCAAGAAACTGATTGTCACAAAACTTTCAAAACTAAACACTAAAAACTAGACTATCAATTAATGAAAATATTAGTATTTTTAACATATTTTTAATGAAAAGCAATGACCTTATTTAACCACCATATTTTAGATGACCAGATAATGATCATTTAGAAATTATGTTTATCTTTGTTTTAACAGATTGTTTTGTGAACTTTCTTTCTCAGTTAGCTGAACTGAAGGCCGAAGACTTCCAAATGTTTACATCCTAAATTCATACTTATGTATCTAAACAAATCACAAAGTTCTCAAAAGTGCTGCTCTTGCCACTGCTCCCACTGAAATCATCAACATTACTGAAATGTGCAGTATGTCTGAAAATCAGGCTATGTATAAGTGCCAAGTATAGAATGAAAGATGAGCATCATCACTACTCAGAATGCATCTTGGGCAAGAGCCAGTAATCTTCTCTTATGCTAAGCAGTAATATGTTTGTGAGTTTTGAAAGGTCTACTACAAATTTTACTCTGATACAAAGTATGAATAGAGATGGCACAAGCCAACACCTTTGTCTTTTAGCAATGTTTAGACTTACTGCTGCCCTTCAAAAATATCACCTGACCAACTTTTCCTTCAAGAGTTTCTATTTTCAATATTGTTTGGTCTACAGACAAATACAACAAGAGTTAATGTGAGGACTATATATCACAAGCTTTTCACACTGTGTCAAGGCGACAATCATAATCTAGACAATTTGATTTGTTCACGTTAGTGTGACATGAATCAATAACATATTACAAGAAAATGTCTATAAAAATACTTAACATGCATAAGAACAAGCAATCAACACATACTTTCAAGTCTGTGGTTAAACAAATTCTGCTTTGCTAATCCTCTAAACCTGGTTTGAACTCATTAGGCAGAGACAGAAATTTAAAAAAACACAATTCACCCTACCTTAGTAAACCATGAGTTTTAAGCATGACCTATTTCAGTGTGCCACATACCTTTGCTTACCCACTGCCTACAGAGAACGCATAAACTAGCACAGACTAGATATTTAAGTACAAAAGGTGAAATCTTGCCGAATTATAGAATGGTTTTGGTGGAAAGGGACCTTAAAGATCATTGAGTTTCAACCCCCCTGCCATGGGCAGGGACATCTCCCACTGCACCAGGTTGTGCAAAGCCCCATTCAGCCTGCTTTTGAACACTTCCAGGGATGGGGCATCCACAACTTATTCAGGAAGCCTGTTCCCATGTCTCACCACCCTTGGAGTGAGATATTTCTTCCTAATATCTAATCTAAACCTACTCCTTTTTAGTTTAAAAACATTACCCCTCATCCTATCACTACACTCCCTCATAAAGAGTCCCTCCCCATCTTTCCTGTTGGCTCACTTTAGATACTGAGAGAGTGCTAGAAGGTCTCCTTGGAGACTTCTCTTCTCCAGGAAGAACAACCCCAACTCTCTCAGCCTGTCTTTATTGGAGAGGTGCTCCAGCCCTCTTGTCATCCCTGTGGCCTTCCTCTGGACCCATTCCAACAGGTCCACATCCTTCCTGTGCTGTGAACTCCAAAGCTGGACACAGTACTCCAGGTGAGCTCTCACAAGAGCAGAGTAGAGGAGCAGAATCACCTCTTTCAACTTGCTGCAGGCTCTTCTTTTCAGGTCTGGGCTGTGACTGCATGTTGCCATCTCATACTGACATACTCATCCACAAGCACCCCTGAGTCCTTCTCCTCAGGGCTGCTCTGAATCCATTCTCCACCCAACCCCAACCTGTATTTGTGCTTGAGGATGCAGCAACCCAGGCGCAGGAGCTTGCACTTGGTCCTGTTGAACTTCATGAAATTTGCACGGGCCCACCCCTCAAGCTTATCCAGGTCCCTCTGGATGGAATCCCTTGCCTCCAGCATGTTGACTACACCACACAGCTTGGTGTTATGGTAAACTTGCTGATGGTGCACTCAGTCCCACTGTTCAAGTCATTGAAAAAGATGTTGAGCACTGGTGCCAGTACCAGCCTCTGAGGAGTGCCACTAGTCACTGACTTCCACTTGGACTTCAAGTCATCGACCACAACACTTTGAGTGTCATCATCAACCCCAAGGCCTTATCCACTGAGTGGTCCATCCATCAAAACTATGCCTTGCCAATCTAGAGACCAGGATGTCATGTGGGATTGTGTCAATCGTTTTGTATAAATCCAGGTAAAATACATCTATTGTTCTCCCCTTATCCACCAATGCTTTAGCACTATCCTAGAAGGCTACCCAATTTGTCAGGTGTCCTTCTGAACAAGTTATCCGACTCCATGATAAGTAGTTACATGGTACTCCTGGGGAACTGGATAAATGGCAGGGCTCAAGTCGTAGTCATGAATGGGGCTACACCTGGCTAGTGACCACTCAACAGTGTTGTTCCTCAGGATTCAACTCTAGGGCCAGTTCTGTTTGATATGTAAACAATCTGGACACAGGACTTGAATGCATCATTAGCAAGTTTTCTTTATCACCATTATAGAAAGTTACTAAATTTGTCAGGCATAATTTACCTTTAACGAAGCCATGTTGCCTGTCACCAATCACCTCCATATTTTCCATGTTCCTTAGTAGAATTTCCAGGAGATTGACCAGCTTGTAGTTCTTTTTTTTTCCATTTAGATGGTGGGGTTATATTTCCCCTTTTCCAGTCAGTGGGAACTTCACTAGACTGCCATAACTTTTCAAATATAATCTGCAGGTCCCTCCAGGACATGAGGATGAATGTCATCAGGTCCCATGGACTTGTGCAGTTTCAGGTTCCTCAGCTGGACTCAAACCTGGTCTTCTACAATGGGCAGTACCTCATTCTCCCAACCCCTCACTTTGCCTTCTGTAAGTCGGGTGGTGTGGTTAGAGCACTTGCTGGTGAAGATCAGGGCAAAAAGCTCTTTGAGTACCTCAGCCTTCTCCATGTCCTGAGTAATCAGGTTTCTTTCCTGTTTCTTTCCAGCAAAGGCCCACATTTTTCCTTAATCTTTCTTTTATCACTGAAATACCTGCAGGAGCTTTTGTTATCCATCACCAATTTAACTCTATTGTGGCTTTACCTTGCCTAACCTTGTCCCTGGGTGCTCCGTAAATTTCTCTCTATTTCTCCTAGGTTACCTGGCATTGCTCCACACTCTGTAGGCTTCCTTTTTCTGTTTAAGTTTGTCCAAGAGCTTATTATTCATTCATGCAGGCTTCCTGGCTTTTTTACTTGACTTCCTTTTTGTTAGGATACATGGCTCCTGAGCTTGGAGGAGGAGATCCTTGCATTTGAACCATCCTATAATTTTTAGGATTTGTTGTATTATACATATGTTCTTTAAGCTTCTCTGGCTCTCCACAAATTCAATGTTTTTTGCTTTCTTGTCTTTTTCTATTTCAGAGATATAGTCATGATCAAATAAAATATTAGCTTGAATGGATTTCACTCAAAAGTGTCAGCCAAAGGGCACCCAAAATAGTGCAAATAAAGTTGGGAGAGAGTAAAAATATATTAATGAGTTTTTCAACAAATTTTAAAATAATAGTTATCTTTATTCAACAGTGTGATAAATGCATATAGCTACAAAAATACCCATTATTCTTTATTCCCCATTACTCTGAAGGATCTTATTTCCTCAAAGTATTTGCTGCTTCTCCTGAAAGTCATGGAGTCTTAAGGCCCTAAACCACAAAGTCCTTCCAACATTCCTGCTTTTCCTAATTTGTTTATGTCCTGCAGCTGGCTAGGCCTCTCTGATCCTGAGAACCTCTTTTCCTGGACAAAAAATTTCTTGCTACCTCTCTGAACCTTCCCCAAAATATTATATTCCTGTTTATCAACATTCTACTTAGTTTTTTGTTCTGCTCTTGAAGTTTTTGCCTTCTCCAGATTCCACAACTGTCTAAAGATAAAAGACCAAGTCTCCATAGTATAACTTTGTCTTGATTTGAGGTAAAATGAACCAATTTTCTGTTTGATAGTTTTACTTTCTTAGCTGGGCCTCTTCTAACTAACTGAACTCTGAAATTAACAGCACATTGTTCAGAACTGTTTTGTCTCACAGTGATAAGACCTGATTATACCAAGGAATGGTATGCAGAGAGGCCCTTGTTTAGACTTATTGCTAGAAGAACCAAGGTCAGATAATTTTCGCCATTTGCCCGTTGGGGGGTCGGAAACGGAAAAGCGTAAAGGGGTCCCACCTGCAAGGAGCAGCAGACAGGACAGGTGACCCAGAACTGACCAACAGGGGTATTCCATGCCATGCACATCATGCCCCCTATAAAAGCTGAGGGATCAAAGGATCAACTCTCCTTCTTCGATGGCCGACGTCCAAGGAGGGACCTGCCTGTTCATCTGCCTTTGATCCTGATTGG
>VZRU01018095.1:225489-239051 GCA_013398155.1 Pedionomus torquatus | reverse complement strand
GAGAAATATATCTAAATATGACCACTATTCTTATTTTCAAGTACTGACTTCTCAGATTGTGACTTCTTTCTCCTATTTTAAACCAAGAGTAATTTTCATCATCATCATCATGACAATCCTCATGTGAAGAGCTGAGAGAAATAAAGTATGTACGTACAAAAAACATTAGAACATGAGCATCAGCATTTTAATCACCATAACTAAATGTATGAAATAATCCCCATGTTTGTCTCTCTATAATGATATATTATTATGTAAATACAGGGTGACATGATGACAAGAACTTCTTTTGGAGTTTTGGAAATGTTCCCTGTATTCCAGACTTTTCCCCCATTTGAAACAGACTTAAGAGTACAATTTATCTTCACCATTCTACAATTAGAACTTCAGAAAAAAGTGGCAAACTGTAAGGACAAAGACTGTAGCCATCCACTGCCATTAACAAGAGGAAAGAAGACTGTATTGTAACCAGACCCTTTCATTAAAAGTTTCACCATCTCTCCATGTGTGCAGAGGTTACTGCTCTTCTGCAGCACTTATTGACAATGAAATGGCAGTTTGGAATATGGATTTGAAACATTCCTGTCTTCCTAAAAGACAACAGTTCAGTGGAAGGCTCTGCTCTTCTTCATCAGCTTCCTAAATGCATTTGGGGTCAGCTTAGTGTCAGCTATGATTCATCTTAGAAAGCTTTATCAGTTTACACTCAGAACAACAAAACCATGCTCCTGATCACAGTGACACACTAAGCTTAGTGACACCTTTTAGTCAGTTCTTTGTAAGAGAGGTGAACAAATTAAAAGTTTTGCCCTATCCTCTTCTTTTCTCAGTTTGAAGTTCTTCTGGTCACTTTGGGGGGCCTTAATCTTGTAACAGGAAATTTGCTTCTAACAACATAACTAAACACAGAGATATATTTCATCTTCTTATCAGTCCAATACAACATTTTTTTTCTTGATCTCTTTTGTGAAAACACTTCATATATGCCGAAAAGATAATAAAGCAATGCAACAGTACAAAAAGGTACACAATTTGTGGAAGAGATGACAAAGTTCACAGCTACATCAAACAAAAATGTAACCTGGCAAATTATCTCCCAAGTTAGCCCTTGGGAAAAAAGTTAGTCATATAAGTGACCATGTTACGTAAGGTACAATAGGGCCTGAAAATCAGGATAATATAATCATCTTGAACTTAGTCACCTGTTATTTTTGTACATCATTTCAGCCTCAACCTACTCTGATGGTTTCGTCCCATATATTTATTTGAATTTTTAGTGATCTATCACGACTCTACCTGTATGATTCAGTTGAGAGACTTATTTCTCCTAATAGTTATAGTCATTATGTATTCATGAAACCTGAACCTTCAGCTTTAGTGCAGGTTATTTAGTCTTTTCACTAAAATATTTTGTAAGTAAATTATGTTTAAGTGATGAGAATTAAACACTGAAAATACAGTGTTTCTCCGACAGACAAACAAATTGTAAAGAAATTAAAATTAGATAAGAAATCCAGACTAGAACTCCAAACCTTAGATGAACAGAACAAACACTTCTTTTCCACTAGGCTAAATGGACTCCCAGCACCTTACCATGACTCTAAAATAAAAAGGTATTGTTTTGGCCCACCAGAGGGAGCCCATAATATTTCATGAATGCAAAAGGATCACACTGACAATTACATAGAAAATGAAAGTTACAGGTACCATGTATATATGTTTGTATTTACATGTGTGTTATGCGTTGCCTAGCTTGCCTGAGATTCTAGCACTCATGTCAGAGCATCAAAAATACCAGGTCAGTAACAAGTGTATTTCCATGAAAGGACACCAGGGACAGATATGTACAGCTATATCTTTGGATGAAAGTAAGAGAGCAGTAAAATGTTGAACATGAACCAATTTGATGTGTATTTAATATCAATATAGGATATGGCTAAAATTTTGGGTATATTAGTACTTACTCAATGCTGCTTGTGATAAGTTTTCTTTGATTTTGACCTCCCCAGAAATGGCATAGGATCTTAACTAAATTCCAGGTTCCTTTACCTTCTATAAAAGTGTTTACCTAAATAAATAAATAAATTTTAAAATGTAATCACCTATCTGTTGCTCACTTTTTTTCTCACATTTTCTTTCACAAGAAAGACAGACCATCAACCTGCTGTAACAAAGCAGGACAAACCAGAACTGAGACTCTATGAACATGGGCAGAATTTAGCTGATATGTGTCCTCCATACAGACAAAATGGCTAAAGAGTTCCCGTTGCTTCTTACCACCTCTGTAAAGTGACAAACAAAGAAGAGCCACGACCGCAGCAGTGAAGTGCTGCTTGTGACACCATGTGAAATATGGGCTAAGAGTTCTTTTCTCCTCAGTTGCTCCTACTGGTGTCACTGTCAAAATGTTTACTTCCTCCCAAAATAATTTCTTGTCCTTGACTGTGTATTAGTGTTTTCCTTACCATTCTTTTATATATACAGAGGACACCAAGGACAAAGCACTTAACATGAACAGGCACCTAGTTTTGTATTTCTGTTTTTAGTCTTGTATTTTACTCTGCAATCAGTATGACTTCACTATTTCCAAAATCCTCAAGTAGCTTTTTTCACTTGATACCATCAGTTAATGAAAGAGACATAAAAGTGCACTAGCTTTTTAGCGATTTGTCAAACAAGAATTCCAACAGCTTTGAATACCCAACATTTCTTTATTAACATACTATCGGCTCTTTGTAATGTTGATGTTGCTGTGTTTTCTAAAAAAAGCTGGTTAAATATTGTATCATGTAAAACTTCTAATCCCTGTGAAATACAGTCTTCCACTTTTCATCCACTAATGTATCAAGGTCTTTATATTTTACGGTTTTCTGCCAAATTGAGACACCAGCAGTCAGGATAAAAGGACATTCCAGTTTGGGGTTTTTTTTTTTGAACATATTAACGTTATAAAAATTAAATACCATTTATTATTTTTTATTTCTTGTGGAACTAATTAAAATATAAAAATATTTAATAGAACTATTATACTTGATTTTTTAAGGAGTTCTTTGCCCTGTTTAAATTAGATGCACACTGAAGTGAACATTAATAAGAAAATCAGGGAAAAAATCCAAATTAAATTTGAAAATACTTACCAAGGAAAAATGTAGATCTTCTGTATGACAGTGACACTCATTCAATCAAGTCACAAGTGATACCATAATACCATATGTCCATCCAAACTAGCAGACCTCGAACATTGTCACACCATTTGATAACAAAGATTCTAACCTCTCTCTGTATTGATTGATAGAGAAGAATTATATTTTCTTAATTTTCTTCTTTAATAGATTCAGAAATAAAACACAAATCTCATACACTATATTGCACTAAACTGAGTTCTGAAACCTGGCAAACAATTTATTTGCGACTGTCATATTTTACAAGAACAAATAATCTGTTATGGAAGCTTCCGGTTTTTTTATCAGATGTGATGGAAGAGAGCTAGATTAGAAACTAAATGATCCTACTGCTTGCTATCAGTAGGATCCGGCGAAGAAGTCCAATTATCCTTTTCTACAAAAGATAGTAGACAAAAGATATCAATTGTATCGTTACAAGTTTATATATAATATAGAAGAATGGAAGAATTCAGAATATTAAAGCATTCAAATAATTTGTTTTTATTGTTAAATAAACTCTCAGAAGATATGTTTTTCACCAATTCATCAGTAGAATTAAATAACAATTCTTATTCCAAAATGATTCTCATTATCACAAATACCTGGTTTCTTATGCTAACAAATTTCAGGCCTCTCATGGTACCTCATTGCCAGCACCACTTTTAGGCAGCATTAGATGTAGTGCACCATTAGCTAGTCATCAGGTTTATTATTAAACAAATACGAAGCAGATGTGGCTCTCAAAGTGTGATTACTGTAAAACCCTTCAAATCCAAACTCACTTACACAGTCTCCCTATAGTTTTACTCAATTGATTAATGCCAACTTGTTTATCACTAAACCAATTATTTAATTTAACAAACCACTAAATCCTCAGTTAAAATGCATTATGTGTCCCCTTCTTGGGCCTTAAATAATTACCCGTGCCTGCAATGTCCTCTAATCTCTTTCTTAATGAACATCATTAGCCCTTAATAAATTAAAAGGACATCAAGATGAGTCTTAATAAATAAAAAAAAAATAAAAAAAAGAGAATGTTTTCAAAGGAAGGAACTATGTTAAATGTTTAGATAGTGGAAAATGAACAGCTACTTCTCTGCTATATGTCATATTGGTGACTAACAGTCATCAAAATTTAGAACAGAAAAAGCTCACAAAGCAGGTGACTTAGAGCCAAATCTAACAATGCAATGCTGAGCATCACAAAATTTTGTCTTAGGTTATTGACTCCCAGGCTGGATCTAACGTAATTGACTAACATCTACGCATCCCAGTTTGGTAGCTTAAAATGGGATTCATAATAGTCAGCATATTGACCTCATTACAGAGATCTTAACTGATCGTGGCAGTACTGCATGACTGGAGAGCGTTTGCACAGAGGCCTGATAGGAGTCATGCAGAGAAATAACTATTTCCTGGTAATGATTTGACTTAGGCTGCTCAGTCTGTCAAGATAGAAGCAACTTTGGGTATATGCAGAGTGCGCTTTTCTAGGCATTTGTCTGTACATCTGGGTTATTCCTAAGGAGAAGGTAGGCTTGGGAGTAAATTCTATGCATCCCAACAAGAATTTCCATTACTATAATTTGGCTACAAGTGCCATATTCTACTGAAGTGCAGGCTTAAATATTTAGTTGTATGTTGTTGGGTTCTTTCTCCTTTCAGGAAGGACAGTTTGACAGAGAGACTAGAGAAAGACTTATTTGGGTTTTAGCATATTTGCTTATCGGCAGACATTTTTCCTCACAGTGAGTTCTGGAAAGTTTTGCCTAGTCCAAAAGAACATCCATTCTACAAAGAATTTTGCTCCTCAGAGTGTGTTATTGACTCCTTCATCTCCTTTTCTTGAATTAATTCTTTGTGCCTATATCTAAGAACCATCATACCAAATAAATTACTTCCCTTTCTGATGCCACGTTATGACCAATTCTTGCAGTCTGTGCAAGGAAAAAGCTTAATGAATGTAAACAATGCTGTATGAGGAATGGTCCTTAAGAGAATTATGAAGTACAAACGATTCTGCTTAACTTCACACTAGCTATAAGAGAAAGTCTTGTTGATGATAGGAGCAGACTGGTTTTCTAAAAGAACTGGGTAAAGAGCAGGACACAGATTTCCTACTCTTGAGTGAGACCCTTAATCTGGAGAGAGGTCTTAAAAGATCAAGATGGCCTGACAGAAGTATGAACTGTTTTAGTAACTATAGTAATTACTGCAGGCCATTCCTGGCAGTGTCATCCGAGTGGATTAGTGATCCTGGCAAGCTGGTATTTTTGTCTGAAGCAGATTTTTTCTTGAAACTGTCATTTGTTCTCAAAGCAGGAAAAACTGTGTAATGACTCTTTTGTTTAGATGGTTTTGTGCACATAAAGGAAAAAATTACAATTTCTATAGTCCCAGAAGATGGCAAAATGTGACCCAGTGAATATTTCACAGGTCTTCTTATAAAGCTTCACAGTTTCATCTTTACTCAGGCACTGTATATTGTAGCAGTGCTTTGTGTTTTTAAAATACCTAAATGTTTTGTATGTTGCACAGAGTTATGTTTGCTGTAGGTACTGTGAGAGACAACATTAAGAAGATGGTGAAATACTTGTTTTGCAAAAACTCCAGGGAGCCCCATAAGAGGTAGAACCAACTCTTTGGATCACCTCAGTTGGAACTACAGCTTTAGGAATCAAAAGCAGAAAGCTGCAAAGGCTTTTGGAAAGACTGTTGGATTAGTCTACCTCTGGCCAGCAAATCTTGGTCTAGTCTTAAACCCCTTGCCTTTTTTTGTAGAGGCAGGAATGGACAGAGCCAATTCAAGCCCTCCTTAAGCTCTTGTAGAAGTTACAAAGTAAGTGACATACAGTATGTTTGGAGTTCCAGAAAACTCCTGGCAAGGTCTTATCTAAAGCATATTTAAAAAGTCAAGCCTTTGGAGATAATGAGGGATAGTCCTCTAATGAATTTACAATTGGTTAAATGACACTAAGAAAAGAGTAATACTATACAGTCAATATCCAGTATAGATGGAGGCTACGAGAAAAACATGTCAGAGACATGTTTCCTACCAACTGTGTTTGTCATAGTCATAAATGATCGGGAAACAGCAATTTGAAAAAAGAATTAATAATATATAACAGTTGATTGAAAGAAGTCTAAAATTACTAAGTTTTGCATAAGAATTTCATAATAGAGAGTGATAGGGGGAAAAAGAGATTATATTTAGTAGTGGTGCTAAATTAAAAAATGGGACAAAGAGAAAATGTGCCCACTAAATTAAATCTTTTTGGAAGGAAAATGGATTTCAGAGCTACCATGGACAACTCTCTAAAATGCTCAGCAGGAGGGAAAAAAAAAAAAGAAAAAAAAAAGAATGCTAACAACTATTAGAAAAAGAAAAGCAATTAAAACATATATATATAAATCCATGAGAAAACAGTTTCAGCTGTGGCATCCCCACCTCAGCAGAAATGAAAAAGAACTACAAAAGAGAGAAATGAAAAAAACAAGATGGTCAGGAGTATGGAATGGTTTCTACAAAGACTAACCAAAGAGACTGCTCAACCTAGGAAGGGAATGGTCAAGAATTTGACAGCTCCCTATAAAATCATTAAAGGCATGAAGAAAGAGAATAAGTATGGCTATTCACCATTCCTAATACACACAGCCTAGGAGGAGCCAAATAAAATTAGCTCTCAGTGAGTTTAAAATAAAAGGAAGTACTTTTTTAAACAAATCCTAACTAAATTGTACTACATGCTGAAACAATTACATTCATAGAAGAGTAGTGAGGGGGGAAAAAAGTGAGAAACAACTCTGCAAAGAACAAGGTCGTTGAAGAAGGAGACAGAGGTAGTGCTGCAAGCACTGCAGCAGACAATCTCCATGAAGCTTGTGGGAGAGACCATAGTGGAGTGAAGTTGAGACTGGAAAGAAGGAGATGGAAGATGTTTTAGTTTTGTCTCTGTTTCTTACCATCCAACTCTATCTGAATTGGTAATAAATTGAAATACTCTTCCCTAAGTTGAATCTGTTTTGTCCGTGACAGTCATTGCTAAATGATCTGCCTGTCTTTATCTCGACTCATGATTGTTTCCATCTTTCTCCCTTTCTTCATCTTGTTGAAAAGAGTAAGGGAGAAAGTCACTGGGTGGGTGCCTTGCAGTTGGCCAAGTCAATCAGCCAGAAGGCTCTATCAAAGTCTACTAAAAATTACCATCTAGGTTCAATTTTCAGCTGAAAAAAACTTCCTAAGTTGCAGATTTCCAGAAATTGAAAGGTTATAAGAATGGAAGGGTCACTGTCTATTTCCCTGTTTCCTTTTCTTTACTAATAAAAAACAACTACATGTACTTTAGTGAGGAGTGGGAAAATGGGCTAGCTAAACATCTGGTGTAACTCAGAGAGACAATTATTAGCTAAAGACTTTTTTATCTCAGATTTACAAATATGAATTACAAAATTTGTGATGCTATTTTATGCAATTCAAAGTAGCAAACATCTCTGTCAGAACTCATGGAGTTTGAAAAAGATGACAGATAATATCATGGATGAGTACAGCCATTATATTTGGTGCTGACTGTGTCTGATAGCGACTAGGTGATAAAAGATGAAAGTCATGCAATAAACTGATGAACCAGTATATTATGTCCTTATACAAGTCTTCTTATAAAAACAGAAACTCTGACTCAGACTCGGGTTTTTAACTGAAGGCATTTCCCCTCACATACCCATTTTTCTGCTTAGTATGGACCACCAAGGCACTACACAAGGCAGCATTGCACTGCCACATTCAACTTGTTCAAGGGCATAACATGGATCTGAGAATACAGTGAGGGTAGCCAAGGGATTATCAAGCAAACTGTCTAGCTGAAATACAAAGAAATTTCTTCCTTTCTCTTAATAAAAAAGCATAAGAATTAAGTCACCTGACACTCATACATAACTCTTCAATAACTCATCCATAACTTCCAAAGAAAGGGGAAAATAAATCAGTAAGGAAACAGATTTCAATGTCAAGAATTAAAGGGATAATTATAAACAATAGCAAGGTCTTTTTTAATTATGAAAAATACCATGACAGTATGCTTTTAAATTACATATAATGGAAAACAAGGTGAGTCACATAATCATACTCCTTTTGACACATAACAATCTTCATCAGCAATCTTCATCCTGCCCCCATGTCAAGACTGTATAAAGGGGGCAGGCTCTCTAAAGTGCATGAAAATGCATTTAATCTAGTACACTAAAAATCCTCATGTACTCACTCACAAGAACTGCATCTTTTGAAACCACTGAACTTACTGTAGAACAGCTGCTGCCTAAGATATTAAAATATTCATTGAATATCTCTTAGTATATTTAACAAACTAGCATACAAGATTGAAAACCTCACAGATAGAATAATTATGATAAAATCTAAAATCTCTTCAGAATTTGTCAAATATAACCTGAGAAATCTGATGTTCAATGTGGTGGTGTTTTGACTAGGTACACACCCTGTAAAGGCAGCCAAAATACAATCACCGGGGCTGAAGCCAGAGTATTAATGTTGGATTTAGGGATTTGTTGTTTATCTGTTTTTATTATTGGAATATAGTATAAATTCCAATAAACACTCAAAATACATTTACTTTTATATGACTTTTTTTACCAAACATAAGTCTGTGATACAGGAGTGGACATTTAAGAATTGACTTGGATTTTCCATTGCTTTTAGATTCTTCGCTAAACATAGAATAACCCAAGATCTCAGATCTAAAAATTGAATTTGCTGAGCAATTTAATATTTCAAAGCAAATATATGTAATAAATGACCACTACTTCTTTGCAACGTGTACAGGAAATCAGTGGAATATAACAAGTAGAAGTGTAAATGGAACTAGGTTGCTTTACAATTTTCAGGAACAGTATTATGCAAAATTAGCCGAATAATAGCATTTTATTTTCCATGATACAACCCAGATAACTGACATTTAATAGGTGAATGTCCCATGAAAAGCCAACCACTTACATTTTCCTACCATAATTCCACCTGAGCAACTGAGAAGAACTAGAAAAAGCTCTTGTATGCTCTTTAAAGGATTTGATTGGCAATTTCATCTACTCTGAATGAGGCTTCAGGTCCAAGCCACACAGTAAAGGTGTGGTTTAATCAGATTGCCAGAATTTATTCAGAAACATAAACTTTTATAATACAGGATATTTCTTGTTGCGGGTAAAGGGAATCATGTTCAGAGAACTGGATGAATCCCAAAGCTAACAGTAACTTCACAAGTTCATGAGATCAGTGGTATATACAGCAGTGAGCAGTTTCTCCACAAATGAGAAAAAGTATTTGTCAAAGGTATAATACAGCCAGCCTCCATGAACTATAGCTTCTAGAACTTGAAAAACTAAATTTAAAAAAAAAGATTTTCCTAGAAAAGGTCATATAAGTGTCAGTAGTTGGTTTTTTTAGGTCTAAAATCCTGTTCAACATCTTTTATCTGCTCTTTCTGGAAGCCTATTTTACAAACACTGTCCTCACCTTCCTTACCGCACCTGTTCAAACTATGGTGGCATCTAAACACAGCAATCAAACTCCAAAATAAGTCAGATTTGCTTATGTTTTGGTACTTATATATGTAAAAGAAATTATTTCATCTCTGTTCTCATAAATGGTAAATGTCAAGAGGTGGAATTGAAAATTGTGCTCTTTAATCTTTTTCCTATGATGTCAGATGGAAATTTGGGGTTTTTTTGGTTTTCTCCTACAGATTACAAAACATTCTAAAAACAAAGGTATAATAATTTCTCACCCTGTAACTATTAAGAGACATCATTCTGACTTAGTATTATAGCACTTATTTCTGCCTTTTAGATAGGGGAGAAAATAAAGCTATATTCTGACCACAAACAATTCTCAGAATTGCCAGGTTGCATGCCAGAGTAAAATCATGCATCCTATTCCTGTAAAAACTGTGTTGATTTTATTTATTATTGTTATTTACTGTATTAAGTTGACAGAATTTTACAGTGCCTAAATAATTTAGGATCTTAAATCCTATCAAAATCACTTTGGGGTTAGTCCTACAAGAAGAATTAATGATTGCAATAGGGATTTAGCATACTGTATATATTGAAACAAAAATCACAAAAGATGAAAGTACATTTAATTTTCTTAACTGAGTATTTGAGATCTAAACAAAGTTATGGAAAAATATGTGGTTGCTCAGGAAGGAGAATTAAGAATGTGAAATACAAATGCTTTTGCCATTGATTTAAACAGGATATAGAATGTGCTGAAATATGTTCTATTTTGGAGACTGTCCAGTTTTGAAAGTTTCAGAGAAAGAATAATAGTTCATTGTCAACGGACATAGAATAATTTGTATCAATAGTATATGTCCTACTCTCTTTAGCTAGGCATGCTTTTACACACTGCAAAATGCAGTTGTAATACCTCCCAAAATGTTCATCTGCAGTCATAATTAGAATTATGAGCATTTATATTGCCCTGTTACTTCCAAAACGATCTCTTGTTCTGGAGGTATGCAATAGGAAACTGAATGTCCTCTGCTATTTCATCTCTAATATTTACTTTTTTTTCCACTTTTTATCCTGTTACTTCTTCATTTCCTTTCTTTCTTATTTCCGTGTCCCATCCGGGATGTGGCAATCCCAGGCACAAATATAGGCTGAGCAGAGAATGGCTGGAGAGCAGCCCTGAGGAGAAGGACTTGGGAGTGCTCGTGGATGAGAAGCTCAGCATGAGCCAGCAGTGTGCGCTGGCAGCCCAGAAAGCCAACTGTATCCTGGGCTGCATCAAAAGAAGAGTGACCAGCAGGTAATGGGAGGTGATTCTATCCCTCTNAAGAGGGGAGACTTAGATTAGATGTTAGGATTCTATTCTATTAGGATTATGATTCTATGATTCTATGAATCCCTACTGTCAGTATAATCTCATTCTTTGATTGTTTCTTTTGATCTATAATAGAATCATAGAATGGTTAGAGTTGGAAAGGACCTTCAAGATTAACTAGTTCATGGGGAGGGACACCTTCAACTAGACTAGGTTGTTCAAAGCCCCATCCAGCCTGGCCTTAAACACTTCTGGGGGTGTGGGATCCATAACTTCTCTGGACAACCTGTTCCAGTGCCTCACCACTCTCACACTAAAGAATTTATTCCTAATCTCATCTAAATCTCCCCTCTTTCAGTTTAAGACCATTACCTGTCACTATACTCATCATCTTTCCTGTAGCTGCACCTTAAATACTGGAAGGCTGCTATAAGGTCTCCCCAGAGCCGTCTCTTCTTCAGGCTGAACAATCCCAGCTAGTTTACCTTTATTGGAGAGCTGCTCCATCACTCTGATTGTTTTTGTGGCCCTCCACTGGACCTGTTCCCTTTATTGTCTTGGGAGCTCCAGAGTTAGACACTTTATTCCAGGTGAGGTCTCACCAAAACAGAGTAGAGGAACAGAATCACTTCCCTCAACTTGCTGGCCACAGTGCTTTTGATGAAGCCCAGGATGCAGTAGGCTTTCTGGGCTGTGAACATGCATTGTTGGCTCGTGTTTGGCTTCTCATCAACTAACACCCCCAAATCCTTCTCCTTGGGAATGTTACACTGTTTTTCAAATTCTAACTATTTAATTTCAATAATAGTCCTTTTATATGGTCTCTTTTTACGTTTTGAGGAACCCACAACAATTTATTTTTGTTTAGACAATTATTCTATCACTCAATAACCCCTCCCACTTGGAAATTAGGAAAAAACAAGGAAATCTGAGGGTTAGAAATATTAACAGATTTAATAAAGTACAGCTAAATAATTAGCATTAATAATACCGAACCTGACACCAACATACAATATACAAGGATTATACTCAGCCAATTCTATCAATAGGAAGTTGTGTACTCCCAGCATTGGGCAGCAAATCCTGTGAGTTCTATGGCTTTGGGAGGAAGCGGTGTCAGGCATCTGGCAGCAGAGCAATAAGTTCTTAGGATCACAGCCATTGAGGAAGAGAGAGAATTTATTTACTTCCAATATTATACTGAAATGCCCAAAGAATTCAAATTAAGGATATGAATAAAAAATCATGTGCCTAAAAATCTCCTATCGGAGGATAATTTGCAAAGTGTTTTCATTACCAAGTTTTGTATACAGAAATAGGAGAGACAAGGGTGAGTGTAGGGGATTGCCACAGTATGGGACTTCACTACAAACAGCACAGATTCTAACTAGTTAGCTGGCTCAAGTAACTAACAGAAATTGCTTCTGACAAAGTAGCTGCAAATCTCATCCTTCCATGGCTCCTATTCCATGCCAGTGGGCTTTCCTAGCACTGAATCTTCTTCCAGAGTAAAACACTTAAGCTCCTGATTTTAGTGATCAGGAAAGGTCAAATCTCTCTAACAAAAGTTGGAGAAACAAGTGCTTCTGTACTCAGTTGCTTGTTATTGAATAGATCAGGGAATGTGGCAGGTGGTGAGGTCTGGAGTAACCTGGGAGAGAGCCAAGCTTGAATCAGCAAAAGGAGGATCTATTTAATAGAACCTAGTCACGTAACTCAGGAGACATAGCACTTCTTCTGATGCACTCAGACATTGAGTGCCACCAGCCTTGAGAGCAGGTGAGCTTCAAGCCCAGTCTGTGCTCTTGGAGCTCCAGCCTGGANGGTGTGGGTGGTGGGGCTGAGGGGGGCAGAGGGGAATCCTTGAAACAAAGCTCAGATCTATTCCATTCAGACTTTTCTGCAGTATTAACTTTTCATTTACTATGCAGTCAGCTCTTTAGCTAATATAAATATTGCTTCAGGATTTGAGAGCAGACGAGGCTGACGTTGGAGAACGGTGCAGGAAGGAAGCACACAGGTATCCCACAGACATTTTGCTTTGTGAATAATGATGATGATGATAATTAATAATTATTCTGTGCCATTGGAGAATTCTACTAATTGGTAATCTCCTGCTTTAAAAGTCCTAATATTTTATTTCTGCTTATTGCTAACTACCGAGTGGAATGCTAATGGAAATGTGGACGACTGGTATTTTAATAACCATAACTACAATCNGTGGAGCAGATAATGAAACTGAGACCACTAGCTCATCTTTCTGTTAGGAATCCCTCAATATGTTAAATGCTTCTAGAACTTAATTTTTTGGAAATGTAAAAAAGTAACTCTTTCTCTTCAACTAGTGTCAGGCTTTGTAGCTAACAATTTTTAAAACAGGTCTTCCAGCTTTTCTTGGTTATTAACAAGCAATCTAATTTTGGAGCTAGGGGATGAATATGACCAGAAGTTATTCAGAGAGCACTCCAGTGATGCTGTAATTTTAAATAGTTTGTGAAATATCTAGGAGAAAAAGGCTGGGGGGGTGTGGGTGGTGGGGCTGGGGGGGGCAGAGGGGAATCCTG
>VZRU01018095.1:191846-225317 GCA_013398155.1 Pedionomus torquatus | reverse complement strand
CCCACAGACATTTTGCTTTGTGAATAATGATGATGATGATAATTAATAATTATTCTGTGCCATTGGAGAATTCTACTAATTGGTAATCTCCTGCTTTAAAAGTCCTAATATTTTATTTCTGCTTATTGCTAACTACCGAGTGGAATGCTAATGGAAATGTGGACGACTGGTATTTTAATAACCATAACTACAATCACATGAATTCTTATGCAGCTAACCTTTAATTACAATGCTACATGTTAAAAAAAATGGTTACAGTCAAAAAGATAAGTTATGGTGGGAATTATTTTTCAGTATAAAAGGATCTAACATTTCAAAATTAATAGATATAAATTTTTCTCTTGAAGGAGAATTAAAATATGTGGGATTTTGAGATGGTTAGGGCTGTATTAATGCAAGAGGTAGGGTTAGTAGTGCATGAGTAAAAGAGAAAGGTAGTACTTTATTGCATTCACAGAAGTACACAGCCCAGTAATCAAGTAACCAGCTAAGCTTATCACACGACTTAAATAGCAATAGTTAAATCAAATAAATGTTTTTGAAATTCTTACTCAAGTAATTTGTTAAGTCAATTTCTTACTCAATTTCACTTAGAATCAGGTATTCAAATAAAGTTCAGGATGTGAAAGTCCTTTTGTCTTGTCTGTTTTAGGACTAGTTGCATGAAACTGAAGCACCCCATGCAGTCATTTTTGCAAAGATAGTTATCTTCCCTAGTTTGTTTAAACAAAAGATCAAAACCATGTACATTTACTTTTCTATCCATTTTAGGTAATTTCTAAAACAGCTAATATTTTGTATTCTTACTTCAGAGTGTTTAGAAATTAAAGAAANNTTTTTTTTTTTTTTTTGCAAAATTGTCATGTACCATTGGTCTGTTACATAAATAAAACAGTAAGATTCCAGGGTCTGTATTTATTTAAGCTTTCTTGGCAACTTTTAAGTACTTGGTAGCAACATGGATTTGTCATGTTTCTGAACCATCACAGGTAGGACTCTTTGCCAGTCCTTGTAGCAACAGGTACCTTGTTGTATAGGATGTTGTTGATTAAAGGCCACTTACTAAGGGCCATAATGAAATGAGTGTAAGTTAGGAAAGAAATAGAAAAACAAAAGTACCAATGACCTCATAGTTGAAATTTCATGTATAAGATAAAACTGTCAGGATAGATAGATGGAAATTTTGAAAACAGTGGCATCTTCACAAAGTAGCAATTCGTGTAAGTCACTAAAAACTTATGTGTAAGGTTTTAATCTTCCAGCTCTCCTCGTTCATAGTGTCTCATTTTGAGGCAGCTCTTTATTTTTACCCTGGAGATCATGCTGAAATAAACTGCCAAACATCCCTTACACCTCCATGCCATCTAATTATAGCCTGTAATACTCGAGAATGCTGACAGTGCTGAGCTATTGACTCTTGACACTCTCTAAAGCACTTAATTATCTTTTCACACAAGCCCCTTTCAGACCTGTCAACTTCTTTGTATTGTTTATGAAAAAAGTTGCATATTAAGATTTCAGCATTACGTACCTGAAGTCAAACTTGCGCATATACATGGACCATTAAAAGGAGAATTTAATAAATGACAGGAGAAAAGATGGAAGAATTTGACCTCATAAGGCTTTTCAGATAAGTATAGGAAGAAAAATTTGGCCCTTTTCAAAGATTTCTGGGATAAATGGAAAGAATTTGAGGTTTTCAATCAATTTTACTAAATAATAAAAGGAAAAATACCAGCAACAGATAAGTGTTTGATATTATTTATTCTTTTTCCATTATATTCTAGACTTGGAGCTTTGTCTCTTTCTAATGAAAACTGCATTTAAGCATCCCAGGCAAAAATAAAAGGAACAAAAAGCTAATTTTTTCAAATCCTACATGTTCTCTGAAATCCTACCAACTACTCCTAAAAGCTATAGAAATATTTCTCAGTTGAATGAAATACTTGTGGGTAATATATTCCAAATTATGTAAAATTTTAAGGTACCTTTAAGTATTTTGGAAGCTTTTCTGCCTAAATCTGTTAAGGTTATCTCTTAAATGTCATTGGGAAACAATATGTCAATCATTATGTCTAAACTCATGTGAAATACTGTTTTTCCCCATATATCGTGGTCACACCATATTAAAAATAAGAAAGCCTTGAGCTACAATGGCTTGATGACATGGAAGACACACTTGTGATCCCCTATAAAATTTGAAGATTTGAACTCACTCACGTGATTTAGCATGATTCTACATGATTATGTAGAACTGACTTAAAGTGTGTGTTCCTTGAATAGAGTTACATGTATGTCATATTTAGTAAGTCATGTACCAAAAAGTTAGTGAGTTAATTAATCTAGTAGAGACAAGACTCTGATTCTGAACACCAAGTATGTCAACAACACTTATTAACTGTCATTTGTTCTCTTATAGTAAAATAATTTTGAATAGTCAGCCTAGTTGTAAAAAAGCAACTAGTCAAGGAGCATTCTATGATTCTATGATTTTCCAGATGACAAAACCAAAATCTTCCTCATCAATCACATTTTTAGATACAGGGAGTGCTTTGGAACAAAAGCACTAATATGGAACACAAAAACATAATTTTGACTTTAAAAAGAAGAAAAATCTATGCCAATGATTCTGTAAGACATTAATATTTTCTTAGGTATAAATAAACAGCCTGTCTTTTGGAAATAGAACATCCCTGGAGAAGCTTTAGCATATCGTACCGTGCACACATCAGCTTCCTTTCTTTGTCACAAGACTTACTAATCGAGCTAATTATGTATGTGTGAAATATTGTCTTATGACTGAATGTGGGGCACTTAAAAGTCAGCATTGAGAAGATTAACACAAATAGCAGCTGCATACCTCAAATGTAGGAGGTGTCAGGGCAGCAAGGTTATCCTGTGGTAGCAAAGTGACTAAATGTGCATGCAGATAATCAGGGGGTTAAACAAGTTAGGATTTTTACTATTTGACACCAAATAGTACATTCTAAACAGGAACAGGTAGAGAACTTTGGCTAAAAAGGGGCTTTGTAGGGTGTCTTTGGGTATTTTTACACTGCCTTAAATTCTATATGTGTCAAGCGATCCCTTCTTTTAAAAACATTTGGAAAGCAAGCTATAGAAAAATAAATAAAGTTCTTACCTACAAACACTGGTCCCCAGAAACACAGAAACCAACAAACTTGAAACAGCAGAGTAACTATTTCTAAGCTAAATGCTTCTCCATATCTTTCATACTCCCTAATTTATCTGCACTAAACATGAGGCAAAAGGCCAGATAAGGATAGAGGAAGTAATTTTATTAGGAGTTCTAACTATACAACAAAACAGAATATGATATCCACAGGGGCACCAATAATTACAGTTTCTTCCTTTATAGGTATATTAATTATGGTTTGATGTCATGATTTAATGGAGTCATGTGTGCTCAATAAAATTTACTCCATCACTAAATCTCACAGCTGCCTCATTCTTGGTCATGAATTCTAACAGAAGCTTCCTTTCTTTCCAATCTACTTTTTACTCACATTTTCCGCAATCACTTCTCAAACTGCTTTGGTGACTTGGAAGGATTTACTTACTGTTTACTTACTCTTACTGCTTTAATGATTGCTCTTTTCTACTGTTTCAGAGGTTTACTCTAGAGTTCCAGTGATTTTTTTTCTACTTTAGCATCACTATTGTGGCTTTACCTTTTGCTCTAGCATCAGTGACTGCTTGAAACGTGTGCAGTAGCACACCACTGAACTATAAGATTTGCTTTACCTGGCTTGTCAGGCAGTGAGTGATATTTTGTCAATCAGGGGACCTGAATTTCTAGATGTTCTAGGTTATAACAAGGAGCAGCCTTTATAGGGCATGGATATGTGTAATCTATGGAATGGATATGCTCATTGCTTTCTTCAAATGTTTATCTCATCCAACTGAAACTTGTTTACCTGCCCAAATAAACAGAGAAATTAAGTGGAAGAGAAGGGATTGGGAAGGCTTCACCCAGCGTACCAGGAGATTTTTGCTTTGCAAAAATTTCAGTGTAATTATATGGCTCCCAGAGTTCCTTATAATTAAAGTAGAAGATGTCTCTTATTTGTAGTCAAGTGGGGAGGGGGTGGGGAGTAGGAAGCTCAGCTTTGTTTTATCGTTCTCCAGCCATTCAATTGGGTCTATATATCATAATTCAATTATAAACAAGAACCACAGAATTACATATCACAAACATTTATTTAAGAGAGATATACATTCTCCATGTATGTTTGCTTTGGGTCAAAGTTAGAATGTTCTATTTATTTTTCTTCAGTAATTGCCACGTAAATTCATCCTGAATGTGAGCCTCAGGGAAAAAAAGAAATTGGTTACCTCTTTTCCTGTACTTTGAAAAGGCATTTAAGATATCTTTCCTCTATAATTAAATTATATCCCGTTTTTACTTTTCCATACTCTGTAAGTCTCTCTAATCCTATTCGTAGAGTAAGCTGAAAGAGCAGTTAGTGACAATGTTCTTCCTCTTTGAGAGAGAAGCAGATTGCATTTGAAGCTATTCTGTTTTTTAGTAGCCCAAATTCAAATTCTCAGTCTTCCGTGAAAGAACAAAACCTCCTTTCAACAGCATTTCACATAAAGTATGTTGACTTGCTTCCTGCAGTCATTTCAAAACAAAAACTCTAAATGCAGTAATTGTTCCCCAAGCCTGAAAGACTCACTAATGTATTATAGCTATTTCAGTAAGTTTCTTACTATGCATTTAGTAAAATGAAAGCAGAAGACACAAATTCTCACCAATATTTCTAACATTAATTTATAAAGGGAAATCCATTCTTAAGGATATAAATATTTTCCTGTGCTGTGTAGCAGAAACAAGACAGGAGAAATAATTAGGTATGAAAATTGTCTGCACATCTGTATAACTATTATGTCATTTTAAAGGCAGAATTATATTGGAAAAGCAATGACAAATCATCAACTTTACCGATTTTTCCTAAAATTTGAAAGAATCTCTCTCACTTACTTCTAAATTATTTCTGTCATTATAGACAGAAAATGGACCACCTTGCTGTTACATCCAGCTGAGATTTAACCAAAGCATTCATGAGGAAGCACATGTCTTTCCTATGGCTGTCTACAAGGAGCATTCCATGCTGCAGCACGTTTACTCTCTCTTTGCTGCTTTCTGATCCCTTTTCTCCACAGCTGCAACCTGTCTGACAGTGCACTCTCATCAATCTTAAAGCTTCAATGTGACCTGTGTGTTGTGAGATGTCCAGCTTTTTCATAGATTAACACAGTTTTGTTTATAATCTCTGTTGTCCTCTGGTAGCCTGTCAAGATGTTCCTACTTAAAAAAAAAATAAAAAAATAAAAAAATTATTATAACAAACAAACAAACAAACAATCACACAAGCGAAAGCTAAAAGAACCCAAACAAAAAACAACCTTAACCAAACATGTATCCAGACTGGAAAGAATTAAAAGAAATAAATGATAGTGATAAATTTAGGATTATCTGTCTCACAGTAAAAGGCTAGAGAAGCTCAATCATTTTAAGTTAATTAAAGCAGAAGTGACAATTCAGCCCTACGTAAACATTGAGAAAAAATATCAAATTTTTAAGAAAACGTAACTGCCAAAAGCATCACATGGAACTTAAACCTACTATGAAGATATCATTTCTGTAGTGGAACTAATTAAACAGCAGAATGCTTTATATTCTTTGTCAGCTGATCTCTTTATACTAAGCCTTAATGTCTCTTCTAAAAGTCATGGTCTGGCCCAACAGAAAATGATAAATTTGAAACAGAAAGCCCTTAAGAAATTCTGCATTTTATCACTGTAACATCTTCTGCCCTTGAAATCCGTTACTTTACTTCCCATCTACTTTTATTAACTATATTATGTTGCTGTGCTTGGTACAGTTGAACAATACCTTTTATGAAAATATAGTATTAGCAGTGTATTAGATGCATTACACATAGTTTTATGAAACCATGCAGAAAAGGAAAGGAGTTAGCACAGTTTGAACAAATGCCTAATAGAGCATATAGAAGATACCTTTAGGTATTATAATAGTTCACATGAAGTGAGTGTAACAGTACAGAGCAGTTTCAGAGAAATGACAGAGGATATAGATGGAGATGCTCGAGTTCTGTATTTGGACTATCTAATATTCATGGTTAATACACAGAGGCATGTGGCCCTCAGCAGTTTCTGCAGTACATCTATCCCACAAATAGAAAACAAATGTCATAAGAAACTTTAGGTTTCCCAGATTAGGTTTCCTTTCACCACTGCCATTGAGGACCTGTTTTCACATAAAATTTAAAAAAGAGAAAAGATAAGGCCACTCATATTCTTGCATGAACAATAACTCTATATGTATTTGTATTTCCTTTCCTTGTGCAACATTCTTCCTTTGATTCCCTTAACCATTCAAAACAGCCGAAGAAAACAAACAAAAATGAATACTAAAAGAAAGAAGACAAAAACCAGACTCCAAGCATGGCCTTGGTTTGCAGGTTAATGAACTTATGAAGAGGATAATTACCTATTTCATCTGGGATCTGTTGCTTTTATGTTATATTTAAATTAATTATATATAGAAATATTGGTACTTCAACACACAACTGTGAATTTAGAGCAAAGCTCATTCAAAACCCAAGCTTTATTAGTACAGACATGGGGACAAATATTTCTCAGCTTTTCCTCATTTTTACTCCAAATATTGGCCACAGAAAAGAAACATAATGCAGTTTGATCAGACCAAAAAGGCGTTCTGGGAAGTTATTTGAGTGCCAAATTCCAAAACCACGCACTTCACTCACTCATATAATATATTAAAATACATCAAAAAAAAAAAAAAAAGGAAAAGAGTATACCACAAGTATTGCTTTATTGTTCCCTGGTNTAAAATACATCAAAAAAAAAAAAAAAGGAACAGAGTAATTCAAATTTTTGTGTGTTTAAACAAATGAATGCTAGTGCTATTTTCTACCTTACAGTGCTTTTTTTTTTTCTCTTTTCATTCCTTAAGAAAGCATTTTGTATAAACTTTGAATCAATACCTACCATGTTCATTGATGCAACTATACCAGGGCAGAAAAAATTAAAATACAATAATAATAAAAGTAATTAAACTGATTTGCAATCAAGAAGAGCTAGAATTTGTGAGGGAGATTAATTTCCCAATTCCAGACAGAAAAGCTTGTATAATCTTTCCTTCTTTGAAATTCATTTTTCTTTAATAAAAGTGTGTATAAGATACTTACCATTTAACTATTGTTACTCTTAGAATGAAGGACAGCATTACAAGATATGGAAGAAGAATTCAAAAAATTTGGAGACAGGCATTCCCAATAAAAATGTAATACAGATTAGGACACGCATCACACAGTATATTTATGTACATAGGTTTTTGGCTATTGTTTTTGAAGGTTAGGTGAGCAAGTGGTGTAAACTTTAGCAGGTTAGTCATGCACTCTGAGAGTAAAAAAAAAAACAACGAAAAATTGTCCCTGCCTTTGAGCTGATTATTAATTCTAGAATTGACATAATTCCAGGTGAAACACCTGGAGAGTACTAACTGCTTTTAATACCAGCATGTGTTAATTCACTGATATGTCATGCTTCAAATGGAATTTATAAGAAAAGGGAATGTTAGAATTCATATAATAGTATTTTTTTCCTTCTCTAGAAACAGGACATTTTAGAAATACTCCAAGAAAGTCCACTCCTGGCAAGAATTTCTTCTGTGTGCAAAAAGCTATCACTACACTTAAAGTATAATTGACCTTAAAAATATGCTGGAAGCACAGAGAAGCACTATGATTTGCTTTGTGCATGCAAGTCAAATTCTTAAGTATGTATGTGCCAATGTCTGTTTTTTTTAAAGGTTTGATTTTCCTTATTTTTTTTGTCCAATCTCAGTTTTTTGGAAGTAGAATAAACACACCATGTTTTCTAGAAGAAACTGGTTTCAGTTTTTTAACCAGGTATTGACTCTGCATAAGTGTGTCTACAAAACAAGTAAAGTAAGTTTTTGGTTTAGTATGGACTAAGCAAGAATTCCTAGCATAGAGATATTAGAAAAGAATGAAGTTATTGCATAGCGTTACATGCAATAGCATTTTCAAGGAGGTCAAATACACATGCTGATAACATGGAAGCAAGTGAAGATCATTATCATGAATCTTTTCTGTCAGTATATATGTATTTATGTTACTTCATTGAAACTCTGGTTGAGAAACTGAGAGGGCAAGTGTATTAACTGGAGAGTATGCTTACTATTCAATGATTTACTAGGATATTTTGGTGCTTTTTATTAGGCTAATTCTCTATAGAAAACACTCATTTGTTATTTCTCTCCGGACACTATGCCCTAAATTTGATATTTTGAAAAATTCAGTGCTTGTGCATCAAAGTTCTTCAAAGGGTTCAGAAGAAACAAAGCAAGTTATTCCTAAAATTTCACCCTGTGTTTAAGATGTAAAATACTTCCAAAAATTACCTCAGATTTTGAGGTCTTTTCTTAACAAAATGTTCTCAACATAGTAAGTGCAGTAATCGGAAGGTAGAATGCTATGAATAACATACATAGTTGTTATTAATAACTACAACTCATATCATCTTTTTAATGCCATGACCTATCAAAAATAAATGAAAATCTCTATACATAAATAGTTTTGTAACAAATCACCACAAATAAGACAATTTAACACCAACTGCCATTGCAACCATTTTGCATTAAATGTAAATTACATATTACATTAAAATAATGCATTTAAGTTCAAACACTTCAGAAATATAAATTTATAGATTGTAAAGCCATCTTGTATAGTCATGTTCTACACCCTAAGAAACTATGACCAACGAACTACATTCACAGGCAGCCCTTTTTTTCATAATGTATATAGCGAAATACGATGGAGTATGCACCATACATAAGATGTATTTTTACATAGTGTTCTTTAAATTACATTTATTGCTGTAGTATATGTTAAATACCATACTATAAGTATCAGTTTCATTTTATTCTGATTGGAATAAAAAGGAAGAGCATTTTAAGCATAAATTTTGCAAATTGGCATTACAATTAAGAAGGCCTGATTCTTATTTATGATATTAGTAATTAGCTAGCATTTCATAATTTCAAATTAAAACCTATACAGAGAAACCCAGTGTAAGTAAATCTCTTCATCAGCTTTGAGATTAATTGCTGTAACTCCATTGACCTGAAGTAGTTACATCATCTTGCACTTGAGAAGCTGTCCATTTCCTCTTTCAAAATATGAAACTGAAATCTTTTGCATGTTTCCCTTTGCCATCATCACCAAGATGACAAAGGCTTTATTTCTCTTCATCACATAATGACAGGCCACAGCTAATATTAATTTTGGCTTATGCATTTGAAAACATTTGATTGCTCTGTGAGCATTTGATAACAGCTACTGCCAAGAGGAAAACATTTTTTTAAATATTTGCCTCATAATATCATGACTGGTTTGCTCAACTATGCCTTCCTGCCTATTGTCCCCAAAAAGCCATGTTTCCAGTTTCTATGGTCCTGTTGCATTTAAAGCACAAAAAACAGGGCACAAAATACTCCGGTACTACTCCTACTTCTCCATCTATGTTCAGAGTATATATACTGCTACTGTGAGAAATTTTCTGCTTTATTTCAAAGTGCAAGCCATGTAGCATAAACTAAATGGTTCCTGAAAATGGTGATCCATAAGCAGAACATGCAATAGGCTGTCTTTTTATATGTAATTTATGCTCACTTCTACCAAATGACCTTTGTAACTCAATCATTCTGCCACTCATGATTTATGGAGTCATTAAAGCTTATGTAAATAAGATATTTTACATTCTACAGTTATATATGGATTCAAATGGCAACATTGGATTTAAATAGCAAGGTCTGGATTCAAATTTCAACACTTCAATTGCTCATTAATTTCCTTGACCACAATTTTTGCAAGGGAAACTTTTGAATTTCAGATCACAGTTTGTAACTTAACCAACACTCCTTCCCACCTTGCCTGACTACTAAAGATTTGAGAAATGCACCATGCACATGCACTATCACCATGCACATTCCTAGATGTGTGAAGAGGTGCATTCACATGAGTGTAAATTTACTTTTAAAACAGAAAGACCTTTCAAGACTTTGGATTGCATCATTTTTGTCTCACCGGAATGTGCAATCCTGACACTAGGAGTTCCATGAGACCTCTGTAAGGCATAGAAAGATGTTCCTTTCTTGATCCATCCTTAGAGCTTTTGACTTTCAAGATTATGGTGCTTAAGACCTAATACACCATGTTTCAGCTGCTAAAACCATTCTGGGTTTAGTTTTTTGTTTTGGGGTTGGAGTTTTTTGGGTTTTTTTCAATCTTAAAACAACAGTGGACCTCCTGTTTTTTCCTCCTACTTCTAGCTTGTATGACTATTCATAGAAATAATAATTTATACTGTAGTAAGGGACAGCAGAAAGTAAACACTTAAAAATCCATTTGCTTAGCTGAATTACTTCCAGATTGTCTGAGAAACAGTAAAAGGACTTCTTTGTATTTATGATCCCATTTCCTGTTGTTGTGCACATGCATCTAGATGGTTCCATGATGATTGAAGAAAAGGACCTTGAACAGTTTGTACTGATTATATTATGTGAGAGAAGCAATTTATTATAACAAGAGTCCTTCAAGAGTTCCTCTAGGTCTTGTTTTATTGATCAGTATATGAATGAGCTTGATTTATATGGAGATGGCATGTCTTTTTAAGGCTGACCCTCAAAACTCATTCCATTGCTATCCCTAAGACGATATACAAGGTTACACAGTTGGGTACTAAAAAACTAATTTACAATACAAAATACTATTTTGCTATGTGTTTCATTTCATTTGTATTATTTTAGCTCCCAGCAGAACAAAAAGTGAGTATGTTATTTTTGCATATGTGGCTTTAATTTTTATGGCTTTAAGTCCATGGTTCCTTTTCATTGTATATCAAAATTCAATAAAATATGTCAGCAAGAAGCAGATAATTATCCCTTAAAACACATCTTTAATTGTTTCTTCTTTGATTTTAGAAAAAAAAAAAAAAACAAAACCAAACAAAAAACCCCAAAGAAACAACAAAACAAAACAAACAAAGAAAAAAACCTAAAACACTCCAGAAAGCATACAACTGTAAGGCTGTTGGCAAAAGTTTCTTGCTATATAGAGCCATATAAGTAGAAGGAAAGGTTGAAAGGCATCAAATATGGACATCTTTGTGCATTTTTGAGGAAAAATCCCTGAGTACATTTAATTAAAAATAAAAATTAAAAAAATAAAGGGGGGGGGGGAGAGAAAAAAACACCAAAGGAGGAAATCTCATGCAAATTAATGCTCTGAGGAGATTTGAGAATTTATTTATAAGATCTTGTCCTTTTGAGCGAGCACAGGGGAGATAAAATATCCTACTTTCTCCAGATACTTTCAGCATAGTTCTGCAGTATGATAAGGTTAGCATCTTACTATCTCGGTTTCCTTTGGCAAGTTAAAAGCAGTTTACTGCTCCTGCCAAGTTATACTTCTTCTGGGACTTCAAAAAACCACAAAAATATGTAATATGCTTCATTTAATTCATACTGGAGTAAATTCTGCTTTAAAAATAGCTTCTTTCCAAACCTCTTTTTTTGCCAAATTATGGCAATATCCCATTTAAAACCTATCTGAAGGATTATTTTCTAATGCAACTATGCCATAAAATAAAGAAAGTGGAATTGCAGGAAGCTTCTCAGACTTAAGTATTTACATGTCACATTGAGCTTGCTATACATTTTACAACCTTCACAAAATATAGATGTGTTTTGGATGACTTCTGGATTGTTATTACAAGGTATGTAGCAAAAGAAAACCTCACTGCTATAAATTCAACTTTACATTGTAGCTATGAGAACAGATTTCCAGTGGAAAAAAATCTGAAAAGCTCTCTAAGCCATATTTATTTATACAGGGATCACATCTCCTTTGTTTAAAGCATGTGTCTGTACCTGATAAATAACATGGAATAAGCACAGTAGTTAGCTCAGTCCTATACACTGAAGGCATGTTCCTTTGATTTCACTTGTTTGTGATAAAAAGAAAAGTGTATCTGAAAATACAAAAACCAGCTTCATTTCTAACCTCAAAACTGTGAAGTTTTCTTATTTGACCAGAAGAAAACAAGTGATCAGTATTGATTCATTGCATGTTGAAATGGATTTTGAGAATGCCACCCGATAAGCTGGCACATATTGTTATCCAACACAGAAGCTGGGTACATATCATTTATGCAACTACTGCTACGGTGAAATTAACTTCAAAAGGGTAAAAGGCTCTGATCATTTCTTTCCTAGATGAAACCAGTTTGAGGAACTGTAAGAGCTATCTTAGTAAGAGGAAAAGTGGACTACACAGACCTGCTGTATAGAAACAATGTCCTGTGACCTGTCCTTTATGAAAAGCAAATCTTGCTTTAAAGAAAAACCAGTAAAACTGCATACAGAAAACTTCCTTACAGAAAAAAAAAAAAAAAAAAAAGACAGGTGTGATAACTTCCAGCTCAAGTTATGGTTGACATATCTTACTCTTTTGCCAGGAACTCATGGCCAACTTCCTAATTTATCATCAAGTGCTTTGATCTGAAGAGCTGAGTAGAAGTAGCTAGTTGGGAACACCATGAAGTGGTCACTCAAGACTGTCATGTATAAAGAGCAGGCAGCTCATAAGGAACAGTGGGACAGCATAGATGTTATATGTCTGTGATTATGAATGAACTTCTGCTAAATGCAGGGATCTAGGTTGTGACTTTACAGATGACAGGAATATAGCGCTTTTAAAATACTTATTCAATGAAAGTTTTTAAACTTTTAGATGTGATAGCCTCTCAAAGACCGTTGAGCTGGCAACAGACAGAATGGAAAAAAAATCACAACAAGTAACTTTAATTAAGGTTCTATCAGCTTGAAACTGTGGTGTGCTTAGAGATCTCATTCCTTGTTTAATGTTTTGTCATTGTTCAAGCAGATAAATAATATTATATCATAAATCCATATAATAGAAATTACATAATGAACAATGTATGAGAGCTTGCTTACCAAGATTTGCCCATCTCACACGTCTTTGTTTATCAGGCTTCATACCGACATGTTAGATAAGCTAATTAATTTCAGCACAGTGTTTGCAAACCTGCTTCCTGCAGTCATAGCCTTGAGATGTCTTTTAAAAACAAGCAGGAATGGACATTTCTGTCTTACAAATTTTCACTAAGATCCTTCTTTAACAAACCTCCAGGAATTTTTCATATTGTAGTTGAAGCTTCTCTTTCAGTATTCATGTATAGCAGTAGGCCCTACAGCCGACCAGAGAGCACTTGTGACTGTAAACAGCATCTTGTTTCTGAGGCCCAATGAGCAGTCAGGCATCCCCACACCAGCAGCCAGACTCACTAGATTTCTAAGGACCACTCAGCAGAGTCAGCATGCTGTCCTGTCCCTCCACTCTTCTGCTGCTAGGTCCATTGTACTTGAAAGTGTCCCAGCAAGCACTGTGTTTAGACTACGGTATACTCCATCAACTGTTTGTTCAGTTGAGAAGTGCAGCTACACTCTAGGGCTGGAAAGAAATAAATTAATTTATTTACCTATATATATTTATTTGTTCAGGATGGCTGAATTAATGCTGTGGTTGTTTTCTGTGAATTCACCTTTCATCTTTTTACTTTGTTTATACTTGTGTGTTTCTTCTCAACTGAAAAAAAAAAAAAAAGAAAAAAGAAAAAAATTATTGTTCCTGGGATGTATCACTTTGCTGAGGAAGAAAAGTAGCATTTATCATTAAAAAAAGAATAAATGTTTGCATGGAATAATTAGTGACAGAAAAAGTAAAAATATTTTTCATATTGGCTACACACAGACACAAGAAAACTCTTTATTTATATCAGCTCAAAGATCAAGCTGCAACTGATGTTTAATGATAGCATTGCCTCCACTATTTTATTGATTTTACTATGAAGACTGACAAGAGTAGTTCTCATGGGGCTACAGAAGAATTATCTTGGAAGAAGAACTGTATGGTCTAATTGTTTTTTCATGATTCACTAGGCTATATGAAAATCTGCAACAATGACTACATAACAATCATAATCCAACCTTACAGATAAAACTTGAAAACTCTTTTTTAATAATAAATACAAATCATTCTAGGAAAATATATTTCCTCCTGGTGGGTTTTGGCTTAAAACACAAACAGTAAATCTACTTCCATTTGCTCTGTAATTCTTTACTGAGAAGAATTATTAAGAAATGCTACAGAATAGAAGAACACATGAGAATATAGAAAATGCATGTCTTTACTAACTCTGCTAACTTGCTTCAAATTTCTAGACTAAAATCTGATCTGTGGAATACTTAAGAAGATCTGATTAAATACTTTTTCAGTGATGGAGCTACAACGCTACTGCTTAGAAATGTTTGTAGACTAGGCAAAAGACTAGATTCAGAAAACACATATTCACTTAACTTAATTCACAATTAAATTGATTCAAAGATAACATGAGGTAATAAATTACAAAGAGTAAAAGAGGCACAGAAGAAAAGAAGCCCTCTTATGGCATGAAAGAGAAACAANCCCCTTTTCTGGATAGACTGCATGGAGGAGAAGTGAGTAACTAGGACCATTTCGTCCAGTGGAAAATTATTTAACAAATTCAGGTCTAACTAGAACTTCCATTTCAGAGAAAAAATAGCATTTTTGTGAGTTACTTGAGAAAAATTGCACACTTCTCTTGATTTCTATTAAACATCTAACTCTATTCTGTCACATATATATCTGTTTAAAAAAAAATTGTTTAATATCTTCCTAAAAGTTTTGTATGTATGCCAAATTGCCATTAAATGAGTTAACAGATTGTTACAAGACCTTATTCTTAATCCATTACCTTTGCTTAGTTGTTTTACACAGTAAAGAATAAAACCCCAAAGAAAGTAGTATCAATGAGGAAAGCAGCAAATCAGGGCTGCTGCAAGAGCCTGAACTTCTTCCTTAACATCAATCAAGGGATGTTCACTGGGCTAGCTGTTCAGGTAAGATGCCATGTGCAGAATGCTTGTGTAAGACACATATGCTTCACCTAATTGGGTCAGCACATAAGATTGCCTAACATACTGACTGAGTTCTTAACTTTCTTGACAATTAAAGACTCCAAATCCCTCATTGTGATTGTTAATAAAAATCTATGCAAAATATTCTCAACTTCACAGCATGATGAGTTAATTTCAATTTGCTTATTTAACTACTTTGAATGTTTTGATTTATTGATTCAATTTTTAAATGTAGCTTTTAATTCTGTAGATTAATCATATGTATATTTAATTTTCTACATGCTGTTTAATAAATTCCTGGAAAATGCACTGACTTAGTCCACTAAACTGCAATATGGGTTAGGAACCTGGAGAGCCCAACTTCACTTAAATATTTGTATTCTTTCAGGCCTTGTTTCCAAATCAATACCAAAGCACAACTGTAATTAATTTAAGGCAAACTCAGGAAAAAGCACTGCTGAATAAACTGGATAGCCCTCATTACACTATCCTTCCTTTTCCACTTTGAGCTGCTAATTTTTTAGACAGTCATATCAACCCTGGAAAACCTAAGATTACTTTTCCTCATAGAATATAGACTTACACATAGAGACCTTAAGTCTACTCTTATAACACTGCAGTGACTCTTTCCAGGCATCTGACTGTTGAAGTTGGCATAGAAATAAGAAAAAGTACTAGGTCAGATTTGCTTTGAGGTTTAATTATCTCTGGAAAACACTATGTTTTCAGGTGGAAGGTGGGAAAAATAGTGATGGGCATACTCGGTTTCTAATCTCAGAGCATCAGCTTATTTTGATGCCAGAAAAGAATGAATAATTTGCAAATTTTTAGAGATACTTAGAGATTGTTATGTCAAACAAGGCAGTCCCAGTGCTCCTCAATCCTACACTTCTCTTCCCAAAGCTGCCCGGCTATTTGTGTTTAGGAGGGAAGTAGTGATCCAAATCCCATCAGCAGCTGCTGCCTGTGACAAGTGCCAGCCTGGGGTGTCAAGAGCCTCTGCCACCTTCACAGAGCCAGCCTAGCATCAGCCTTGGTCTCTGGCCAGCACTGTTAGAGAGAGAGGTCTTTGATTTTAAATCCTGTCACCAAATGTTGCCTCTGGCATATTTTGACTCCGGGCAATTGGATTACAGAACAAGGCCCAGTTCCATCCTTTGCTGCCATGCCATTTATTTAAACAGATTGAACATGAGATAGGAAGGTAGGAGAGAACTTTATAAAATCTCATGTCCTTGGGAATTATTTCCTCCCTCCATCCTTCCTTTTACTCAAACAGGGATACCAAAAAAAAAAAAAACCCAAAGCAAAACAAACAAACAAACAAAAAAACACCAAAGAAAAAATAAAATTTAACCAAGTCAGTCTCTGTTCTTAAAAGATAAATAGAAGCAGCAAAATTTCTGAACACTGCAGTAAGTTCTAGGATCAGAGGAGAGCAAAGGGCCTGAATGTGATCAAAGGTATTCCAGAATTGCTGGTGGTAGCGGTAGGTAGCAACTGCTTTGTCTTTTTCCCTTTTCCATCTGTTCTTGGTCCAGGGGAGGTCTGGCTGCTCTTCAGCTGTGCCAGGGAGGAAGGTTATGTTGCAAAGTGCTGCCTGTGGCATCTTCTGCAAAATGGCAGTCATTTCTGCTAAGTCCATCAATATCATAGATGATGGCAAGTCTGAGGCACGCTATGCCAAACACCTTTGGCCACAGTGGAGCTTTGGCCAAGATGCCTTTTGGCTCAGGTTCCCTCTTTTTAATGTTTCTTTGTCCATTTTGAGAGCTGATGGAAAACCGCATAAAAACAGACAAGTCTATGAAAAAATACTCATGTGCAACGTGGTGACACTTGATCCAAAATGGTGTTGAAAGGGAGATAGGGACACAGACCCCACCTGGAGTACCATGTCCAGCTCTGGAGCCCTCAACTTAGAAAGGACATGGAACTGTCGGAATGGATCCAGCGGAGGGCCACAAAGATGATTAGAGAGATGGAGCACCTCTCCTATGAGGACAGGCTGAGAGAGCTGGGGCTGTTCAGCCTGGATAAGAGAAAGCTCCAGGGAGACCTTATAGCAGCCTTCCAGTATCTGAAGGGAGCCTACAGGAGAGCAGGAGAGGGACTCTGTCAGGAAGAGCAGTGATAGGACAAGGGATAATGGTTTTAAACTAGAAGAGGGGAGATTTAGATTGGATATTAGGAAGAAATTCTTTGCTGTGAGGGTGGTGAGGCACTGGAACAGGTTGAACACACAAGTTGTGGATGCCCCATCCCTGGAGGTGTTTAAGGCCAGNAAGTTCTTAACAACTTTTTTGCCTCAGTCTTCACTGGCAACCCCTTTCCTCCAAGCTCTCATGTTGATGGCCCACAGGTCAGTGGCCAAGGTGACAAAGTCAGTCGTACTGTAAGTGAAGAAAAGGTGCGTGATCAACTGAGGAACTGTTGATCTTGACTGTATATCTTGAGAGATATACAAATATATATCAAATATATACAACTGTATATCTTGAGAGATATACAAATCCATGGGACCTGATGAAATACATCCCAGAGTCCTAAAGGAACTGGCTGATATAGTTGCTCACCAAGCCACTAAATGGCTGAGGGCCACGAAAATGAGCAAAGGGCAGGAGCACCTCTGCTACGGGGATAGGCTGAGGGAACTGAGGCTGTTCAGCCTGGAGAAGAGGAGGCTCTGAGGAGACCTAACTGTCTTTCACTACCTTTCAGCCTTTTCCATGTCAGGAAGTTATAGTTGGAATTATAAAGTAGAGTGTGTCTTCAGGGTGCCCTTCAGCCCAGAGGAGACAAGACATTCAGGACCTCTTTTAACTCTGTTTAAGCATTTATGTGTAAAGTATGTGAAATTCTGCCTGAACAGATGGCAAAGCGAATAGACTCCAACTACCCTCCACTTGCAACAAGTATAAAATTTCTCAGCAAGTTTTCAGGTTGGAAATGTATTGAAGGGTTGGGAGGTGACATTTCTGAGACTGGATTTCTCCTATGAAACATAGTATTAAGACTCATTATGTTAGGTACCTACAGACTGAAAGAAATACCTAAGAGATTTTGTCTTTCCAGATCTGTACATATCTTTAAAAAAACTTACCTGGACTCTATTTGGTGCAAAAGGCTGTCTGCAGATTTTCTTATACATCTTCCTAAACTTATGTCCCTTAAAAAAAGAAGCATTTAAATGTACTAACAACATTTACTGAGGTTTCTATTTTTCTTTTTTTCTCTGAAGTGGATCTCTATCAGCTCATTAACATCCTTCAGAACACAGGAATCAAGTCTTTTAATCAAGTACTTGTATTGCTCTTAATTTTTAACTTTTCAATGTGTTATTTCTGTTATCTTTCAAGATTTAAATTCATGTGACCAAACTAAAACATGATTAAACTAGTAGGTTTTCCAGCAAACAAGTAGAGTACCTTTAACCTCTCAGCTGTGACATTTGAGGAAGACTGTGTGATCTGAATGTTTTTGGTAACAATGATGCTAGGTTTATTTTCCATGATTGCTTATTCTCAATATAAACCAAGCAACGGTAATTCATAATTCTTGTCCATTTCTTGATCTATTTCTACATTTTAATTTCCCGCATTTTTCTTCAGAGAGTTTGTTTTTGAATAGAAAACCTCTATATTCTATTGAATCAATTTTTTTTTCCACTTTGTGTTCTTCTTTTCATAATTCTTTTGGCATTTAATGGCTATTGCATTCTTTAGTATATAATTACCTACATCGTTAACACAAAAATTGGGATGTGCTAATAACTCAAAACAATGGAATAATCAGAGTTTGAAAGTGCTTTAGTTTTAGAGAGAAAATAAAATGCCAGTCCATTCACTTTTGCACAGCAATTACAGCAAAAGTGTTTAAAGTGAACTGTTGAGTCTAATCAATTCCAAAGACTAATCATACATTAGGATCTGAATTTGCAGTAAATCTCTGTGGTGCTCGTTCCAAATTACATAAAATAGTCATTCTTTCCTCTCATTTTCCAAATTGTTTGTGCATATGTTTACACACCCAGAGTACTTTCTCTGCAACAAAGCAAATCTAAAACAGAGAAATCACACACAGCAAGTTATAGGGTGAAGAGTTTCCAGATATGAACCATCATCTCTTGGATGAAAGCTTCACCTAGCCTAGCATCCTTTTTCTGTTGGTAACCAGGAGCAGACACAGAAGGGAAAATAAAACAAACAATCAAACAAAAAAATGTAATGCAATTCTTTTCCCTGGCATGTCTTCAAGACATTGGGTGACTATGGTTTACAGACTTGCTAGTTTCTGTGTTTGATAGCTGTGTTGGGATTATCCTCCATGAATTTCTCTAATCTTTTTTGATAAGCATGTACATTCTTAGCCTCTATCATAATCTGGCACTGAATTCCACAGAATACTTCTGTGTCTCCATAATTTGAATCATTATTTACTTAAAGCTTTGCAATTCATATTCTTCAGAACTTCTATTTGCTAACCAGAGAGGATTAACAGGTTTTCTGGGACAAAGTTAAAACCAGAGACCATATGTAGACTCAGAAACAAGTAGACACAACAACTTAATTTTCAGCAATGTCAGGACTTTCAGTTAGAGCCATCTTTGCTTAGTGCATTACTGTATTATTTACTTAGTGTATTATATGTACAACCATTGCTTAGTGTATTACTGAGCAATAATGTAATCTGAAGAACTGGACTAATATCTCCTTCTAAAATAAACTGGTATGTCCCATCACAGAGTCACGAGAACTTCCTAAACTTCCCTTGCTTTGTACCTTCTTTGTACCAGAAGTGACGTCATCACAGTGTCTTGAGAAGAAACAATGTCTCTTAGCACCTAGTGTATCTACTGCTTCAACTAAGACTGAAGTAAGACTAGATAAGGATTAAACCATGAGACAATCAGGGTTTCTGCCCCAATTTGAAATCTTTTGAAGCCTCAAATATATATTTAGCAATGCAATGTGAGTCATAATTAAGATTTTCTGATTGGAAAAAATGATAAGAATACTCCAAACTGTGTATTCAACAAATTGGTTCAAGTAGTTTTTTCTTCTATGAATTATGAATAACTACCAAATCTAACACAGTTTTGCAGTCATTGTTTTGTCTGGAAGCTTTGCAGAAAATTTGAAAAGAAAGCCCACACCTTTAGAATCAAAAAAGTAATAAGATATACAAAAAAAATGTTATTTACTTCTTACTTCTGAGTGATATCTTCAGAGACCTTTCAGACTACTGAATTATTAATTGTGCAGGCACTGCAAAGAATCCATTTTATTATTCTTTCAAAAGTCCATAGCAACTCTTACTAAGACATTTCAGCTCACTGGGTCAAGGCTTGTACTGAGAATCTTTAGCTTATGGATCACTGATTTGGCAGACTGTAACAGCTTCACTCTGACAGGTCAAAGTCAATGTATTATGCCTCTTTATATCCACCTCTAGGGAAAAAAAAAAGAAAAAAAAAAGAAAAAAAAAAAGAAAAAAAAACTCAAAACATACCCCTATGCCCAGTAACAGAAAGATTGATTTTATCTGGCCAGGTCCTTCAAGTATTAAAGACATATTTCATGATGGAGTTGTATTACCTCAGTTCATTAGGTGGCAGTTCACCAGTGAGATGTTTTATAATAGGAGAAGTCAAATATGGCATTACAGTGACATTATACTAACACTAATACAAATACAAGGACCACTATTTATTTTTAGAGGCAATCCAAACAAGAGTGTTGCCTTTAAAAGAACAGATAAAAGGCTCTGCTTACTTAAAGTCATACACAGTTGTTTATTTTGGTACAAACAAACTAGTCATGCATAGTTGTTTATTTTGGTTCTTCTGCTACAAGTAACCAAATATGACTTGGCCTTATAAATTACTTGGTGATAGCAATCAAGGAATGCATTTCCTACTATCCACTATAGACATACTTGGTATTTTCATACACTAAAAGCAATAGTAATACAACCCTTCCTTTATGTCCTGGTTTGAGGTAAAATGAACTAATTTTCTGTTTTACAACTTTACTTTTTTAGCCAGCCCTCTTCTATCTAACTAAACTCTGACATTAACAGCACAGAGTTCAAAAAACTGTTCACTCTCACAGTGACAAGACCTGATTATACCAAGAAATGGTGTGCAGAGAGGCTCTTGCTTATACTTACTGCTATACCAACCAAGGCCAGATAACTTCATTATTTGTCTCATTGGAAGGTCAGAAGAGAAAAAGCATAGAGGGATCACACCTGCAGGGAGAAGTGGACAGGACAGGTGACCCAAAACTGACCAACAGCGGTATTCCATCCAATCTGTAGTGCTATACAAGGACATTTAACTAATGCAGTTAGCAGTTATGACACCTTTGCATAGCTTTCTCTTCCAGCACTCTTGGGATGTTACAAATTACTGGGTGCAAAACATGTTTTTTAGAAGAACCTCCTATCTATTCTGCTGGCCAAATCTGACTAGAAGAGAATAATCTTTGCAGAGTGGATCTTGCTCCTCAGTTCGACAAATATCAGGACAGCTTTCAGCCCCTTGTTAAATAATGTACAAATGAACTGGCCTAGAAAACACGCATGTATACTCATTATATATTTGCCCTCTAAGCACAAATATGTACATAGATGCATCTTCTGTGGATTCCATTGCTTTGTATTTAAGAAATGATGCCTGTATTTCTTTCTGATTTCCTTATCTGCACGAGATCATTCCTCAATACCAGTATGCATTTAAAAAAAAATAAATAAATTAAGCAGCATCATAAATCATTCAGCAAACACCCAAACTCTATTCATAGTCATACATATGTTGCCAGTAATACAGATAAATATAGTCATAGAAATATACACACAGACTTTGAGAAAATATGCCTCTAGACAGAAACATATTGTGCATATGCAAATAACTGTCTGGCACTGAAGCTTTGCCCTTTAGTATTCGCTTAACTGTATCTCTTTCCTATGCCTGCTCCCTCCCGTTTTTCCATCTGCTTATTTTTTTTCAAGCCTTCACGTAAGAATACAATACAACCTCTCAAAAATCAAGAACTATGGTCCTGCAAATATAACCGCCAGGTATAACATACAATAGCACTTGTGGGAGAGAAAAAAAAAAAGATATAGAAGAGGCTACATTGAAATTTTCCTACAAAGGTTACAGGAAATGGATTTTATCCATTTTGTCCAAAGAATGTTCATTCCTGGTTAGATTTCAAGTCTGGTTGCTATACTTTAAAGAAATTGTATAATCCGGGCCTTACGATCAGCTTTCTTAATTTATTTCCCTGAAATGACAGGCCTGGAAAAGGCAGGCTGGCCTCTCAGATGTCTGGATTACACTGTAGCTATGGAAACAGGTGTTAAAGTGCTATGAATTTCAAGTTACACTGATATTCTGCACATCACGTTCTGTACTGATGACAGGTTATTTTACGTGCTGACCAATACAATGGCATCAATCTTACTGATTTATAGGACACCATCAGGTAAGAGAGTCTCCGTGACAAACTTGGGAAGCTTACCCCAGGTTTTACGCTTGGTGTATTCCACAAACAGGCTAACACATGCAGATGCTGGAACAGGACCGGCTACCATGCTGTTTCCAAAGTGTTCAGGCCAAAAGGTACAGGTGCCTGAAGCTGATTTGCAACAGCCTTTCCAGCTTAATAAGTATTCACTTTTTTTTTTCTTTCTCAAATGAAACCAGCTCCTCACATGGAGCACTAACTCAGTTCCAGCTAACTCCACAGCCCTTTCCATGGGTATGCATGAGGCGCATGAGGCTGTATTAAAAAAAAAAAAAAAAGTAAGGACAGGGGGAGGGGAACATAATCAAATAAATGCCTTTCCTTTGGTACAAAATTTCCTGTGCTAGCCGTGATTGCCATCCCTACCTCCCTCCGTGACTTCTGTAGAAGCAGCAGCAATATGAGGGACCAGACAGAAGCCTATTGCCACTTCCCACTGCCCTGCAGGAATTTCAAATAAAAAATTAGGATATTGCACTGCTACCACTGCTACCCTTCCACAGAATAAATAATGAAGTCAAGAAAAATAGTTTCTGTAAAATTTTGCATCCAAATAGCCACAGAAGTCACAAATTTTCAAACAAACATACCTGGTCTCCCCTAGGCATGATCTCACTGCCATTTATTTTGACACAGCCCGGGTTGTCATTTAGCTGCTTCTTCACAGTCATATTGTTTCAGTGAGAGATTTATGCTATTCATGTGTATGGACATTCCCCAAGCAGCCTAACTCTTTCTTCCTCCTTTGTGCCACACAGTCAGTCTGAACCTACGTTCATGTTAGCAGGGCTTTTTTTAATTTTCTAGTATTTATCATCTTTTTGATATCTGTTATTCATACCAATGTAAACAGTGAAGAAGTCAGATTTGGTGTCAGACTGTATCTTTCCTCCTCGAGGTTTTGTAAACTGAAAATCTTTTTCTGTCTTATAAGAGCTGTAAAACCTCTTCAAAACTAAGATTACATAGGTTGAAAATGTACATTGTGTTTTGCATATAAAGAGACCTTGTCAAACTTTAGTTAGTTTATTTTCTAAAGCATGATGAAGCCATAAACATTCTGATGAATTTAAGAAATCTGAGGAGTTTGCTATATGGTTATAAAATTCCTGTATAGAAATATAATTGTAATTGGTTCAAAAGAAATAAAGCATATCAAAAATAAGGTAGGAAAACATGTAATCTACATTACCAATGATGAGATGAGCTGCAGCCTGAAATCCTCTGTCCAAAAGCCCAAACAATATATAGCCTGTAGAGCGGTGAATGGCCATACCACTTCATATCAGTTCCAACACTTCATACTGCTTTTGAGCAACATCCCCTTGGAACGGCTCAGAGTGTCTGTTTTAAATAAACACAAATGAAATAGCACAGAGGTAGTTTTTTGTAAGGTGGGAACCTCTTCACAGAGAATTAAGACCAAAGACTTTTGCATATGGCATAGCTTGACTATTATATGGAAACATTTTCAGGTGTTACTTACTGGCCTTGAATTGATTTCAGGGTAGAGGAAAAAGTCTGTGCACACCAATACAGAACTTCAGAGTTATTTAGTTCTCTGATAAAATATTTTATAAATGAGAAGCATCATTTCCAAAATTATGAACATTTGTGCTGGAAGTCAAAGGTAAGGTAAAGAGAATCTTCATATTTCCACCTCTAATTTCAAGAAGGGTAATATATGTTAGACGCAGAATGAGAGAAAAGGAACTTGGTTTCTCTTGCTCACATAGGCAACATTGTTTAAGCAAATTGAAAGTATAATTATTTCAAAACTGTCTATATTCACACTTCCATTATTAGATGAAAGATGTTTAAAGGCCTCTTTTGTTTTGCCTTCCTCTTAAACCCACTCTGGTTTTACACCAACTGGGTCACCCACTTTAGTATGATAGAAATAGTTCGCAAGTCTTCCTTAGAACATTAACTAGAAATGAGCTAGTGAAATACAAGTTTTCAGTAGTCAGAGCCTTGTCTGGTGACATCTGTGAACTCTCTAAGCTAATGATATTGTTTTTTCTCAGCTATTCAGATTTTAAAAAGCATTACCCACATGACACAGCAAGGTCTGCTTTGACTGATCACAGCAGGAACAAACATTTAAAGGCCAGTTCAGTTTTCAGATTCTTTCCCCATCCAAAGTCTTAAGAGCTGATGTTTCAAAAGATTTCTGTGTACAGACAAAAGATCTTAGATCCAGTGCCTCTATGGCAACCGAAGTCTTAAAAAGCACTCATTTCTTCTAGACATAATCCACCTGAACGGAACTTTTTGCATTATTATATCAAATCAAGACCTTCCCTAAGGAAAACCTGATTCTGTTACATCCAGTCAAAATAACTACACCACATGACACATGGTTTGCTCCAATAATTTCCCATTAACCAGCCTTCATTGGTTTTAGGCACAGGTCCCAAAGGTTAATGAATGGATCACTAAATCTACTGTGCAATCAGTCCCCCAGAGTATGCCCATTCTTTGCCACATCACTTGTTTAAAGCAGCATTTTGTTTAATGTCAAAGCAGAAATGATAAATTCAGATGATACAAACAGGTTAACTGTTTTGGTTTTTTTTTTTTTTTCTTAATCCTCTTGGCAAGTATTTGGCAACCAGATGAGAAAAAATAAATCAGGGAAGGCTGATTTTGAAAGCTGTATCATAAACAGTTTGTTGGTTTTGGTTTTATTTTGGGGTTTTATTTTGCAAAGCAGTTATTCGATCTCCCTCAAGCACCACTTGTACTCATTCCCTGTAGGAAACTAGAGATGCCCATCCAAGTTGTGAGAGATCTAGCAGACACACAAAGTGTTAAGTATAACCCCCTCCTGAACAGAAAATATCATAGTTCCCACCTCCCAGTTGGCATCTTTAAATAGCTCACTTTATTTATGGTGTACATAGTGTTAATGTCCTTCAGTTGCTCTATTTTCAAGGATGGAAAAGCAGTTGCTAAGCATTTCTAAATGACAGCCCCAGGGTTCATTAAAAATATGGCAAACATTTGCTAAGCTCATTAAGTGCAATTTTTGTGTGTGTGTGTATCAGATTCCTCCTCTGCATGTTATGCGTGACCAAACATCTATTAACCCTAATCCCATTGATGAGTCTGATACATTCAAACCAGCAATTAGACAAAACAAAAGGGATATTTATTGAGAGACTCATAAATGGGCTTTCATATTGGTCTAAACTGTTGCAAAATGACAGTTTAATTCCCTTCTTTTAATCCCCACCTACTAGAGTACTCCTTTTGTTTGATTATAGGTTGTCAGATTTACGGATTCTGATTGAATCAAAATTTGAAGTAAACTACAAATACACAATAATTACACTTGCAAGGCACTGCTGCCTACTGTATAAGCAGCATAAATGCAACACAAGCTTAAAAAAAGTCAAAGAAAAAGGGATTTCAAGAATCAGCTACTTATAGTAAGAAATGTATATATTGTCTCCTTTTAAATACAGAAGGGAAAAAAAAGAAAACACTTCTATTTTCCTGTAATATAACACCTTTTGATACTATTACCCACTTGAGCACAATTTTTCTAGAACCAAGAGCCACAGAGGAGGCATCGCACCTTTCTTAAACAGAATGACCTTTCTACCCCACAGGCATGTCCTTCTCACACATTTTTTCAACCACTGTGAAGCACAGACATTACTATGAACTCTGTAAAATGTCTGCAGTATAAACTGTGAGGTAGAGAGTCCTGTATGGAAAAATTCAGAAACATTTGTTAAGAAAACATCCACCAGTTTATTAAGTAGCACGTTTGTCAGTATTCCAAGACATGTCAGTAATATTTAAGGGTGCAGGAGTCGGTGCTGATCTATAAAGTGCAAAGTGGACTGTTGAGAGGTAGTAAGGAGGGAACATCATTTATGCTCTGACAAACTAACATTATGAAGTTTTCACGGCACAATGACAGTGCTTTGCAAGAGAAAACTGCTTAACATTTTATTTTTAAAAAAGCAAGAAAACTCATTCAGTAGCTTTTTCTTAAACTTTAAGTAAAAAAAAAAAATACTTGTTTTCTACTGAAGGGATTTTTATTGAAGGCAAAATAATATGTATACCTAGAGAAAGAAAGATCATTAATAATGTGAAGTCATTCTCAAATAATCTACTCTGGTTTTCCAGGAATCCCACTTCTTACTAATCAAAGGATTCTAAAAAGTGGTTGTACAGACAACCTTCAGAGGTTGAGCAATGATTTTTTATGAATTATTCTAGGTTCTATTAAACCAGAAGGAAAATATCTCCTCATCTCAGAATAACTGTAATGATTATAGAGAAAGTGTTTGTGTATGTATATAAATAAACACAGAGATAGCATCAATCAAGCATTTTCATTTGTGTTTTAAAATAACATTTTTCCTGAAAAAGCTTCAATGAATAGGAAAATAATTTGCTTTCCACTACCAGATGCTGTTTCTACAAGATTTAATGCTATAAAGTATTTATAAAATTTTTAAACTATTAGTACATACTGCTGACCTAAATCTTCTCTTTAGTTGTTCAAAATATGTCTTACACAAAAATATTACCTGATATTTCTGTTATTCACTCTGTATTGTTAAAACCATAAGTTTATCCCCTCTCTGATGCTGTTAGTTCAGTGATTCAAAAAGTCACTTGTGCAAGAACACTGCGTAAATTGCGATCTTCTCTTTCCCTCAAAACAAATAGGATTTCCTCATTTTATGAGCATATTTTTGGTAAATATGACAAAACTTTACTACACAGAAAAGGCAGTGGAAAGGTCCATAGTGCAAAGGGACTCCTTGGTGCTGAAGTGTGCATATGCTTGGATATATTCCAGCTTTAAAAAAAATTCTAGCTTCTGATTGCTCCACTTCATAACTCAACAGGAAGGAAAACAAATAATTATGGATTTTTTAATAACCTAAAATCAATAAGATACAATGAGCATTAATGTCTTAACATTTACTACATTAAGTAGTAGTTCTTGTGTCAGAAGAGCACGTGCATTTATAGAGCCTTATGATGAAAAAAGGATAAGCAAACACCTCATTAAAACCAAAAGCAACAAACCTTTGTCTCTAATTTTTTAAAACTGAAAATTAGGTCTTTTTCATAAATTAAGTGGTTTTCTTAATAACTTGTTTACCATTCCTTGGCTAAGTGTTTAAAAATTGCATGTGCGTTGCCTTAACAGATACTAAGCTATACATCAATTCATACACAATGTGCTTCATACGGCTGAAGAGTAAATCTGAAGGCATTTGGCTTTGAAAATGACGAAGCTTTTCTATTCTTGCAATGGTATGTGCTACTGCTTCAAATCCACTTCTCAGAAATGTTTGTCTTAGACATAATTCCCAGTAAAGAAGAGACCCGGATCACTCCTGAGGAAAAGAGGTGCCAAGGATGATCAAGATCTCAAAGGCCATGAAATTATTTTTTCTGGTTCTTTTTAGTTTTATCCTTCTTGAGTTTTAAAATAAAACTGGAACTAGAAACTTCACTGGCTATTCTTTACCAATTCTTTATGTTGTGTATTACCTTAGACAGAAGTTTCAGACCCAGGTAAGTTATTTACTAAGTGGATTATTGCAAGATAATAAAGGCATGGACAAGGAAGGTCATGTGAGTAGCACTGAGAACAGGATCTAAAATTACTATTAGGAGTTCAGATTACAATCTAAACATCTTCTGTTTTCAAGCTTTACTAGTCTTACCTACATCTTTTTCACATCTTTTTCTTTTTAGTTTTGTCTTTTTATGACTTGAAGGAGCCAGGCAAAAATGAAAAAAGCCCTCAGTCATACACAATTACCTATGTGCAATGTTCAAAAAAACATAACAGCATCTGCATTTGTTTAAATCACCAGTGTTTCAAATTGGATACCTGTACAACTAAATGTTGTACACCAAGGGGTAAGCATAGCCTCCAAGTGTTACACGCTTCAGCAGACAGACTGATGTGATGATGAGATTTTAAAAGCAGAAACAAGAGAACAAAGACAATTTTTGCTGTACAGGACTTTCCTTTCAACTTACTCTTTAGCCATGAGCAAAATGTTCCAGTAAGAAAAATAAAAAGCAGATTCTGTGTCCGTCTCTACCTTGAGACACCTTACAACCTCAGTCTGTTCTGCCAAAAGCACACAGAACAAAGAACAGCAAAGAGCCAATGTAGTAATCAACTAACTAGCTTTCTGGATATAGTCAATAATGAATTGGCCTAAATTAACTTACCATGAGATTGTCCCACAAGGAGATAGCATATATAATCAAATGCAACAGAAAAAATGGGTAAACTGCTTTCCCTAATTTTCACTTCCTCTCTCTAATATTGATCTTCAAAAAACAATTTGTAAGGATGTGGAAAAGTTGAGTCATAAGATTGCTGTCTCTTGGATTCCAGGAAGTTATTTCTGGAGAATATTTATTTAAGAATCTCAAAACTTATTTACAGCCACACTTGAACTCAGTTATGTACTAATTTATAGCCATGCTTGATCTCAGTTATGATGTTTTAACAGTTAGAAAAACATTGTTTTGTTGTTCCTAATGTCAGTGCTGATTGGGGGTCTCTCACGATGAAGATGATCAGAGGGATGGAGCACCTCTCCTATAAGGACAGGGTGAGAGGGTTGGGGTGGTTCAGCCTGGAGAAGAGAAGGCTCCGGGGAGACCTTATAGCAGCCTTCCAGTATCTGAAGGGAGCCTACAGGAGAGCTGGAGAGGGACTGTCAGGAAGCGCAGTGATAGGACAAGGAGTAATGGTTTTAAATTGGAAGAGAGGAGATTTAGATTTGATTAGAAAAAAATTCTTTGCTGTGAGGGTGGTGAGGCAGGCACTGGAACAGGTTGCACACAGAAGTTGTGGATGCTCCATCCCTGGAAGTGCTCAAGGCCAGGCTGGATGAGGCTTTGAGCAACCTGGTCTAGTGGGAGGTGTCCCTGGCCATGGCAGCGGGATTGGAACTCAATGATCTTTAAGGTTCCTTCCAACTCTGACCATTTTATGATTCCATGATTCTGTCTCACTGATCCATTATTTTTAATTTTTTCAGTATTTTTCTTTTTCTTCGTTTTAAAGCATTCAATTGAAGTGTTTGCCATAGGCATGACTCACAGTACTGCCATGTTATGCATTCCTTTCCACTGAAACTTCCTTGGACCCGTATTAAATTGCATATTGTCAACATACATCTTTATGGGCATTGTCAAAATCCAAATAATGAAGGTATATCACCGCACATAGCTTCTCAGAACTTAAGATTTAAAAAAGCCTGGGTTAATGTGCTAGATATCCCTTCCCTTTCTGGTGAAGATTATAGTTATTTCCAAAAGTTTTGTGAACTTGCTTTCAAATATTTTTTAAAGTGTTTGAGAAATATTCCTGAACTTCTAACAGAAACAGAATTAAAAAAAAAAAAAAGAGAAAGAATCTATTCTAATGGTTTTCACACATATAGAGATGTAAGAAGCATCCCTGAAGATAAGAAGAACTGTTCCTGAATTTTGCAATTTATTTGAGCACCAGTACTTGTGCCTTTCTTGGCAAAGAGAATAGTGTTCACTAGCCATCTCAAGAAAATCTTCCCATTTCATGTAATTTTATGTTTGATACTTTAACTTAGTTGCAAATCAGTAATAGAAACTATTAAGCAGGGTTTTTAAACTCAGAAGAGGTGATCTAGTACCAAGGGGGTCTTTTGTACAGAAAGCCTGGTTCAGGAATACTGCAAGGGTAGGAGGAATATAAACATACAGAACTCACTTGTTCAGCACACGGTGAACTTTGACCTCTCACTCCTACTGTCTCCTATTTCTCTTCTTTCCAGATATATCTGGGAATATTACCTGAAAGTAAGGTCGTTTATTATATTAATGAAAGAATGACTCACATATAATGGAGAAACTTTGAGGCTTCCTATGCATATCTCTGCATAGAAAGTGAAGTTGTTTTAGGAGTGTTTGTGTAGCAGATGTTTTCCCAAAAATATCCACTCCAATTCCTTTTTTCTAACAAGAAAAAAAAATATATCCATCTAAAACAGCAAGTGGTTGTCAAACCAGTATTTGCACTCATGTATTAGAATAATGAAACAGAATCATACTTTTTGCAGTATCTTATATTAAGATGCATGTAAGTTTTCCTTCTAAGAATTGTTTCTGTAATTGTTCCTCAATGACCTAGTCTGTACAGAGATCTTTGAAATTCTCCTTGACATTAATAGGATACAAGCTGCTCTTTCACAGAACCCCTCATATGGTGCTGCTTCTCCTGAGGCATTTCACAATGTCACAGGAAAAAAAAAATTAAAAACTATTCTATTAATTTACTAAGATTCATGAAGCATTCTGAGGTTGACTGGATTTAATTACATGACAGAGTTCAGATATTTACTTTTTTCCTTCTTTCCAAAGATAATGCATTTTATAGAAGAATTTAAAAAAAAATATATATATAAAAAGCCTCTTGAAAAATACAGATTTAGACACTGAATGCAAAGAGAAATGATGTAATATTTTGAAAGCCAAGCTGCAAACGGAAATTCACTTTTTAATATATGATGAAAAGCTAATAAAAAACAAACCAACAAACCAGTAAAAACCAACCAATCAACCAAAAAAAACAGCACTGAGACAGGTATTATCCAAGAAATATTAAGCTTTACACCAAAGTTTGGAAATAACATCTTTCTGAAATCATAAATGTGGAAATAATACATTAGAAAAGAAGGGAAAATAATAGGATTCATTTGCAATGTTTTATTGGTAGTGGTGTAACAGAAACAAAATACCTACATTAAATACATGGTGTTCTTTGCCAGCCTACCCCCAGCCTCTAAGCTCTTATGGCCCAGCCATTCAGGCAGGGTTTGCAGATTTTCCACTGTATTACTGAAAATGATGCTAACATGAGTATCCATCAGCTCACAGAGCTCTAATTTAAATGCATATCCTATTACAATGGAACAGCAAGTTTCTAGATCTTGATCATGTTGGCATTTGCTCCACAGAGAGACAGAGCAAAATGGTCCACAAAGGTCCCATTTATGTTAAACTGGCTTCTGCTAAAACCACAAGTGTCTTGTTAGTCATTGAGTTACACAGTGGGAAGCACTCAGGCAATGAGCTTAGGCTACACCAGTGTGTGTCAGGACCACAGCATTAAATCTTTAGCTAGACACCATTAAATCTTCAGCTAGATGCTCTAGAAGCCTCAGCTATTCTAGAGGCAAGGCGAAGAGAGGCGAGGAGAGGAGAGGCAAGGCGAGGAGAGGATGCTAGATACAATAGCAGAACTTTACTATTTCAGAGGTACACAACTCAGGTTAAATTTTTCTCAAAAGCATGCACATTGAGGGTTACACATAACAACCAGCCCCAGTTACTCCTAATGGGATTTGCTCACCCTGCTTTGAAAATGTAGCTCTTCAGGCTGTTATACAGTTAGCATACCAAGTAGCTGCCGCAAATGGCCAGGAAGACCAAATATGCAATTAAATAGTTGCGTTTTCTGAATCAATAGGAATTGATTGAAAAATAAACACTTGAGCTTAATCTATTACTGGCGTATAAAATTGGCCTTCTTCCTAATTGGCATTATGAAATTTGGTCTGGCCTTTTATGTCTATGTGGATAAGCATCTTCCAAAGAAGGGAAAATCTGTAAACTCTGTATCCTCCAGAGTAGAATAACAAAAATTGCATCGTTTTACTGATTCAGGTCTGTATTACTCAGCATATTGCATCCACTTGTGGGCTTCAATTAACTGTGAGCCACAACACTGTTTCACCAGGCACAGCATATTAAGTCTCCAAGATGATTGGGCCAAAACCCCCCAGTGACTGAAATTTAAATGGCCTGAGGACTATTCACATGAGGTTCAAAACCATTCTACATAACCAATGGGCATGTAACAATTAGCAAAACAAATCATTATAATTTTGCTTGAAACAAAGTCAAATGCACATAGCAAGGGAAAAAGACCTAGATTTACTTAAATGGACAGCAGCTTCTTTAGGACATTGAGAAGGGAGTAGTTTTGTGCTTTTAACTTAATTAAAGCATTCAAAGCACATCTGAAATGAGCCCAATATCTTTGAGGAAGCAACAGAGGGAGGTACTCAAACATCTTTTAATTCCTCAAAATTTCCTTACCAAATCCTTACCAAAAAATATTCTAATGGCACTGTATGTCCAAGTAACTTTCTTTTATCTGTGTATATAGAGTGAATGTGGAAATGACAGTGAATGAAATAATGTCTGGCTTAGGGGCAATAGAACATGTCAACATCCAGAAAAAAATCCTGCAATGGAAACATTTTGAGGAGGATAAAATTATATTCAGATAAATAAAAACTGAGTGAAAGCAGAGAAAGACACACTAGCCTTCAGAAGATCTCTAAGACCCATGAGCCAGATCAGAAGTAGGAATTCCTGTAGCTGTAGTTGGAGGAGGTTTTGATAGTTATTGGGTTAAGATAAAGAGTGCATATAGCCTAGGGAAAAAATTTTTTTCAGCCAGTAACTGATGAGACCAAGCTCAGACCACAGTCCTCATGATGGCTGATAAGAAAAAAACTATTCTGCCTCTTAAAGGTGGCTTTTCCCTCTGTTCTCACACATGAGCCCCAACAAGAAAGACTGCATCCCAGCCTGGGCAACATTCAACTACTTCATGTACCTGTGAGCCAAAAGATTTGTTTAGTGGCATATGTTGCATGGAGCTCTCCCACTGGGTCAATAGGATTTCACAGATGCTGTAATACAATTCCTGAACTGAAGCCATAAATTTAATTAAAGTAAAAACTATACTGTGGCTGTTGT
>VZRU01018095.1:140910-156175 GCA_013398155.1 Pedionomus torquatus | reverse complement strand
CATTCACATGATCCTAGACTGTATCTTCATGAGTGCTTAACATGGCAGAGAGGTTGTCTGAAAAAGTGAAAAAATAAAAGAAGAAAATTTTCTGTGTTTGTTCCAATTCTTGTTCAAGTAATGTTCAATATACTAAGATACAATACTAGGTAGTGAAGAATATTGTTCATATACAAAGGCTCTTTCAAAGAAATTAATTTTAGTTCAATCATTAAACGTTGAATCATTTCTCATTCTAAAAATTGTGTTTACTGATACCACAAGAGCCCCATGACAGGAATTTCTCGCTAAACTTCCTGCCTCTAACCCTCACTGTTATTCACATGTAGCTATCTTATGCCTGTTCTTTAATTCCATCTGTACTGTACTCCATAAAGTACTTTATTCTAAGTAGTAAAGCACACTTTTTAGCTCTGAGGACTTTTAGAGACAATTTTATTTAACATTTAGTTAAACATTTAGTTACAAACAGAACAGCTTTATTACTATGGCAGTTATCATGGACCTTAAAGAAAAATCAGTTTTTGGTAAAACTGTTGGTGGAACTTTTCAAACGAAAAAGCTTCTTTGTGGAACAGTAGGCAGATAATTGATTGGTTTGAATGGAGAAATGAGGACACACATAAGAAGAGGTTAATGTTCCTAAGACTTTAAAAACCACAAATATTCCATCATAGTAAGAAAAAGATTAAAAATATAAATACAATAGCCTGAATTGCTCATCACAAGCCTGCTAAGTAGTGACTTTTATTTGGTTTTGGTGTGGACTCTAGTTTAAAGTGTGTTGAGAGAGATTTATGTCATTTCTGCATAATATCCTTATCTTCTTTTTTCCTTTTCCATCCTTCATTCTTGAACTCTTATGACAATACAAATAAAAATGTTTTCAGCTCCATTTTAATTCCATAAACCCTTTCCCTGTATTTGCTGCTTTGATCCTTCCCTCTTTGTAGCTTGTTTGGCCTCCAGGAGCAGAATCATCAAACGGTCTTGGGGTGCACCCTCAATATTTTCTAGTCCATCCCTCTTCCTGGTCATAGAATCAACTATATCACTGTCATTCCTGAGACGTTCTTTAATCTCCTTAAGAACAGTCAGCAAAATTTCCCAGCTTTTCTAGTATGTAGTTGTGGTTTTTTCTGACAGGCAACCTGAGCAAATCATCCTTACTCCAATGCTAGTGTTCTGTTTCCTAGTCTGACCTTCACATATGTGTAGAACAGATTATTCAGGTGTAGGAATAGGAAGACTATTATCATGTCTTTCCTCGGCCACCTCTTCTGTGGGCTAAACAGACAATATCTCTGGGCAACCTGTTTAGTGTCAGATCACCCTCACATTAAAAAACAAAACAAAACAAAACAAAACAAAACCTGTGTTTAAATGAAATTTCTTCTATTCAGCTTGTACCTTGTTTTGTGTCCTGCTATTGGGCACCACTGAGAGGAGGCTTGCTCAATCTTGTTTAAACTCTCCCATCAGGTATTTATGCACTCTATTAAGATTTCATTGAGACTTTTATTCTCCAGGCTGAAGAGTCCCAGCTGTCTTGATTTCTCAATTTTCAAATACTCCAAGCCCTTCTTATTCATGACCTTTTGTTGAACACACTTCAGGATGTCCACATCTTTCTTGTACTAAGAAGCCAAGACCTGGACAGAGCACTTAACAGTGCTGAGCAGAGAGGAGGGATTGTCTCCTTCAGTCTGCTGGTGAGGCTCATCTTAAGGCTGTTGGCCTTCTTTACCACAGGGATGCATAGCTGGCTTATGGTCCACTTGTTGCCCAGCAAGACCACAACGTCTTTCTCCATGAGGTCCTTACCATCCAACTACCCCCAAGCTTGTATTGGTACATGGAATTATTTCTCTGTAAAGGCAGGACTTAGCATTTTCCTTTGCTGAATTCTGTGAGATTCCTGTCAGTCAGTTTTACCAGCCTGTTGAGAACTCCCTAGATAGCAGCACAACATATGGTGTATCAGCCACTCTTCCTAGTTTTGCATCATCATCATCAGACTTTCTGAGATGACACTCTGCATCAGAATTTGGATCATTAATGAAAATAAACAGTGATGGACATTGGGGAACACCACTATTGCCTGGACTCCAGCTGGACTTATATAGTCAATACTATATAAGTTATGGAGACAGTGCTGAAAGCCTTCATTTTGACTTCTGATCAATTATAACCCCTAGCCCTTCTGTTTAATAATTGAACTCTCTAACTTTTCCCATCTTGTGTGTGTACAGTTGATGATTCCTGCCCATTGGTTTCCATTTTATGTTTTCCCTCTGTTCTTCCACCTTATGTATTGGTCTTAAGCCAAGATTCCCCAGCAAAATTTACATCTCCTTTCACTAACGTCATCTAAGCTATGTGTACCTAACTTTTTTATTAAAATGTGATGTAATATGTCCTGAGTCTCACCATCTCATTTTCTATCTGGATTTAAAAGCAAATCTTTGTAAGTTTGATCACTGCTCTCTCCAGATAGACAGAATCAAAGGCTAGCATCTCTGTTTCTCTGTAGGATGATCTAAAAAAAGGAGTCATAGTCAATTTGGTAAGACAGTTAAATTACATCTTTAAAGACAAGAAAAAAGTAGGCCAGGAAGAAGGAAAGTGGGTACAATATTACACAATAGAAGTGAATACTAATTATGAGATGATGGTGTGCTTTTTTCAATAGAGAATAGATAATGTGGATAGTTAGAAACTCTGCTTTCTTTTCAGGAAACCTTATTTCATAATACATTTTTTAGACACCTTGATGGGATGACATGTTGACAAGATGCAACATAAACAGGACTAACTGAGGCAGAAAAATCACAGGATAAGCTTGCCCTTCAGCTGCAATACTGAAAAACAAAACAAAAACATTTTAGAACCCTCAAAAATATTCTGATGTGCTAAAATAAAACCACTACTGCTAAGTACTGTAAATCAAATGAGTACAGCTGCACACACTGTCACTGCTGTTGTTCTGAGTCAGTCAGCATTTCTGCTTCCTCTGCATGGTTTGGATGTGCCACATCCCCGGAGCTGAGAAGTGGCATGCAGATTGCCAGCTGTTTTCTTCAAAAATGTCCAGTGGGATTGTCACAATGGACTTACCTAGGGGAAGGCTCTGTTCACAGTGTGGTACAATGAAAGAGCTAAAAAGTGTTTACTTAATGGTACACGTGAGGAATAGACCTGCTACCAGGTAAAACACTGTGAAGGAACACAGAATGACAGAGGATTTCAGTGACAGAAAGTTGCATGTACAACCTCAGTGTCTCCTGTGAATGCTTATCTCTGTACCAGTTTTGCAGAGGCTACATACAAGGGGAGAGACAAGGTGAAGAACCATCTTTTATCATTGTACAGGTTCAACTATTACATAGCTAAACTTAGCAGAGTCACAAATCAGACTAGATTCAATACTTGCCAAGGAATGAGGGAGGAAATTTTCTCTCATGTATTTTTTCAGTTTCTTGGGGGANAACCAAACCAAAACAAAACAAACAAACAAACAAAAAAAACCCACAAAAAACACAACCCCAAACCTCCCCCCTCTGAACTTCTTGATTTAGTCAGTATGATGCTTCAGGCAAAGAGGGAAGGTGTGATATTTTGTCTGTAATATTTACAACAATGAAGCTCTGAACAGAGATTCATGAAAAGGACTGAGGAATTGTTTAAGGTGATGCCACATAATGCAGTGGAACTGTAATGTTGTAAACGTACTTCAGTGGATTCAGACCCAGATATCTGCAGCACATCTGTGTTGTGACACTGTGTGGAAGTTTCACCAAAACTGAACTTCCAGTGATTTAAGGTATTTCTGTTACTGAGCTTCCTCTTTTGTTTAAATGGGTTATTTAAGCCTCACACTTCTGCACACAGACCATCACACCTGTGACATGGAGACAGGCAGATTTTGTTTTTGCCAGAAAGCCTCATAACAGGTTTTTCAGACTGCATCTGGATCAAAACTATTGATTCTGACAAATACCACTTCACAGGCAGTTAGGTTGCAAAGTAAAGCAAACACCTTCTAGTATTACAGTACATATTTAAACAGCCAATTAATCTGAAATGCAACTATACATAGAAAATAATGTTTTCCAAATGTGATGCACATAAACCTGAGAGGGCATGCAGGAATAATGAGGAGAGGAGATTGAGGCAGATCACTCTTATCTTCTATAAACTCCACTTACATTAAAAGGTGGGAGATGCCTCCAGTCATTATGGAAAGAAGACCCTCCAAACAGTAAGTACAAGCTGTCCAGGACTATCCAACATAAGCTGGCAAAAAGGGTGCTTTGGTAACCCTCAAACACAAACTACCAACTTTGTTTCACCAAGCCTTAACACAAATATCATTACTTCACATCATCAGTGCTCACTGCTCAGCAGTTTAAAGCATGATTGTGAAAAAGGCAGTATTATATCATCACTTGTGGAAAAACTGCAGCAGAGAAATTGTAAAACAGGAGTGGAGAGATATAAGTTATTCTGACTAGAGCCTGAATGATATATGCTGTACTAGCACGGTCTGGGGAAGAACGATTTGACTTTTCATAAGCTTGAAGATGCAAGGAATTGGCTTTTAAACATTGGGAAACAATAGGGATGAATTTGAGCTGACACTTCCTACTCAGAGGACTGAATCTCACCATCAGGTGTGCCACGGCAGCATTCCCTGCCCTACACAGCCTCATAGCTAGTGGTTCCTGGTACTCAAGACATTTCAGGAACACGTTCTTCCATGAGTTTCTGTGGGGGGGGTGATTAATCTCCTGGTCCTTGAAGCAGAGCAACTAATACAGTTTAATGAAAACTGCAAACACACTGTTCGGCAGGTTGTGGGTTCAGGTTTTTCAGACTGTGTAGGACACTGCCTGAACTACTATTTCCCTGTGGCACAGATCTGCTGAGAGTTTTGGCAGGAAACTGGTTGTGTTTGCACTTCACTCTAATTTACACTCTCTAACAGCTGGGCCTTGTAAGAGCCCAAGAAAACATTATAGCTTGACCTTGCTCATGCTGGCACACAGGGTGCACAACCTGAAGAAAGAAAGGGCTAAGCTGAACTGTCAATCTGTGTAAAGAGCCAAGGGACCAGTCCCTGCCTCACACTTTGACAGCGTCATTTAAACTCTTCCTTAAGAGAACATTCCTGGGAGCAATGAGTGAAATGTCTATTTTCAGTGTTTTCAGTCCTGATGTTACTCCAGAGCCTGAACAGTCCACTTTTGGTTACTTTCCCATGCTGTTTTCTTTACAGACTGATGAAAGGGAAAGGGTTATCACATGCACAAAATCTGGGGAGTGTCCCTCACTCTCCTTCCCCTGTCTCAGCACTCACAAACACTGGGCAATATACAGTGCTAACAAGACAAAAATCAAGCAAGTATGACCAAATTTGCTTACCAGTTGTCAGGGTGCTCACATGCCTTAGCATTGGCTGCGGTTCAGGGCAGTGGTGCCACTAGGGTAGCAGAGAAAGTTGGAGCAGGCAGCTGTTGCTGTAGATGGTACAAGTTGGCAGAAGCTGTTGATCACTCCTCCAGCAACAGCAAAAGAGGGGAAGAGGCACATCAGATTTCTTTCTTCAGTCTCTTCAATAAACACTCATATCCTTGTGTTGTCAACCAGCAGCAAACATCCACTTTCCCTGCTTCATTAGGGACCTTAGTATGTTAAGATAAGTTGGGCAGAAAACTTGAGAGTTTTGGTGTGGTTTGGTTTGAAGAATAATGCTAAACAAAACAAAAGCAAGAGAGAGAGAGAGAAGAGTTTTGCTGCAAGCACTTGGAGCAGTGCAAAGCAGAGTGAGAATACCAACAAAGTCTCACTCAGGTTGCTCTCCCTGCATTTGGCAAGAGCCAAGCAATCAGAAGTCAGTCCAATGAGGATGTGAAAGGGATGTTTTAAGATCCAGCCATTTCAAACGGTGCTATCTTTTGTCTGTCTAAAGATTACGTTACTTTAATCCTAACCTCATACAGATGAAAAGTAACAAATTCATCATCTTCATAGAGGACTGGTGTACGTGTGTGTGTTTTCTATGCAGAAAATTTATTGAGGTTAAGCTCAGAATTCACTGGTAAAAAAATAAATAAATAATTTAAAGAAAGAAAAGTGGATGTTGTGGCCTTTTTTTCTGGGAGGTTAGTTTCACAGAAGCAGAAAATAAATTGTCATCTACAGAATCCGGGGGTTGGGGGAGGAGGGCAGAAAAAAGTCCCCCAAAACAGGAAGGAAAAAGCAGAAATGAAAAGAAATTATTAGATTTCATCAGTATGCCTCTACAAATTGCCTGACCTCACTTCTGCTGCACATCTCTTCTCCATATTATATCTTGTATTTTTATTATCAATGTGTTATACAGAAAATATTACATGCAGTATATTTTGAGATTCTAAATGCGTGGTTGGGTAGGATTACTGTGTCTATTGAGACTCCTAGATTACTCCTATTAGAGGGTGAATGTCATGCTGTTTGTCATCCAAAAGGTAATTTTCCCTCGACTTATATTAAGGTCTCATATTTTATGATAACCTCTGCATTATGTTGATCTGGGCATTTTTCATGAACCCATTCATCAGACAGGTATCTGCAGCCTTGCAAAATTTTACTTGCTTTCAGGGTGAATAAAATAAAATTATTTTTTTTTTAGCTTCATCAATGATACCAAAAGAGCATTTGCATCCCTGCGAGCATGCCTGTAAAATTCCAGGGCAAGCTTTGCACCTATTAAGAAACATAAATGTAGGAGTTAATTTACTGATCTTAAAAAATACTGTATCAGAAGGGAATCAAATGCAGCCTGGACTAAATGTTATTATCTGGCAGCTGTCCTATTACCACCAATCTCTAACCGGTCCAGAATTCAATGCCAGTACAGCCAAATGGTTAAGAGACGCAGTGCCTGGAATTTTTGATGCTATTCACTATGATACATTTGTATATGGGTGAATGGGCAGCTGTGTGAGAAGGATGACCAGGTTTGAATTAACTGAAAATTCTGCTTTACACCTGGCATAGCATGAGGAGGAGACCCACTGACAGGGAAGAGCTTGCCTATTCTAATTAATAAGCATTTAAACAATTTGCAAGATGTCATATATTGTTTAGAAATTGTACCTAAGCTTCACAGGGTAAGGGTCAGGGACTGGCTCCAAGGATGACATACTCAATGATAATTAACCTTTCATATACCTCTTAGGTTTCAGAGCAACTTGTGATCCTAATTGAAATTAAATTAAGGGAGGTGGAGAGAGACAGCTCTTGCCAAACTATAAACTGCAATAAAAAGCAGCAGATTTAGCCGTGCGTGCTAATTTCTTCTTGTGGAGCACTCTGAGGAGCTGATACAGACACTAAATCAAATCCGCAGCTTTATCTGACTAGGTGAGGCCTCAGCACTCCAGTCAAGAAGCAAAACAGATGTAGATCCTTTTGCCAACAGCATGCATTTCCTGTGGATAAAGGGAGCAATTTTCTATTCCCTCAGGTGCTGCTGTATGCTAGCATTCAGTGAGCCTAACAAAAAATCCCAGCTGCTCTCACCTCAGAGGAAGAAAACACAAGCAGCTCTAAACAAATCAATCTAACATTTCCTACAGCCTCTAATGTGGAGCACAGTCAATTATTTTCTGTCTCCTCCCCTTTTTTACATAACAAAATCCAGCATTCCCATGTCCCCCAATATGTTGGGAGCCAGCAAGTGTAAATGCAGCCATTCGTATAATTTGAATGATAATCGAAAATAAGCAGAAAAGGAGGATAAATTTATCAAACTTGTGAGAATATTCTAGGAAAAAAAAGGAATTTCCTGAGGTAACTGTCCTTGACCTGGCTCTTTAATCGAGTGAAATTTCATCACTTTATCTAATATCATGCTTCATGCTTCAGGCTCCCAGCAATTCTATTTTAGTGTGGTCTAATGGGCAGCTGACACATCCACTCAGCACCAGACTGCATAATATGTGCTGACACACTGTGTGGTGAGCACCCTATTGAGAGCTGTTTATTTGTGCCTGGCAAGGAAAAATTTCATCCAGTAAAGTCTCTTCATAACAATTTCAGTCTCAGTTTTCAGGGCCTCCATGGACTGTACATTTTGAGAGGTTCAGAAGCACTTGCAGGGAAATTCTGTGGCTTATTTGGGTGGCTGTACATTATCTGACTTTAGGTGAGAGGTTGTGAAAGCACTGGTTATGGTTGTCTGAAACCTGAATCTAGATAGTGTAATGAAGAGTGTCATTCTAACTGCTTTGGAGCCAGCTCTTCTCGAACCCCTGATTCAATTTGATATTCTGAGGTTAACGCACTGTATTGGGACTGAAAATAGGAATGCACATGAAAAGCTTTTATATTTATTCAGTTCAGTAAGCATGGCAAACTCATCAACAGCTATTTGTACACTGTAGCAAAGTAAGACTTATTTGTACACTGTAGCAAAGTAGGACTTACCTTGATGTTCTGATTTATCCTTGCTGTTTTTCCTGCAGTACTGCTTTAGAGTAGAAACAGAATAAATAATAATTAAAAAAAAACCCACAACCCCAAAAAACAACAAAACAAACAAACAAACAAACAAAAAAACACAGCCAAAGAAGGCAGACATGGCTCTCAACATAGCAAATAGCAAAGGACATTATCATAAACAAAGTAAGCAATATGAGAAAATAAAGGAATGACAAAATCACAAATATTCTGGCCTCTCAACCTCAAGTAGAAATCAAATTCTCCATATAGAGACTAAGAAATACATTTCATTTATGCATAAGAAGAACTAACATATTAAGATATTTCTCTTGCCTATTAGCTGTGGAGAAATAAGTGGTCTGTAAAGCACATTATAGGTACATACAGGTAACAAAAGAATAAGTGCACACAAATAGACTTGGTTAAAATCAATGCCTCATCAACTCATCCCCACTGAAAGGTATAACCAAATTATATCTAGGCATACAATTACTGATCACCTTAGTACTTAGAGTGGAAACAAACTTTATTTCAGAAAGATTCGGAAAAATTATTCTAGTATTCTACGAAAAGTACTTCTGATCTTTTATCTAACTTTAATGTGTATTACGTAACACATGCATTTTCTAAAAGCAAATATGTGGCATCAGCATAGAACAAATGTGTGTGTATTACCTACAAGTGTATCTAGCAGGAATTGTGCTTTGATCTTGATGGTGTTACAAAAGTAACCTTGGCCTTTTCAGACTTACTTTGAACATCCAAATCCAATTTTCGGTGTTTCAGATTGTATCAGATTCAGACTCACTATTATCTGTTACCAATTTTGTTTGTTTGTTTGCATAACTAAGCATTTTCTTGAAATACTTCGATTTCAATCCTTCTTTTTCTCCAAGTAGAAAACAGAAGCCGAGAAAACAATTTGTACCAACACAGCATTTGTCCCAATTTCCACTGTCTCCCATATTCCAAGTTATTGACATGTAAGAAAAGTTTACATAACCAAAAATGGAATTTTATTTTAAAATACAATGTTATGTATCATTTACTACCAGTATAGCTGATACGGGCACTTAATAAATATATGCTCATTTGCATGCACACACACATGCATCTGCAGTATGTAAATAGGCTAGTACATACATAAGTATGAAAGTCTTTATCATGAAAAAGTAAAATTAATCTCTTAAAAAGAATAAAAAACCCCAACCCAACATTATAAATGCAGCAGCATCAGTCCCTGCAGGAGCATTAAATTTGCCATCTTAGAGAGACTGGGAGCTGCACTTTCAGTGTGTGAAAAAGACTTTCCAGTTCCCACAAAACAGAGAGATTGCACCAGGATCCAAATAGTAATGTTAAAGAGAAAATAAGTTTTTTAATTTTTAGATATTTTACCTGTGTAAGCTTCCTTGCAAATTAATATAATTTCATTTCATTGTCATCTCCAATATAGAGAAGATCCTTTTGGGGGGAACTGGCAGAAGGAAGACCTAACTTTTAGCAAAAAATGAGGCCATATGCCATGAGGTCTGTAGCAGTTTTTCTGTACATGCTCTGGAAATAAGTTGCCTCTTACGCCACTGACCTTGGTCTCACTTTTGCCTCATAGGTTTAATGTGCAAACTACCACATCATCAGTATGGCAGTCAGTATGTGTTTGAGATAGTAGGGTTAAGTGAGGAAAAAAGTGAAATTTATCACCCGGAAATTGGATTCTGGACCACTTCTGAGAACTGTCCCTCTTTCCCAGCATGCATCTCCATAGAAGTAAGAGATGGAGATGGCTTATCTCAGCTTTGGGAATCAGACCATCCTTCCAGGTTAGACATAGCTTTGTCCCAGCTCATCAGCTTCAGGACAGCAATATGGGGTTTCACACATTTGTGTAGCAATGTCACTTCCCAGAGACTATTCCAAAATACTGGATAAATCTCAGGGGCATGAGAAGCAGAAAATAAAAGTGAAGATGTAGCAGCTGAACCCAGGGCAGCGGAACACAGCTTCAGTGCCAAACAAGGAGGCTGACCTTGAGCTCACTGATTGGAGATATATGCCAGTGAATGTAGGCTACCATCACCTCCTGAAAAGAGAAAGAAGTATGGCCCATTTCCATCTTCAGCTCTACAAAGTAGCCACTGGTGATATCAATGTAGTATCTCATCAAGAAAGCTTTGCTTTTCCACTCACTCATGTCCAGAAGCAGCATCCCACATTGTACTTCAGATGCCCTGGAGTCACAGCTACCCAGGAACTATTTTTCTATCTAAAGCAAGCATTTCACAATTATTCAGACTTCTACAAACTAAGCAAATCCCACCAGGACAAGACACATGGAAATTTCAGAAGATTCCTCAATAGCTTTTAACTTGAAGAAAGGTACATTTGTTTCAGATTTCTTTATCTGTAAAGGTGAGTCACAGCATGCTTTAGCCTCCAGTCAGATAATGTATTGATCTTTGCCGCTCAGCCAGGGCAAGTGTTAAGCAGTAAATTCGAGTTTTCAAGGTGGAGAAAGGTATTGTGCACACATGGTATGATCTTTGGAGGATGAGGTAATGCAAAGATGTCTTTTGATGAGCTTAGAGAGGGAAAGGGGAACACAGAGTTATTACAGTTCAATAGTAAGCCCTATTCATGCACAGAATCCTAATAAAATTTGCACGCCATATATACAAATGCAAAACAAAGAAACACACAAGCTGTGGAAGGAGAAGGGCCAAACCAGTCTTTTCTAGTCTTATAAGACTTTTCTAGTCTTATATGTGCATCGCTCCCTAAGTCAACATCCAAACAAAAACAAAGAAAAAAGACAAAAAAAATCTGTCATTCTAAGATAGAGAATTCTAGCGGTATCTTCACATGAGATTATACTTGAGAAAAAGTGGAAATGCCACCTAATATTAATATATTTAGAACCACCAAGAAGGCTTGCATATAAATCTGTTTTAATATACGTGTGCGTGTGCATGTATCTGCTTGTATATATTTTATGTGTATGTATGTATGCATATATTTCATTTAATTGTTAAATAGGTAGGCAAATTTTTCCTAGTTTGTAATTTTACCTAAACCTAATAATTTAAAATGTGTTACATAAATCAATTTCTGATGCCTTATTAGTCGTCAAATTACAATATTTCTTTCGCCTTTGCTATGGAAGTTATAACTAGTATACACTTTGGCCTGCAGTCCCTGAATTCCAGTCACAAATGGATTCACGGATTACTTTCAAAGCTACACCTACTTTCTCCAAAAACAATTTATAAGGCAAAAAACTTGAATAAAACAAGCAGTAGATTCTTAAAGGAATGTACAGCTTAACAGGGGCCAGTGAAAAATTCCTTTATTTGACGTTGAAAGCAAGTTTCATAGCAACACACACATATTGTATAGCTTCTGCTTTTTGACTAATTCCATAAATAATGAATTTAAATTACACAATTAATTAACAAGGCCTAGGGTTCGATGTGGAATCAATAACAATCTTTCCTCTGTAATACTTTAAGTTAAGATCCCCAAATAAACATTTAATTTAGATTTTCATGAGGGAGTTACTGTGTATACACATAATTATTATTAAATGCTTTTACAGAATGAGAGATTAACTATATAATAGATGGAACATCTGTTAACAGGTTTTAATTCCAGTATCCATTTCTCCCTGTTTTTAATTCTAATATCCATTTCAAGGCAATAAACTTATTTTACAGGGCTATATTAATATGTTTCACTTAGTATGCAATTGTAATCAGGTATTCTACTGTACAGTTAGGAGCAGTCTTATATGAATAAAGCTGTATGGATGAACATTCTGTTGGTACAGAAGCACCAGGGACTCACATAAAACATATCAGAGCATGGCATAAGGGTGGTCTACATGTTAGAGGCTGGAAGCAAGTCTACAGATACCCTTGGGATTTTGCCAGGCTACAGAAATAAACAGAGGCACATCATTAGGTCAGGCTGTGGTAGAGCACAGTCACTCCACAGGTTGTTTTGGCCATATACACCTCACCTCTGTTCAACGATTGGGACAGGATTGTGTTTGCAATGTGAAAATAGACAGAATTATACTTGTACCTTTCTCTAGGTCACTGGAGAAAGCTGCATTTTAGTAACTGCCCCCTCTGTCCTTTAAGACACAGCACCACTATTGCCCCCACCCTAACATGCCTGTTAAAGATCTTTGATAATTAATAGTGAATGTTGAAACAGCAATTAAACAAGGCATGTATTATATGACTTAATAATTGAAAAATTTGATTTTTTTTTGTGTGTAGAGGGGTGAAACACAAAGAGGAGCTTTGTGTTTGGAAGAGGAGCTTCCAGAACCATAATCAGACAGGTGCTGTTGCATTTTAAAGAATGCAAGAATCAAGCTACAGACCCCCAGGACACATTTACCTTTGTCTTGCATTAAATTGATTACTAAAGATGTGGGAGCAATTTGTGTTAAATGAAAACATTTCAACATGGGTCATGGGCCTGACTGCACTAGCCAAATGATTATTTCATAATTGTCCACTGTGGGATTTGTTGCACTTTCACTGAAGCACCTGGTACTAACCATTGTCCAATGCAGAATATAGGGTTGGATGGAGCCAATATTCCGGTTAGGTATGGGCATTTTTCTGTGCTAATTGAAATTATCTTCTAATTGAAATTAATTCCATTTTACCTCCACGTACACCCAAATTTTGCTCAGCTTTTCTGAAAAGTTCAGTGCAGCACTTTGGATGAAAAATCAACTCACCAACATGAATATTTCTAACAATATTTCTAGTGGGGTATTATTTTTTTTTAAATAATGATATGTAATTCATCTCTTAATGTAAGTGTGTTTGCAGCATATAAAATCTTGACCTAGATGAATGCAATAGAATTTCATCACTTACTTCATCACTATACATTCAGGATTTACTCAGGAGAAACAAATTACTTGCTTGAGACATTACAGTGAGCCCACAACAGAGACCCAAATGGTGCAGTTACAAAAAGTCATAATGCAATGCCTGAATGACAAGGACATATTTCCTAGTGCAGCTGCTCCCTGGCTCTGGGTGAAGTCCCAGTGCTCTAGGTTTTCTCTTACGCTGGATCAGCAAAATGCATCTACCTTTCAAAGTCCACCTTTGATAGACTTAACTAATGAATGCATGTAAAGCACCTCAAGTACCTTTAAAGAATTACCAGTTTCCACATTCATTGTGAATGAACACAAATGCTTTGCAGAAATGAACATTTTCACATACATTCTGAATTGCTGAAAAAACCCCAGCTTTGTTGTATTAAATATTTAGCAGAAAATTCTTTCTTTTTTTTTCTTTTTTTTTTATTTTCCCAGAAATTCAGTATACAAGTGAAAATGTCAGCTTCCACAAAAGCATTTCTATTCATTTTTGACAGATGTTTATCATATTGCAAGAGACAACAGAAAGGGTCAAAGTCCAAGAAAAAAATGTTTTCTAAGATGAACTCTGCAAGTTACAGTATTCTAAAACTACCTCCATTAAGCTCCAAAGTTCATCTGTAAGTCACATACTAATAGGTTTTTATGGAAAATCACATCTTGAATCTAAATTTAGCCACTCAAACCCTACTTCAATCCTATTTATGTCTGTTTGCAAATATAACAGTAAAAGCATATAATTTGGCCACAAGTCACCTCATAACATGCAAGTTTTCTGAAGACCATTCTCTGTACTGCAATACATTGTTATAGGTTGTCATCCTTTCTTTTTCCATGAGATAAATTCTATCCTAGCCTATCACCTAGGAAGAGATGTCCTCTTTGAAAATTTTACTTAAATCTAGATCTGATGGGGATCTGGGGAGAGGAGTGAGTGAGAGCTGTTGGAGTGCCTCTGTAATTTATTTCTGCTTCTAGCATGCTTTTTGTGATTCACAACATAGTCTTATTATATTGCCATATGTAAACCTCTGCTTACCTGAAACAAGATCTGCAGAGAAGCCACACAAATGCTACAGTCTATTCACCCATATAAAGTGACTGGGAGAAATAATTAATTTGTACATTTCCGTTCATTGTAAAGTTTTACTTTTTAACTATGTTCTCACCAGTGACAACCAGATACACAGTATATACTCTAACGATACCTAAAGGGTATAAGCAAGCACAAATTTTACACCTTGGAATGTGATTTCTCTCTCTTTCTCTCCAGGGGGCTGCTCATTTTCAGTTTTCTTCACATTTACTGTATTTTATGATGGTTTTAATTTCAAGATACACCAAAAAAATTGCCTATATATCCCTCAATATTAAAATATATTTAGCAAAATATAAAGGAGGTGAAAAGAATGCAAGATTATACCTCTTATCTGTCTAGAAGATTCAAATCTACATCTCCCAATAAATATATATCTCTCCTAAACAACACACACTGAAAGGGGAGTTGATCTTTCAGAGTCTCACGGTGACATGGCTCCATTTGCATCAAATGCAAGGGTCACAGAAGGAGTAGAAGATTCGGTGACTCAATGACTGCTTGTTACCTGCAGGCATCAGGATGTCTGGATTTTCATCAATATATCATACTTTAGATGCAGGGGAATAAAACAAAGTAAACCAACCAAATCAGCAATTTTGAAATTTGAGTTAGGACTATATCGGGGGAAAAGGTAGGCATCCAAAAGAGATTTGACGGATGGACTGTTCAGTGGATAAGGAACTGGCTGGATGGTCACATCAAAAGGGTGGTGGTCAATGGCCTGAGGTCCAGCTGGAGAGCAGTCACAAGTGGTGTTCCTCAAGGGT
>VZRU01018095.1:103891-119290 GCA_013398155.1 Pedionomus torquatus | reverse complement strand
CATATACAGTTTTTTGTAGCAATATGGGAGGTGCGAATTTCCAGATTGAGGAAAAAGAAATATACAAGGCTGAGTACAGGCAGGGATATCATTATGTCTGTCCCTGTTACTGCTGCTCATAAAGACTTCACATTTGTCTTCTTCTGTCTTTCAACCTTGTCCTGCTCCATGTAGAACTTCTCAGAAGAATAAAATCCCATTGTTTTGTTTGGCTTTTTTTTTATTATTATTTTGGGATAATCCATTCTGTAGATAACAAAGCTAATAAAACATTAAAGAAAGCAACACTTATTTCATTCCAAAGGGCTGAAATAATATTTGAGGTGAAAATAACTTGCATAAACACCTGTCAAGTTAGTTTCTAATCTGGAAAATATGTAAATATATCCTCTTTTCAATGACAGAAAATGATCAATTAGTTACTGATGTAACGCTGGAGCAGATCCATCTTCAGGTCTGTGTGTGATGTATGCATGCAAGCTTGCACACTTGAGTACCTATTTGTGTCTCCATGATCAGCCATTGTGATATGGAGGAACTGCAGACTAGAGTAGGTGAAAATCAACCAGACTGAAAGGAATAGCTAAGGGATCTAAAATTTACAAGTGATATATCGTGTAAAAGTTTGGAAACTTCATGAAAAACAACAGATGATGCAAAATACAGGACGTTTGAAGGAATTAAAATTAAAATTAAAAGTTATGCCCTCAAAGCTAAGAAAAGTAGTGTGCATATAAATGTCTGTGGTAACTGTAAGAAAGCCAAGAATTGTTAATGTGGATAAGCTAAGAACAAGATCAACTGTCAAAAAAATCTAAACAAAATCAAACCCCAACAGCAACGAATGCATTGAGACAATGAGAATGATCTGATGCAGCTGCCTGATCTAAACTAAAAACTAAACTGAAAACGTGCAACAGCAATGCCTTGTCAACACTAAAACAGAATATGGAGCAAAACGCACTGAGATAATTACAGATTTTCAACACCTCTTGCCTAAAGATGAATTGTAGTTGGCAATACCAAAAAGGCTGTAGTGATAGCCAACCAGGCCTATGTATAGATCACCATCTGGAATGCTAAGGCTGGTAGAAAACTTGAGAGCAGATGATTATGCTCAGATCTTACATAGCAACTTTATAAGCGAGAAGCAAGAATGTTATGAACCTATAAGCTCAAAAAAAAATCAGCAATCTTCAATTCCTGCAAAGAACTTCAGCTGGAGAATGAGATGAAGGGTCTGACTGAGGACAGATGGAATGAATGAAAGGAACCAAGAGCAACCTAACTATTTCCCACACGTTCTAGGAATTTCATTTCATTGCATTGCCCATTTCAAAGGCTAGTTACACAAATAAGAATGGAAATGGAGACCCACATGAAAAGCAGATCCTAAATCTGGGTGTAACTAGAACGAGGAATGTTTATGTGTTGAGGTTTCATGCATGCTGCTTTTGGCTTTCCTGACTTTTCAGAATATAATACTGCAACAATACACTGTTCTTAAGTATCCCTTCTGTATGAATTTTTAAATGGTAAAATAGAAAGCTAGTAAGACTGAAAAAGTAATATTACTGTCTTGAAAGGGATTGGCAGCTTCAGTCATGAAAATAAAATTCTAGCATTTCTGACATTTTTCTTTTGATTGACTGACAAATAACTTCTTATGGCTTTAAAGAAGAAAATTGTATATATGGTTTATAGACACAAAATACTCTGGCTAAGTGTTCAAAAATAACAAACATGTAACCCTGCCAAAATCTCACATGTCCACCTATACAACATTCTGTAAACAAAACAAAACAAACAAAAAAAAAAAAAACAACAACAAACAAATAAAATAGTGCATGCAAATCTAAGAAAAAAAAATAAAGATTTCATTAATGCAAGAAACAAAATTAAGACTAGGTCACTCACCTAATAACAGACCAACCATTACAAAAGAAGCTATGATAGACTTTTCTATAGCTGTACTAATAGAGGGTCTCTTTACAAAGAGATGCACTGTGTTTATCTTGTCTACAAGAGGGATCTGGATCCATAAAGAGGATGGCTGTGTCAACAGAAGATGCAACCTCTCCCTGCTTCTCAGAACTACATGCTGCCAGCTGACATTGCCGCCTCATCTTGTCTGAGACTAAATTACCCAAATTAGCTGCAAAACCCAGGCTTAATAGTATGTCTTTCTGTCATTTGGTTGAAACAGGTTAGAGAATACTTGCTCAAACAGCTGTGCCAAAAAATTTCAGGGGAAATTCACAACTGCTAGGGAGCCAGTGATCACAGCTGATAGCATGGACCGATGCACCTGGCAGACATACACTACAAAAAGGATGCATCCCTACACAAAGAAAGCACTTGTCTTGAAAAACTGACAAGGCAAGTGGACCTTGCTGAACACAGGGGATGGAAAAGGGTTGGTATTTTCCCTCTCTTTTCACTTGAGAAATTAAGTAGTAGTAGGATTAATCTCTCTATTCCATGAAACAAGTGTTTTAACAATCCATGGGACATAAATCTGTACTTCAGCCTTTTGCCAAAATGTGACCAGAGCAATCTGCTTGAGGTCATTCCTGGCATGAGTAAGAGCAAATGCTGTGTTTCAAGTCTCAGACCAGTATCTTACTAGAAACACAGACTTCCTCTCACTAAAGAAGTATCTGGGTATGGTGATAAATATATGTTAATCAGACCATCCACGCTCAGTCTTTTATAAGCTACTAACAAAGGCAGTGCTACCATCCTTTTGAAATGTTGGCATCCTTTAAATATGCTTTAGACTGATCTTCACTTGAAGAAAAGTCTATTTTTGGAAAAACACTGGAGTAGTTACTGCAGGACACTTTCTTTCTTCCCCCCTCAGCATTCATTTCTGGAATGACATGTTTATTTATCCTACTTTATCCTGGAAATGCTACATTTTTCACAAAGCAGGGGTACAGTATCCACAGGGAGAGGTATTTTCCAAAAACTACTCCAGTATTACACAGTATTTTGAGAGTATCTTAAGTGAAAATAAACTGAATGAGAAAAACAAAAAACAGAATAGTCAAATCTGTCCATTTTAATCTCTATTAAGAATTGCAATGCCCATTTATTTATCTAAATATGCAATAGTTTTTTCTCAAGATCAAAGTCACACCATTTTCATTCAGAAATACTGCATTATCTGTGGGTACTAGACAGGGGTAAATTCAGTCTTAGCCAATTCTTGGGTCTGGCAGGCAAAAATAACATCTGCTTCATGCTCATATTTTTCATTCTTGTTTTAACAGTCATGAACACTTTCTCAAACTGAAAAAGAACAAGGCTGCAATTCAGATAAATTAAGATTTCTGAACTCTGAAAACTGCACTCAGAGTTATTCACCAAATCAGAAGAAAATTGATTTTATTCCCAGAATGTCACACTCTATGGAAGTACTAGACAAGGTTTCAGAAGTTTTGCTCATCCGTTTGCTTTTGAGTTTTGTAGTCCCAAGAACACCAGTGCTGATAAGCATTCAGAACCATGCAGTTTCATCACCTCAGCCCCCTAAATCACATAAGTACTCCAAAGAGCTGTTGAAAACCACGAAGTCCTCATGCTAAGAAAGTTAACAATAGTAAGTTGATCACTGATGTCTTGGGAGTAGAGGGCCTTCAGAAAACTAATCAGATCCTGAATATATCTTCTCTTACTTCCACTTACACTGTGGAATATCATAAATTATGATCTATTTCCAAATATGAAGGAGGAAAGTAAAATTTTTCCTTTCAGGAGATTTTATGTCTCATGTTCTCACTCTCTGAGAAAGGAATTACATAAATCTTTACATGCAGTATACAAGCACTGCAATACACAAACAAGGAACAAATACAATTGCTAGGCAAATAGAGTGTTAAATAAAAGGACAAGTTCTTCAGAACATATAAAATCTTCCTTCACATAGAAGTACAGGTTTTCCCTGTACAGAAAAGGAACAAAATATGTGCTTGTGTGATTTCTTGAAGCTGAGATTTAAGTGACACTTATTAAAACAAAAGAGGACAAACCTTATTCTATTATAAAGCATATAACACAAAAAAATGTGTTCTTTCTTTCCAACACAAAGAAGTTTCCTCTCTCCTTTTTCCAAGATAAAACAAAAGTACCAGTATTTAACAAATCTCATTAAAATCAGACTCCTGTTTTAAGAACTGTAATCACTTCAGGTTCACCTGAACTTCAAGCGCCACCACATTACAGAACTTAGACATCTAAGACACAATTCTTCTGTGAAATATTTCACTCACTCTTTTATTTTGCAACAGGTGGAGTGGAAAGATTGACCCAGAGAACCAGGTAAAAGTCCTAGGAAATCTAAAAATGTTCCACACAGTTGAAATACGCGCACAGAGACACACCACACACACTTAACTTTCAGTCAACAATACAATAATGAACGTGGTCTCATACAAATTATAGCAATCAAAACAAGTGGGAGTTAAAAGGAAGAGTAATAACATTTGATGGTTAAAACTGATATAAATTAGATCTCCGCCAGTCTAGAAATGTATCCTGTAACAGATCTTTTTTAAGCAACTGGAGGGTTATGGTTGTAGTTCTTTTGAAACTCCCAGTTTGAATGAGAGTGACAAACAGAAATCCCTCCCAGACCCACATCCTTCTTTGCCTGCTGTTATAAATATTAACCTAAGTTCCAGCCTTTGAATCAGAGTTCTTCTGAACTAGAATTTAGGCGCCTACTGTCAGCATATCTTCCTTTATCTGATTAATGTAACCAGTTTGATTACCAAGTTTTCTAAAGCATTAAAGAAGATTCATCAAGGAGCAATCTGTGTTTATTGTAATGCTGAATAAGAAGGCCTTGCAAGCTTCCAAAGGTTCAAATGGAAAATTGGAGTGGAAAGAGGGGAAGAAAAAAAAAAAAAAAAGAAAAAAAAATGTTGTTTCATAAACATAGTATATGATTTGCACAGTACACAGACAACACAGTACACAGACTACACAAAACAGCAAAACTACACCACTGCATATGCGAGCTGTATGAACAAGGACTAAGTGGTAGATATAAATCATCAAGATATCAGTAAGTTCATACCTTATAAAAGCTTCTTATAAAGCCTCTTGCAAATAGACAAAAGCAAAAAACAGCCATCAGAAAGGTGGAAAGACATGTATAACTTGATCAGTCAAAACTGATACCTGAAAAAAAATTATCTTTTAGGTAATCACAGCAGAATGGGGACATGGCTGGCATGAAATGCCCCCAAAACACACTCATCCTTCTATGGTGTGAGAAGTCTATGGTAGTTAATCTAAACCTTTCAGATAGCAGCCAGAAGGAATATCACTGCCATCAAGAATTGCATGTTGCTGTATTTAGCTACTTACTGCCTATAATCTGCAATGCATCCTGCTTGACAGCCCTGTTAAACATTTAGAGACACTTACTGACTTCAGACTGCATAACTGGCCTGAGGTAGAGTCAGTGTCTTTATGCAAATGTCTAATAATTCTCTTTGAGACTGCAAGAAAAATTCAAAAATGCAATACTGCTTATAGCTCTAAAAAGAAAAACCCAACAAAGAAAAAAAAAAACAACTCCACCCAAGCTTCCAAAGCCCCCACAAACCCCAACTATATGCAGTAAAGAAATCTCTTGCCCTGAATTTAGTCAATACCTAAGGCACACTGTAAGTTTTTCTAACTGAGGTCGTTTCAGATATCTAAAATCCAGAAGGTTTTAAATGCTCAAGTGAAGCCATTCACACTTTCACTTTCTCCCTCGTATTGGAAGAGAAGCACAATTTAGTAAGGTACTGTATCTGCAAAATTTCCTGTTATAAACTGTTGGGACTGAGGTGGCCAGGTACATTTGAAATATCCCCTCTAATTCCTTTCTTTTAAATAAATTATATAGTAAGTAATACTTCTAATGTCCTATAAATAATTAATACTCATTATAAAACTAGTTAGTATCTAAGCTCAGGTAAAGGACTGTTTTCTTTATTTCACTTCCAGAGTATATTGTAAATATTTTCATACAATGTGAACACCATAAAATAATCCATGACTACAGTAAGTCTGAAGAATCTCATTTTTTCCTACCAGCAAAAAAAAAAAAAGGTTTCACACTTTGAAATGTTGTTAATATAATCCATGCAAATAAAAGAACCCAAAACACTAAAAGGATTCAGTCACTGTATTTAACTGGTTTTCCACAAACCAGGATATATATCCAGAGGCAAGTGTAGTCTTTCTTACAGTAAGACACTTTCTTTTGTAGATCCTTTTCCTGAGCTGCCAAAAGCATTTGCCCCTTGGCAAACATCCAGCATTGATTCTAAGTCCATAGCAGGAGCTATTCTGTAACGTGGTTGCTTTCACTGAGAGGAGCTTTCTCAGCGTTGTACTGGTGGTTTCTGCAACAGTCAGTGCATTCTTGGAAACAGGCTTTAGCTCTAATTTAGGGATGAGATGCTGTAAAACATTGCTCTAAATTTTGCACACCTGTCAGCAGTAGCTTTTGAAGCTTTCAAAGTGCTGCAAGATGATCTTCCTTCTCCATTGCCTTTCTGCAATTCAAGGTCTCCTTGAAGTCAGCAGAAAATGGCATGAGGGCCAGGTACCCACACACCCAGTCCATCTACTCAGTGGAACTCCTCTTCCCGTTCTCACATCGCATCTCCCCTAAGCCCGTAGCACTGGCTGAAAACCAAAATGATGAATGGTTTTCACACCCACAGTGCATTAGTAAGGAGTAGACTTCAGAATAATTATATTTATTTAATGCAGAAAAAAGTGTAAGGTGGTAGAAGGTTGAGATTGGGAAAAGTGGTGGTTAAGAGCAATATAAGACAGAAATACCTTTTACACTTGTTTATTGCTCTTTCACTGGTCAGATTATGGCTGCAATGCATGACCCAGTACTTGGTAACAACTGGTGAGAGTCTTACATACTCGTAACTCTTGTCATTTTGAGAACACAGGTTACCAAGATTTCAGTGTGACTTCTACAGCACGTTTCCATATTTTGGGAAGATTGCTCAGCACCACTCAAGCTCATTTAATCACAAATCACTAGCAATCACTAGTTCACTATTGTCCCAGTACAAGAAATTTTATGAAGTACTCTTTTGTTAATAAGCGTTGTTGCAGCCAAATTAAATTCTCTTAAGCTCTGGGGACTCGTACCACAAGTGTGGTTTTGCATGCCTTAGTTCTTGATCTTCTGCTGCTTCTGTAAATTACTTGATTTGACCTGAAAGCATTTTAGGTCAAGTTTCTTGGTGAGTGCATGCAACAAAACACCATCTCGTAATCAATAAGTAGATGTCTGAATGCTGACAAAAACCTCAAACTACTCCCTTTAAGACCTTTGGCAGGATCAGGTAAGTGGCATTTATGCATTCTCCTGCTGGAGAAAAGAACACATCAGTGAGGTGTGCTAGGGAAGAACTATTTACATTCCTCTTTTTCTTCCTCTGCTTTCATCACCACACACACACACAAAAACTCCCATTAAAGTAGCCTATTAAAATATGACTGTTTACACTACTGCAGGGGGAACTGACCAAATGGGGGAACTTCATCCACTTAGGCTTGCCTGCAGTACTTACTAAAAAATAAAAATAAAAATCAATGTTTAAGCAAAAAAGGCAGCTTCAAAACTACATTCACCTGACAATTTTCTTTGGACATTAGAAAGGGAAGAGCAGATAAAAAGAATAATCCTATTCCAGTCTCGTTTGGCTTAAACAAAGAGCTACTGCTTTAACAGTGAGTGTCCTTTTTTTCTTCTGTATTTCAAGTATTTAATGGCAAGTCTTATACAGATCAAATTATCTTGAAGACTGTTGGTTATCTTAACTGGTCCAACTGTAGTAACAATTATTTTTTAACATCATGAATCTATACTTGTTATTGGATTGCAATTCAGCATTCACCCGTCTTCTGGAAAGTGCAGGTGCAGACTTTTGTATACAGGTATTGTTTCCATGTTTGTATCTTTGCATTTGTAGATACGTATTTATATAATGTATGGACTGTATTTTTGAGCACTGCTTTCATTAAAAAAGTTTGTAAATTTCAGTTTGTAAGAGGAAAAAGGGGGCTTTATCATCACCTTTTCCTCCTGTGCTGTACTTCACATGTGATTTGTTGCTAAAGAAAATAAGCCAAAGCTCAAAGTAAGTTTTCTACCATTTTTTGTTCCATGAAGGTGAAAACAGGTTGCGTTGTGGGTTTCTTCTTGGTTTTGGTTTTTTGGTTTTAGCTGGTTTGGGGGTTGGTTTGTTTGTTTGTATTTGACAGTTCATATTAGAATTCAAAGAGTGCCTTTTTAAAAAAAAAATTTCATAATGTCGGTATTATTTACAGAGCCATATTAGCAAAGTAGTTTAAAAATGCAACTGCAAAGCCTAACTGTATACCCCAATCTTGGCTCTAGACCTTAGGCTTTCTCCCTAAGCAAAAATATGGGAAAGTAAAAGGTAATTTGCCCAAGCAAGACTAGATGAAAATCAAAGGGCTGTCCCTTTAAGAAAAATATATCATCCTTTATCACTCTGAACGGTTGCATTACAGCTCTGCTACTTTTGTGCTTCAATTGAGCAAGTTACAGATATTAAACAGAATGGCACATCATAATAGGACATGAAATGAATTATAGCATAATGAGTGAACACATCTACTGTATTATTATACATAGTCACCTTTTATGTATTATGTAAAAGAACCGAACTTGAGAGATCTAGCTCATTTTTCATTTCAAAAGAATTTTGTAGAGAACAGCTATAGTGTCAATTATTTCAGTATCAAATAGCAGATTTTTTGAAAGATGTAAGGTGCAGGAGGGCCAAGCAGAGGTAAGTACCTCACCAGTCACTTGGACAGCACTGATCTTAACACACTGCAATAAAAACTATCAACAACAAATTTCAACCCCGTTGTGCTATCCAGCAGCATAACTGCTCTGCTTGGGATAAATGACAACGCAGTGTCAGGAGTCTGACAGGCTACACAGAGGTCTTGCCAGTGTCTTGGGAGGATCTTCACAGTTACACCCACCATCCTGTTTTACAGGTAGTTGCCTGCACTCATGAAGGGTTTTTATTCAGTAAAACTGATGTCCTGTGGAAAATAAGGCAAAGCAAAGTGGAGCAAAACATTCCTTGCCAGGAGGAAATACCATTCTCAGCAGTAGCTTGCTAAAATAAGATTGCCTGCAGCAAAGAGGGAGGCATGCTAAAACTGATTGCACCTTTAAAAAGAGATGATCGATGTTTTGGGGGTTTTGCTATTTCTTGGAATAGAGGAGCATCAGATTCTTTGACAATCAGACACATGTTCAAGCTAATGCCTAGGTCACTTAGAGATCATCCTGCACAAGCTCAAACCCTTGCCCACCAAAGTTTAGAGATGCTTATGGAAAATAGTATTTTACCTTAGCATTGAATTATAATGGCTCATATGGTCTTGTGATGTTTCAATTATAAAAAAAAAATAAAAAAATAAAAAAAAAAATTCAGCTGTAAATAAGACATCAGAAAAACATAACAACTAACAGAAACTGGAGGATATACATAGTGTATCCTTAGTGAAAATGATGTCTGTTTTTGTTCAAGAGAAAATATTTGGTTATACCAAACATCATTCATGTGTAGCTTATCTGCATACAATCAAAGGGACTATTGAGTAGGTGAAACACTTAAGTAGACTAACCAATTTAATACAGCTGATAGTAGTTTAACAACTGCAAGAAATATAGTACTCTTTGGGGGAACAACTTCATAATCTTTTATCTACTGAAAACCAAATACGTTTTAAGGAAATTATGAATATTTCTTTTACCATGATAAAGAGATTTACTGCAAACACTAACATAGCTACTCACCACACATAATTCATAACAGAGGAAGAGCTTGAAATGCTTTTATGTAAACAATCATAGGTTTTCCTATGGTTACTAAAAGGCTGTTTAAAACTCTTTAGTAGTGGGGGACCTTGAAAAGCACTGTTTCTAGCAAACCTCAGTGTTTCCTTTAACTTTTGCACAATATTTACCTCACTGGCACCATTTTTGTGTCAAATCCTTACATAAACAATGTCTGTAATAAAAGCAAATATATTTTTATCAGTTTCATACTTAGGAAGCCTTGGAATAGAAATGTAAACAAAGATAGTGATGTAAATTAATGAAAGTATTTTTCAGCTCCTAGAGCACATCAAGTACCTTCAACCATCTCCATTCACAGAAAACCCTACGTTTACACTAACTGACAGAACATAAAATATACAGGTCTCCAAATATCATACAACAACCAGATCTCCATAACTGCCATTACCAGTTTTTATAACTGATGGGCAAAGATGCACTCAAAAGAAAAGAAGAGACGCAGTTACACACTTGCTCTATGCCCTCTATTCACACAACAATCTCTAGAGAAGGTTTTCAACTACAATGCAGTATTTTGCCAGAGTTCCCCCATCCAGAATCTGGATTCAGAGAAGGAGAAACAGTACTCCAGTTGTGACAATTGATTTATCAGAAGGATGCTTAGAGTTAATATTTTAAGTTTCTGGTCTGCCTGGGAAACTACTAGAAGCCTCCCTTTTACTTTAAGTCCTCCTAAGAGACTAGTACCTCCAAGATTAACATCATAGTGTGCTGCAAACACCAACCGGCAGACATTATGATATCCCTCAGGGAGGTATGTCATTTTATACATGATTCTGCATAATGAGACACAACTTGAAAGCGTTCTGGATTTTGGATATCTATAGACATGTCAGGTTTTCACACTATCCTGTCTTTTGATCTCAAATTTCCTGAAGCAGATATGTTAAAATATGTTTCTGTTCTTTATATAATCTTTCATAGAAATAATGTTAACGTAGTTTATAAATGAATCCCTAAGTAAAAGGTAACAGTTACACTTCCCATTTCTAATCCATGGATAAACTGAAGTGGCTCAGAAAGAAGCACATTTATTAACTATATTTTAATAAGGTGTATAAGCCAAGTTAAAGTAGCTTCATAGCAAAATTTCCACAGGTTTCAATGGAGAACATTATCAGATTATTCGATTAGGAGCCACTGTGAAATGCTTGACCTGTTACGGCCATCACAGAAAAAAGAAACTCAATTTACTTCAGTCTAATATCCCATACTCCAGCTGAAGTCACTGTTGTAGCCAGACATAAAGCAGTAACAAATATGCTTTTAAGATCTTCTAGGCTGGTCGGAATAGGATTATAGGAGTTGATATTATGTCTCCCAAACCCCAAGAAAACAAAAAAGGTCCCAGATCCACCACAACCAATTGATGCAAAAGTTTATAATATAAATCAACTGTAAATCAGATTAAAAACTTGCAATTGGTTTAGATGGACCTTTTGCCCCATAGTTAAGTCTAGAGGTTCAGCAGCAACAAGGACACAACTTTATTTATGTTCTGTTAAAACATGAGTATCTCAGAGAGGCCCAGGCACGGTACACACAGAAAAGGCGGCAATCCTCACATCCAAAGAGGCTGAAACCTAAGAAACAAGACGGGAAAAAGGCAGAGGCACACAGGTATGTGTCTGATGGCTAGGGTCAATAGCCTGCAATGTTTACAAAAGCCAACGGACAAGCTCTTGCTCTGAGTTTGGCAGGGAAGAGGACTGAACATGAGCCTCCCACCTCATTTAGGGTTATGCTCAAGGTGCCCACATGCAGGAAGGGAGCTCATTATTTCAGCAAAAACTGAGCTCTGACTCATGAGAAAGGTTCCAGATGAAAATTGTCTAACACATAAATTTCAATTTAAAAAGTGAATTAGTATCAATTATCTGAGGTTTTCCATGAAGGAAAAACATACAACTTTTTTGAGGTATTTTTAGTTTGTTTGGAGGTTTTACGTTCTCATTTTTAAGTTTTTAACTGGCTGTCCATTTAGAATCAGAGGATCACAGAATATCCTGATTCACAAGGAAGCCATGAGGACCATCAAATTCAACTCCTAACTCCACACAAGGCAACCTAAAAGTTAAGTGGTGCGTCTAAGATTATTGTCCAAAAACTTCTTTAACACTCACAGGTTTTGAGGCCATGACCATGTCCCTGGGGAACATTCTCCAGGGCTTGACCACCCTCTCAGTGAAAAAACTTTTATTAGTATTCAATCTGAACTTCCCCTGATGACCTTTAAGCCATTCCCTTGCATCCTATCTTTGGACAACAGAGAAGAGAGCTGCACCTCCCACTCTGTTCTCCCTCATGAAGAAATTGTACACAGCAATGAGGTCACCTCTCAGCTTCCTCTTCTCTGAGGTGAACAAACCTAGGATCCTCAGCCAGATCTCCTAAGTCATGCCCTCTAGAACTTTTACCGTCTTTGCTGCTCTCCTTTTCACACAAAATCTTTTCATTATTAAGGAAAAGTTGCAAAATTAAGCAAAAGACTAGTAATAGAAAGACAATCGTTTATCCAGTTGAACTAGTCAATAAGACTATGTGGCACACATGCTGTAACTGAGAATCTTGTACAGTTAATCTGGAACAAAACCTCTTTTTTTTTTTTTTTCCATAAAGAATATGTTGCCACAAACCAGCAGTGGGCTAGGCCTGCATAAAACTATGAGGGAAAAGTCATAATGAATTTTCTCTTACCTCCAACTTCATATCTTTTGAAAGAACTGAGTAACATTCTTAAAGGAATGTTACACTCTGACTTTCAATTATGCTAATCCTTACAAAGAGCAATAACAATAATGAAAAGATTTGTACCCAGCAAACCCAGAAAGTGCCTAGCTGCTGAGAGGTTTTGTTGGACACAATAGCAAGCTGTCCCAAGAAGGTTGAAGGGCCTACATAAAACTTGTTTGTATAAATAAAGAATATCAGGAAGTCATATAAAAGACAAAATTCCTTTCCTGGAAGACTCACTACAGCTCAGAGAAAGGGCATATCTCAGAGGTGGAGACAGCTGAGAAAAAAGCCATTGTAGAAAAGTGTTTTTATTCAAAGTGATTCTATAATCAGTCCAAGCCACATTCTAGGACAAAGACAGACTTCCCTGACTTTCATTCCATTACCACAGGCATGAGAATGCCCTAAGGCTGGAATTCATAGAGCTACAGGTGAGATGCAGCAGGGAGAGATCACCAGACACCATGTGAGGGTGAAAGCCATATGGTAAGCCCCTGAAGTCAGAGTCCCTCTGTACCCAGACAGCTAGGACCGCCAGGCGGAAAAGACTGACAATACATTCCTTAAATCTCAATTATTTCAGTGCCGCAAAGGTGGGTAAATCTTTCAGCAAAAGATAGCAAGAGAAATGTAAATGTTCCATGATCATTTCACATTTTTCCTTCTCAAGAAATCTTACTGCCACATGTGAACAACGGGGTTAGGAAACAGATAATAATCACAAGGAATTATCAAAACCTGCTCATATGACCAAGTGCATCACAGAACACATCCCTACTTGCAAGAAGTAACTATCCTGTATTATCACAATAATATGGAGTTATTTATTCCTTAGTTTGTATGCCTCCCGTCAGTCCAGCAACAACTAGAATTAAGCAATAATTTTTTTCCCTGGACCGTGCTTGTGGTTTGTCAAGTGCACTGGACAAAGGTGCTACATAAATGTCAGAAGTTTATTGTAGTGATTCCCTAAAGGAAAACTGCTATAAATTACGTCAGGAGTAACCACACAGCTAGCAGTTATCCTTTTGAGTCCCCAGAAAAGCATTCAGCAGTGTCTTCTCATAAGCCATTGCAACAGGGAAGAAAAGTTGCACAGGAATGACTAAACACAGGTGCTGGTGCACTTTTATTCAAGGTGCAGGAAAACACAAAGTTGTTCTTGTCTTTTGATTTGTTGGTTGTTGTGGCTTTTTCCTTTTTTTTTAATGGCAGTTACAGTTGGCCTCATGACTATTTTCTGCACAAGAAAATTCAGCCATACATTTGTCTCATTTCTTCTGGGTATTGCCCTACTGACCTGCTGCATTCCAGTTGAATACCATTCCAGGTACCTAACTTCAACTGCATCAGACTCTTTTTTTTCATACCTAAAACTGGTGTGAGGCCACATAAAGCTCAGTTCACAATTTTTTTGTGATATTGCTACTGGGTCATTAAATAAGATCTTTGAAAAGCTGTGCAGGATCCCCAAGAACAATTTCTTTGGTGGACTGATGATCAGCTTCAGAAAATATTACTTCTGAAAATAAGAGGAAAAAAAAAGGGGAGGAGGGAGCTGCAGGAAGAAAGGAAGTTAGTTGATATGAAGTGACTCTCATTGTGATCCATCAAGCCTGTACATACATATTCATATTCCAGCCTGTAGTACACCAATACTTGTGACAACATCAGAAATTTTCCTTTTGCTAGGCATTAAGAAAAGAAATGCCAGATCTAGAAGATGCTGGAAAATTTTACCAGGCTGGTACAATTTAGCTGAATGTGAAAAGGCTATCTGTGTTTCATGTGGAACAATTAGGCTTTTAATACCATTTTCCCCTACTCTTCTTGACATGTAAAGCAAAGGGACCCTCAGCAATCCTTGTCCTCAAGACACATCCCTCACAGTACTGCACGGTAGCAGCCAGGACAACTGACTAAGCCAAAGTGTAATCATCTTGCCTTCCTCCTGTGCTGCCAAAAATCATCTTTCCTCTCTTCCCTTGCTGTTATTTAGAGCAGCTTACAGCTATCAGTCTGCATAGCTGCAGTCTGGGATACTCCACTGAACCCAAGTGCTATGGACATGACCTGTGACAGACATGGAAGAGAAGCTTCTGCTGTATCTCCAAGCTCAAAAAAGTCCAAGTGCTTCAACTTATAAAAGAAACCAGGTCACCTGCCTGGGCTGATAGAGTACATACCCAGCAACTCTTTTAAGTAGGCTGGAACATGCTGCTTAGCTTGAATAACATGCAGTTTTAACTATTGTTTTTAGATGAGCAATGTCATAATAAATAAACCTAGGGAGAAGTGCTCGTTTTTCAGCTGCAGAGAAGCACTCCAGTGCTTCAGAAACACATCAGAGTGCTTTCTGTTTAACAACCCTCTCTCCCACTCTCTTCACACACCTTCCCCCTCTCCCTCCTTCACACCTAACATTTTTTTCAAAATAAACATTCCTTCATTACCATTATACATCCTTTATCTATGCAGGTCAAGCACATAGGAAGGACTGAAAGAGACTCATGGGCTGTGGACATCAATGCCCTGCTGTCACATGGATCTCTTCATAAATGTATCATGCTTCATCTTAAAGCAGTCTGCTTTTTTCTCAGTGGTCTCCGGATTGGAAACCAACTTCAGGGCCTTCTTCTTGCTCTAATAGGGGCCTCTTTAATTCCAGGCTACACTGTTTTCCTTGCCTTTTTTTTTTTTTTTTTTTTTTTTTATTTATT
>VZRU01018095.1:53567-98024 GCA_013398155.1 Pedionomus torquatus | reverse complement strand
AAAAGTCACAGATCATAGTTTAACAGCAACAACAACAACATAAAAAGATAACACGTTGTCTCTGGCACAATGGCTCAGTCTGTGTCCGTTTTAGGGACATCCAATCAAGACTTGGATTGAACTGCTGGCGAACAAAGCAAGTCCTTATCCCAGTGAGAATCCATTCCTTTTTGTATGTCGGAATGAGTACTCTTGTAAATCCTACCTCAGAGGTCATTGCTTTTGTAGTTTGTATATTGGTAGGCATCCATTCTTATTTCAGTGCAGTTTCCAAAGAACATATCAAATATTTTTCATAATCTCTTGTAATTGAAAAATTGCCCAAAGACACATATCCCCATTTTCAAGGAAACATTGCAAAAGTTTCCAGAAGTAACAAAGGTGATTCTTTGAGGCAACTTATTGTACTCTCTACAATATAACAAAGAGAGGTGTTTATATTAAAAAACCTAGCTTGACACCAAAATGCTTTATGTTTATCAACAGAAAAGCATCGAGAACAAATCTGTACACAAGATGCTATATTAACATTGCAAATATATAAATTAGCACATTCTTACTTAAAGTGAATTTAGTTTAGATGTGAACTGAATTTGCCATTCATCACAGGCATGTAGAATACTGGCTACAGTTTGCAATTTCCTAATTTTCCAAGACTGTCTAAAATAGTTAAGATACAGCATCTTCCCACCAAATAATTATACTGTAATAACACTTAGAGGTCTCATCCATGAACAGGACTAAAAAATATAACAAAGTTTATTTTTTTAAATAGAAACTACAAGTCTATTTAGTGTAATTTTAATTATCTCCTGAACATCCTTCTCCAAGATCCCCAATTTATCCACCTGCAAAAACACAAAGTATACAATGCACAGTTTAAACTAAAGCCGGGCCAGACAGCTTTATTTAGTCAGTTCATTGTTAGAAAGCCTTCTTTAAACAAAATAAATACATTACAGCTATAATACATAATTAAAGAGTCGTTTACTGTTAAGTATGCTTATTCCATCTTCTTCCAAGTAGGTATCTGACAATTTGGTATCACAAGTTCTTAATAAGCATTCACAAATCAATAGCAAGTTAAGAAGGTAAAAATAAATTCCATGACTGTGATGAGCATTTAAGTTCTCAGTTTAGAAAGAAAAAAAAAAAAAAAAAAAAAAAAAAAAAAAAAAAAAAAAAAAAAAAAGAAAAGAAAAAAGGAATATACAGCAAAGTGCTAGGAGAAGGAGTTCTGTCTGCATTCGGATTTGTCTCTAATAAATAACTTCATAGACTGTAGCTTTCTTGTCCCCAGAGCCAGTGACAATGTATTTGTCATCCACAGAGATATCACAGCTAAGCACAGATGAGGATTCTTTGGACTACAAGAAAGAAAAAAAAAAAAAAAAAAAAAAAAAAAAAAAAAAAAAAAAAAAAAAAAAAGGAAAAAGAGAATTATCTTTCCAATCCTTCAATCCAGAAGGGCTTGAATACTAATTGGAAGAGTTTATAGAGAGGGTATACACCAAAACCCTATTTAAATAACAGTATTGTTATGGCAGCTTTTGTTACAAGACTTTCTCCAAACTTGTTTTACCTGAAGATCTACAGCAATACAAACTAGCAGAAAGGCAATGTTACAAACCTAGAGATAATCCATCAATCAAACAAAAAGCAGTCCTTTCTGTAAACTTTATGAGGAATGAGCATTTATTAATATTTTATGTTAGCTTTTGCATAAACATGTATAAAAAGCCACCACTTTCTTATTTTCCTTTTGTTGTAAACCAGAAATCTGTATGGAGAAACACTATAAAAGCCCTAACCACCCACAGGTATAAAAACAAAAAGACTCCACACAATTAACTGCATCTTCTTCTACTACTTTCTCAACACAGAAGACAGAAGTTTTACACAAAGGAATTTCCAGTATCAGGGAGGATGAACATATGAAAAGACAAGTGGTGCTGTACGACATGCAACAACATACAGCGGGTGAACAGGAGACAGGATACACCAGGATGCTGTAGCTCTGTCTCTCCCAGCTTTTCTGCCTTTTCTGAGACGATGTGTATTGTCACATTTTACTTTCTGTTTTAGTGCATGTTTTCTTTACATACGTCCACATTCTTTTCTTCCTGTCTCTGCGGGATTGGAACACTTCTGCATCATGTTGCTGCTGCTGCACTGTGCAGGAAGTTTCTTTCTCTACCCCTCATTAAGATAGCTGTACTGGGGTTTTAACATCACTTTAAAGATGATGTGCCTTTGTTAGGGCAATTTGGGCTCTCTATGGGAGGCAGTTCCAGGGCTGATTAGCCTCCACTAAGAAAACTCAGACCTCAGCTTTCTTACATCAAGGCAAACTATGCTGTCCCCCAAGGCAAAGACATGGCAAGTATCAGTACAGGTGAGACCTGACCATTTAAACCGGGGCACCAGTTAACTTAATTCTCAAAACTCTTTCAGGTACCTTTAGACTGCAAGATAAGGACATGCTAAAAATCCTATTTGCCTTTAATGGCCCTGAAGTGCCATTAGTATTGAGCACAGAGGCACTGAAGACTATACAAAGGGTACAACCTCCATGGGGTTCTTCCATATGGGTACAGTCTTCAGCTCAGGAGTTTGCCTGTCCAGTCCACTAACTTTATGCACCTCATCCAAGAAAAATACAACTGCTGAGTATGACTTTCAGCTGCATTTTGGACCTTCAGTGAATGCTCAACTAATACCAAAAGCTGCGTAGTGTACTACAGCCAGATGCACAAGAAGGTAAGAAAGAAGGGTATTAAAAACAATTTTGGATTAAAGGGCTACCTTATTGTAGGAGTTAAATTACGCAAATGTTAGAAAGGACAAAAGCACATCTCTCTTCAAATTACAGAGAAAGACTTAATGGAACACAGTAATTAACCAAGAATTTTAATTTAAAAACTCTTTAAGCTAATGACAGACCCTGAGATGTGCAGTTCTACTTCACTGTAATGTATGTGGAAAATATCTTTTAGGAAATTATTACCTGGAATATACTGGCTCCATAAGGTGTTCTCCATGCATTAAGAAGATTATCTTTTCCAGTGCTTACAAACCATTTGCCTGCAAGGGATTGTTTAAGTATTATTGTTGTATTTTGTCTTCAAGGAATGCACCTCAAGAAACAGACTGATTAAAAAACAATGCATTCACACATGAATTGAAAACACACCCAAAGAACAGTCACATTTTCATCTGGTTGCAATACGATGTTCAGTCACAACATAAGCAGTTAACAGAAAAAAGCAGTCATACAGAATTTTAAAAGTAATTTTAAAAATTAAATTCAACATCTAATTTAACTATTCCCCTACTTTCATTTAAAGGTAATCTTGAAGGCATTTCTCAGGACAGAAAAGACTGGCATAGAAAGATTTGCTTACCACAGTGAGCAAATTTGAGTGACAACACACAGCTCTCATGAAGGTGCAGCTGATACTTGTCTGGCTTAGTAACATGCAGCACTTCAACGTTACTGTTCTCCATTCCTACTGCCAACCACTCGCCAGTTGGACAATAGCCCAGTGAGAAGATCTGGAATTAACACAGCACATGGTTCAAACAGTAAAGGTATGAGCCTGAGATATTCAAAACTGACTCTTGCTACACTATTAACACTATGCAAAAACATATTTTGGTCTACTGCAGTTTTTAAAACATGATAAAGCAATCACTATAGTAATCAACATAAATTAGTTCATGTAAACAAAGCTCAATTAAAACTGTAATAGCAAAGCAAGGAATTAAGCTATAAAAGTTAATGTCCTAGCTTATCTGACAGCATTCAAAAATATTTTTGTAAAGTATTTTTGAGCAAGAATCTACAGAAACAGGAACAGGTTGTACACAGGAACACTTTAATCTGGCAATTTTTTTATAAAAAGGATTCTCCACGACCCTCATGGGAGAAGTACTAATCTGTCAAATAGTCATAATCCAGAAAGGTGTTTAGCTGCCACATGGAAAAAAAAAAAAAAAAAAAAAAGGCGTGAGACTAAATGAAAAATTATTTAGAGTATTCTTTAAGTCTGCTTTTTTTCACTTTAAAATAAAAGCAAAAACCAGAAGTACTTGTTTTAGAAAACCACAACAGATTTTTCTTAATGTGCCAAAGCCTTTGAGATCAAACCTGCGATGTGAAGTCGTGTTGCTGTAGCTGTCTCCCTTCTCTGAGATCCCAGGATCTGACTGTATTGTCCAGGCCCCCAGTCCATAGTTTGGTGCCATCATTAGAAATGTCAATACAGCTCGCTCCATCAGTGTGGCCCTGAAACTGCCTGAAAATATTGAAGGAAGATATGCACGTTCTCACATGAAAAGAGTTGGTTCTCAGCACGTACACAAAATACCTCCTTTTTCCTTCAGTACCTGACACACAGCCAACCTTGTAAGTTTCATGATGAACTGATGAAGCAATCAGGCCAGACACTAAGTGCTAATTTGATTTCAAAAAGCACACTTTACGAGTCAGATGCTCTGGGGATCTTTGCTGCTGACTGTGTGATACGCACTATCTGACTGAAAACACCCCGCTCCCCACAAAGGAATGTAGCATGATCATCAGAATTCACTTAGTTCAAGAAGAATCTGCAAGTCACCAACAAAGTTGGAAAAAACCCCAAGCTTTCCAAATGGAAACATCAGAGAGTAAAAACCTACCCTTCCTTGCAATATATTATATATAACAACATACAGTGCAGTGAACAGAGAAGCTCTGTATGACTGCTTCCTAGCCTACTGTACGTTAACTGTTGAGCAACAGCCCATACTCTTAAGATGCTAACTTTGCAATGCAGTTTGTAATTTACACACTTCTTCACCCAAATTGTATACGACCGAGCACCAGTTAAAAAGAATGGAGTGTGACCACAGAATATTGCATGGACACAAAGAAAACCATCTGTTCAAAGAACCTACCTCAGAGTCAACACAAGCTGATCTTAGGAAATTATAGTTATAGGCTGTTCAACAGGCCTGGAATTATGAAACACTCTAAACCCATGAACAATTATATAGACTTTTGTCAAGGTATTACCACAGCTATCGCCTAGCAATGAAATACTGGAAGCAGCTATGCAGACATCATGAAGAAAACAGCATATGTATGCAGAAGAGCATGTAAGGCCGTGTCTAATTAACTCTTCACAGCCTGATGATCCAGTTCTGTTGACCTACCTTACTAAAGTCTGGTTATGCAGATCCCACACTGCAATATTCCCATCGCTACAGCAAGAGAAGCAGACCTTGGAATCAGGGCTGATAGCAAGGGCATAGCAAGCCGGAGCAGAAGATGTCAGCTCTGCTTTGATGCGAGGAGTTGGAGCTGCCAGGTCCCAAATGGATAACGTGCTGGCTTCTCCACCAACAATCAGGGTGCGGCCGTCAGGGAGCAATCTGCAGGAACGGATGTAGTTATCTCTGTTCTGTGGAGACAGAAGCCATCAAGAGATTACTCATGAGGAAAGGAAAACAGCATTAACATGAGAGCAGAAATCCATAAAAGTATTGTATTCCCTCCTGGTTTTAATGAGCCATTTATACTTATGACAATGATAAAGTGTATTAATGCCAGAAAATTACACGACATTAGGGAAGTACTTAAACTTGATCTACAAAATTCAGTAGTGAGAGATATTTAATCTTAATTAGCATCAAAATGCAAGGACCTGAACCCAGCCCAAAACAATTCAAGATAGCTGTATTCGACAGCTTGGGTAGAAAGTTACATTTTCATACCCTGTTTATTTCAGCACATTAACCTCTCGGCACGGGGGAGTAACAAATTCCCTGCACACTCCCCACCTCCCTGTTCCAGTGAGATTTGCTGCCACCATCTAGGAGATGTCAGAGGAAAATATTTGGGCAATTTTCTTCATTTGTGTAGCAACTTGTGTAGCAATTCATTATAAGTCTACATGTGCTGCACAGATCTCATTTTACTGCCTTTGTAACAAGCAACATCTTACCAAGAACCAGTAAATGACATGAGAAAAGCTGCTAACAATGGTTCATCTTGTTATCACATTCAAATAATTTGTGAATAACACTTAAGGATATTTTTAATTGTCACATTAAGACAAGGCAAGACATTCACACACGTACACAGACATAAAATACGTGACACAATCTTCAAATATTCTCGGAGAATACAGTAGCAAGACAGCAGTTTTTAGCATGATAGGATATCAAGCTTTAAGATTGCCAACAAATGTTGAAGTTTATAAACAGTATTTGGTATGCTGTCTTTGATCTTTCCCCCTACCAATACAATTTTCGGATATTAAAGATGTTTTCATTCACCAGGGGGAAAAAACCACAAGTATGACAATGAGCACACTTCAAAATCAGTTCTAAAAGAAACAACAAAATTACAAATGAAGTATCGAGCTTTGACACCAATGACAGCACTCAAATAGCCACTGTTTCTTAGTACCTTAAAGGTATCATTTCAGTCTTAACACAACCTGCTATCTTATTCCACTGTCATATGCTGCTGTTCACTCACCAGGCAGTCCAGCTGAGAGACAGGGCTCTTGTTGCCAGGGTGGCTGATGTCCCAGACTTTGACGCACCCCTTCCCACCCGTGTACACGTGCCTCGTGGGGTTGCTGATGGTAACTGCACACACAACTTCCCCGTGGTTCAGAGTGTTGATTTGACGGGCATGGCGAGGGATTCCTGGACCGATGAGGGCATCAGGAGGGAAAGGAACCGGCTGCATCTGGCCATCTGCACTTACATGAAACGAGTATGCTCTGAGGAGGGGAAAAAAAGATGGGGGTGTGTGTACGGTGACTGATGAAGGTTTTCTTCAAGTCTATGTAAGAAAACAGAATTAAAGCTGTTTCCACTGTGGACACTCATACTCTGCACTCATCTTCTTTTGCAATCTCTTATTTATCTATAGCATGGCACTCAAAGCATAAGCTTAGCTACTCTTCTATTAATGTGGAAAGTCAAGCACCATCTACCAATCAAATGAGCTTTTACGGATTTCTGGTATGAGTGAGGATACACACTACTCTTAAACTTGGGGCATGGGGAAACCACTACATGCAGAGAAAGGAAAGGCCTCCTGGAAGACAGAAATACTTGGCTGGCTGCTGCAGAACATGGCAAGTAGCTGAGTGCCAGGGGACATTTAGTTGCTCTCTTAACGACTCTAATGTGCAAACTTCAGCTGGACTGCTGCCATGCTGTGCTGTCTGCACCAGAGGTCCTCTGACCCTCAAGCAAAATTGCCCACCACTGTATCTAAGGTTGCAGTGAAACCTCCACTGTGATGGAGTTAAGTCCTCAAGGCATGGTTGCTGATATCTGACATGACAGACCAGCAAAAATGTCCTGGAATTTCTTTTCTTTTTTTATATTCCTCCTCCTCCTTTTTTTTTTTTTGTGTGTGTGTGTGTGGACCTGACACAACAAATACAAATCCCAATTGCTCTTGCTGGAATCAGGACTCTCACTGAGAAAGAATGTGTTGTGTGACTGCCAGTTATGCCACTTGTGAATAACCTATCAACAGCTTCATCTCAAAATATTTTCCAGGGAGAACAGTTAGGTTGTGAAATTGTCTTGTTCTGAGATGCTACCTGACATACCACATCTATTATAAGAGCACAAACTTTGTAAGTGGATTCACCTACACAGACCAAGGTATGCTTAACAGAAGGCTTTAATTTCCTTAGACCTAAAAAAATCATCATAGTACTGATACAAAATCCATTGTCATAGTGGTGGGATGAGAAAAGATCATAGAAAAAGTAATTTAATGAGAATACTTAGGAAGATCACTTCCTTAATTGTTGCTTCAAAGTCACTGAGGAAGGCAGCCTTCAAAATTGAAGTACTGAATTAATTTAAGATTCATAGTGCATTAACTTTAGAACAACAATTTTCACTGGGACAAAATGCAACTGCATTTTTACCTTTCTGCCCCATTCCCAGAGCTTTATACACTCTTCCCATCCTGCACTCTGTTTCTTGTTCTGGTTGGACTGAGTGAATGATCATATCATCATTCTACATTTTTGACATTAAAGACATTCAGGAAATGTAGGACAGATTTCTGTGCTTGTCAGAAGAAGCAAACTGCCTATATAAGTAGAATTAGAGTTTGATTATCACAGCAGCAATCTGAAATTTCCTCGTCACTATATCCCAAATTCCTGTTTGGTGGAGTAAGGTAATGAAAAAAAGCAGCTAATGGTCACCCAGAATCTCTAGCAAAACAAGTGGATCTTCATTATCATATTTTCTGATTTCTGTATGCAGTCACTCTCTGCAAAGCCATGATAGTTACATGAGCTGAAATGATTTTTAGCATGTTTATAGGGAACAATTACAGAAATAAAGCTTAGATGTGGAGTGATCTGTGGCTACATTATTCTCACTCTATTCATGGTTCCACATCAGCACATATGATTAAACTGTTGCTTTGTTGCTTGGTTTGGTTTTGTGGTTGTTGAGTGGTTGGTTTGTTGTTTTGTTTTGTTTTGTTTTGTTTTTTTTCACTCTGAGAACTAACACTGCATGTTGCTTATTTAAATTACTCTAAATAACTCACAAGTATCTGACACTATAAACACCTGGTGAGCACTTTTTTCTTCTTTCCACATTAGCTACCTTTTCTACCTATATAATGTACAATCCTCAACCTTTTGATACATCTCCAAAGTGAAATAAGAGTTATTAGGGGCCAGATCTCTGATGTGCCACATGCTTCGTGCTCCATTTCAAATGACACTCAACAGTGCAGAGAATTTACACAACTTTTGCTCTAAGGGAAAAGGAAGCATAAATGAGAAAGCAACAATCCTGAATGATAGCTGTGAAAAGTATTGCACTTAAGATAGAGAAAAATCAATGCAATCATGCTAAAACAACCACAGATTTCAAAGGATGCAGGCCCTACAGCAAACAAATGACAGTTACATTTAAATGTTTAAAACATTCATCAATATGTCAATAACACTCAAAAACCCTGGAGATGCACCAGAATCGAATTACTTTGATTTCAGTTTGCCTCACACTTTATTCCCCCTGTCTCTAACACCAATGAAATGTGAGTAGGAAGGTCTCTGCACCCCAAGTATTCTCATTTCTTAAACCATGGCAAGCAAAGCCCAGTAAAGTCAATCACCCTTCATTCAAGGAGACGAACTCCACCAGCAATAAACTGGAATCCAGCAAACATTTGAACATTATGGCAAGACATTTCTACGTGCCTGTTGAAGGTATAGGATGAAGATCTGTACCCCACAAAATTTTCAATGCAAGCAGCTGGTCCAGAAGCTGCTGTACACCCAATTCCATACTTGCTTTATGGAGCCACCTAACAGGGTGGTGCAACTAGTGGAAAAGTCAACCTGAGGTGGTAACTAGTGTGTGATGTCTGAGAGACCTGGGCATAATTTATTTGCATGACACATATGGACAAGAAGAGCTACAGGCACCAGGACTGATTGCTTGTCACCATACTATGTTATTAATCCTGCATCATGACATACTAGTAGGTAATTGTATGCATTTAGTCACATGCAATCGTACGACTAGCCCCCAACCACTCCTCCACAAACACATAAATACATACGAGCAAGAGAACGAATGGCACAAACATTTCCTGGCCTTTAAACTCTCCAGTATTAGTTGGTCACAGGTTCCCACAATATCACACAAGAAGTGGAGGACCCTTACATAAAAACTGGATCAATATGTTTTCCATCATTGCTTTATTTTTTCCCCTCCTCTCTAACCCAAGAGGGATGTGAGCAAAGAGCTGCTCTTAACTGTGTAACTCTTTTTCCAAGGCTCACAACAAGTGAAACCTGGTAGAGCAGGTCACCTTTTGTGGTCAGTCCCATCAAGGATGAATTTGAACATTATGATACAATAACTCTTTCCAGTTATTTGAATCAAACAAAACATTTCATTGTTCCTCTCTCTGTACACTGCTGTTTATTGCAGCTGGTAAGTTTGCAAGTAATTGCAAGGCCTTTGTGAACAAAGAAGTAGTTTTTTTCAAACTGAAAAGTAAAATTTAGTAGAGATGGAAAGCCAAGATCTCATTCCAGTTCACCTTTCCATATAAGACTAACAACTCAGATTCAGCATGTAACACCTTGAAGTTCAACTCCTCTTCTTCTTCCATTTATTTCTGTCTCCTTTACTCTGGATAAACCAGTCCTTGTTGCCTGCTATTAGTCTTCAAAACAAATTTAGAAATGCAACTTTAAGATTAAACAGTGTTTCTCTGGCCCTCACCAAATAGCTGTATTTATTTCCACTCACACAATAGTTTTCAGTTGCTATGGGGAATTCCTAACCAGCAAGGGAACACAACTTCAACAGATGACTGACTTTTAAAGTTGAATGTTTGCTACTCACGGTTTTCCTCCTGGGATGCCTGTGAGATTGGGAGGGATGCCTGGGACTCGCATGTGATGATGTGGATCAAAACCAACCTATAGTTTTCCCCAAGCAGAACAAAAAGGTCTATTAAAGACGGAGTTAGGAAAAGGAAGACTGCTTAATTCATGTTTTCTATAGCACGCTCCCCAAATTACAAACAGACTGAACTAGATATAGGTCTTACATCTAATATAACCCACTCTCAACACTGAATGCACCAGTGGCAAACACTTACCACGGGAGATCTCCCGTAAGCTGCCGCTGCTGCTGCTGCTGCAGCTGCTGCACTCATTTGAGGGGAAATATTGTGCAGACCGGCGTAGGCAGCTCCAGGACTGGTAAGCTCCCCATTCATACCAGCATGTGGCACAATCCCAAATGGAGTAGGATAAGGACATGGCACTGCCATAGGTGTCCTTAAACCTGAAGCTATTGAGGGGAAAAAAGAGAGAAGTCACACAGCCAGCCCAGCCCAGCTCAGGTGAAATATGGCTTTGGCAAACATTAAAGTATATATGTGTGTGTGTGTATGCTGTATTAGAGCGCTGAAGAAGAAGCTCAGCATCCAGTTTAAGCAGCTGTAATACACTGCCTCATCGCTGTAGATTTAAAGATAGCCTGTTTTACACCATTGATACATACAGACACTAACCTAGTGGGTCCACACCTGGGGGTTTGCCAGGCACTGGCCTCAGTCCAGGAGTAGAGTTGCTGCCTGGAGTTGGGGCATCAGTCCGTGGAGTTGGGGTATTTGATTTAGAGACAGGAGTGGTAGATTTCTCATTCTAATCAGCAGAAAGGAAAAAGGAAGACAGTTTGTTAATTATTTCACTGTAGCTAATGGTTGGAAAGAGAGCCAACGACAATCAGAGTGTGTGTGATTACTGATACGGGGCTTTCAGGTTTGGGTATCAACAGACCCTGGCAATGAAGAGAAGCTGCAGAGACACTAAAAAAGACAGAATGGCTTTGGGAATTAACTACAACCTTCAAAGCTTTTCTCATCAGGGGCACCTGTATGATTCAGAACGAGGTCAATGACTGCACATCATTGCCATCTGACAATTACATTGGCAGCATATGTGAAATTTGTTGGTAGTCTCACTCAGTTAATGGTGGACCTGCTCCCATTGCAATTATGAGTTTCTGTGAGAGACTACTGCTGTGTGGAGAAGAGGAGAAAAAGCCCCCACAGCTGACCAACAACTCATGCCCAAATGTGCTGCTGGAAACATAGCATGAAGACAGTGATAGGTATAAAGTCAGGAATTGTGCAGTGCCACTCTTGTGACAAGCTTGTTCCATCCGACAAACCACTGGCTCCCACACCTGAAGCTGTCATACTATCCACCTTTCCTGAGTACTACATTCACTTTAGGCTTTCTTTTTATTTATTTTATTTCTTTAAATAATCGCGTACCCTGACCTGTGAAGAACTGAGAAGGGAGTTACTGTGCAGCTCAGGAAGGTGATTAATTGTGGTCACAAACAGGAAAGGAAAGAACACCCCCAACTTGCAGGCTGCTCTGTTTTTTTGGCATTGTGATTTGTGATGCAAGTCAAGGAAGGCTCTTGTAAATGACAGATTACTTTTTAGATAGAAAATAAAAATTATTGTTGCTGTATATGGCCTGGTAATTCAAACAAAGCTAACAACCAAATTGCATCCAAGCAGGGAACTGAATTTGCTATAAAACACAGCACAGAAAAACAGCTCAAGGAACCCCTGTGTACTCTTATTTATTCTCAGAATGACAGTTTTTCATATGGGGGAGGAGAAAACCATCTCTCAGCACAGCACATCTATCATCTACCCACATCATCAGTGAAAATAACCTCTTCCTGTTCCAAAAAGAAAGGCTGTGGACTTTCTCCTTACTATTTTATTAAATCCCCTTGAAGAGATAAATTAAACAACTTTTAAATTGATGGTTCATAAGTCTTTACTGATAGCTGCAGAAATCCAAATTTTGTCTAGACAGAAGCCTAGTAAGCACTTGTTTCAGCATATGATTGTGGGTCAGGAGGATTTTGTAGCACTTACAAGGCTAAGTTCTTTGGATTTGGAGGAAGGAGTACTGCTGGAGGACGCAATAGATGCAGGACTAATCGGTGCATCTTTCTTCAGCAGTCGAGTCTTGTCCAAGCCATTCTCCCGTGGAGAGTGTGCTGGGCTCCCCCGGGGAGAGGAAGGATCCTAAATATCAGCAATGTGGATTAGTATAATAACTCCATACTACACACTAATGCTTGTCTTGAGCAATTCTCATTTTGGAATGAAGATCTGTCATAAAAAGTGACATCTTCCTTCAGTTCTTAATTGATTTAACGGATAAAACTGTAAAATCGAGATAATAAAAGAGAATTATATAAATAAATTTAAAAAAAAAAATACTTAAAATTTGATGCTATTAACCATGGGAAAAAAATGTTAAAAATCCACAGATATTGAAATAAGCAAGAAAATATCCTTTGTCAGGTGACAGATTGAAAAGTTTTCAGGCACTTGGCGGACCTGATAAAGTTCACAAATGAAGACATGGCCAGAGTGAAAGAAAGCACAGATCGAGTTACAAGCTGCATCCTACCTGCTGTGCTAGGCTGACTTTAAATATCCCAAGCAGACTTTTTGGTTCATACAAGAAACAAAAAAGTTCTTTGTAGAAGTAAGTGTTGCACATCCGATTTACATTCTAAAGAAAGATAACCTGACTGGATTCCCTCAGGAACTTCAATCTCCTTTATGGAGGCAAAGGCTGTAATCTTATTCATATACCAAATATTCACAGAAAACACTGAAGACATCCCTACCACCACCACTATAGGGCAGATAAATCACCATTGTACATACCTCATTGGAAACATCAACTACCAAGTTGTCATCGCTCTTCTCACCATCACTGTCCTGCAATGACAAGTTACAATATGTTAAAAACATTCATTTAATATCCAAACATCTCTTAAGTGCTAAGAAACTATAAAGCAATGAAATGCAAGGCTGCTCACTACAGTGCAACATAGCATTTACTTTTACCAAGCTTTATGTGGTAATACAGTTCTTAAATTTAGATTGTCTACTGGGCTTCTGCTTAACAGGTTGCCATAGCTATAGCAGCCTTCCTAGTTTTCACACTGGTGAACAAGGACGTAGGATGAAAATCCTCATCCAAAAGTTGTGCTGCACTACTTTGAAGTGGAACCAAGCTAGAGTCCAGATATACCAAGTCCTAGCTTAGCCAACCAATGCTCAGTCATCTTGTCACACGCCTTCCAGGTGCTCTGTGTTTATATTGTTAAAAGCATTATCAATCCTACACACTGAAACTGTCCACCCACCATAGATGTTAGAGACAGGCAGTAAGAACCTGTTAAAAATTTGGCCCTCAATTTTAAAATTAGTTATGCAGCAGGTGAAATTACAGAGGAACACTTACGTTCAAAATGCACAATGTGGTCAGTATACTCACATAACGAGCTGCTATTTCCTTTTCTTCTGTTTTCTGTTTTTTACTCTCTGAAGAATAATCTGTTGAATTTCTGTGCTTTTCTGCTGTTCTGAAACTGGCTGAGGGAGATACAGAAGAGCTCTGCAGTCAGAAAAGAGATGAAGAAAACATCATCACATGCTCATTCAAAACAGTGGTTCATTTGTCACTATCCTTCAATACAACTTAACCCAATAATACGATCTGGAGTTGTTCTCAAGATAGCACTTTGGGTTTTAATCAGTGATAGCTACTCAGCAAGTGTCTTGTATTAAAAGTGCACAATGCATTGCAAGAGACAGATAAAGGCAATCAGCCGATGGATCATAGTTTCTATCTGCAGTGTCAATGGGATGAATGTAGAGCTACTTGGGACCATTTTATGACTACTGTGCAATGGGGTATGGCTTTCTCTTGTTTCCTTTACAAATATACTGGATTAAATCAATACTCCCAGAAGACGTAGGGGTGGGTGTTTGCCTGTGCAAATCAAGAAGAGAAAGGTGTCTCAAGGTAAGGCACACTTCAGCAAAGGTTTGAATATTTCTAGCAAAGGAAGAAGCAAGCTTCTGAACTGTCTTGAAGTGGTAAATAACAGGTCAAAACACCTGAACTCATTTTATTTTGGTACCTTTTACAGTTACAGGCTGTTCCTGCAGTAGACAGAAACACAACACAGTGGCTCAGTGAGTCTCTTGCTATTCTGTAGCCCTGGCTTAGTAATGATCATTAAAGAGCATACGTATGGGACATGTGACAAAGTAATATATACAATTTTCCTCTACTTCTTCAAACAAGGCAGGTGACATTTATCAATTCCTGCCATATTTCCAAAGCTTGATGGAGCACAGGCTTGGTACACAAGAAAGGAAGTAATGAAAGATGCAAAGTTCCCTCTGGGATTGATTTTAGCTGCAGCTTTTGGCCCTAAATCAAGAAAGCATTTAAACATGTGCTAAACTTTATCTCACACTGAAGCTGATGGTTTGAACGTACGTAAGTAAGGATCTGCTCGAGCATTTTGCAGAATTGGAACTGACAGGAATGAAGATTAAAGTAATTCTCAGCTGAAACCCTGCTGATTGTTTTCATTTCTCTGTCGTCCTTGTATAAAGCGGTGGGAGGAACAACAACCAAAAAAGTCATGATGCCGGATTTTAGATCCTCTCATTCATCCAGAAATACTGGTTTCAGGGTTCTTCCTCCACACACTATGGGCAGCTGCTGTTCTGCATAAAACTGCACAACACAGCAATCTTGTTTTGGGGTTTTCAGTGCACACCTTCTTAGGTTTGTTTTATAGCTACTACCAGGAATGCAAGTCAAGAAATTAGCATTTACATTGTGCAACTTCTGTTCCATTGCTATTACTGAATTTCTTCTATTCCTTAACTTATTACACAACAAACTTCTGGTAAAGATTAAGAACACTTAACCACAGAAGTTAAGTTGTGGTTGTTGCCTAAGTCACATGAGAGAACATTTCTCCCTGCTGGGACAGCAGATCCTCCTCTCCACTTCTCTAAAATTTCCTATTCTTGTCAACAGCAGCTCAGATTAATGAGGGGTGGAATTTGTAAAGATCTTCCATCTTTTTGATTGGTAATTGCTAATTAACCTCTAAGTATACTGAGTGGAAATAAAAATTTTAGAAGAAAGTGCTGAACACAGCCTGTACCTTTCCCATTTGCCTGCCTGCCTGCCTTTCTCTTTCCCTGACAGTATAAAATAGGTAGAAAAGGATTTCCCATCCTGAGCAAATACATGTTAAAATACATTCACTGATTTAAAGCAGATAATTAGTCAATTATTATAGTAAATGACACAAACTAACAATGTTATTTTTTGCTCTGAACAGACAACACATGTTGACACCTTTGGAGACAGTATGTGGCAGTAGGCACAGAATGCCTTAAAATAAAGGCCAAGTAGAAATGCAACATTAAATGATCTGATGGCTTGAAAAATGTATTTATTTACTGCAATGATATAGCACAGTCTTTTGCAAAAAAATTGTAATAGTATGCTCCTGCTACATTTATATTCATTTATAATTTGGGAGGCAGTCACTTGTAATGTGAATTCAATTCATTATTTCTCAACTTCACCCTACAGAAAGCAATTTGCTTTAAAATGAAGAAAAATAATCACCAGTAAACTACAAATTAGAGTGGTGTCTAAAGAACTAAAGTAAACTACTGCACTTATTTAAATAGAAGTATTTATTTTCATAATTTTGAAACCATATAGTTTCATTTTTCACAATCTAGTTAACTATGTGCTATAGATACCATTTTAATCTTTGATTTCACTGCTTACTAAAGTAATACATTAAAACTCCCTATTAGAATGAAAAAGCAACTAATTAACACTAGCACATAAAGACAAGCACCACATTGGGCATTCACAGATGGATCAGACCCAACACCAAAATGAAAATATCTTGCTGTGGTAGCTCACCTGACATTAGCAGAAAAAACAGGAGGCAACTTGACCACTGACAGCAGGCAGAATCTCATTTCCCAAAATGAAATTTGGACAGAGTACTAGGATTAATGCCTTGCCTTGTGAGTCTACTACTACAGAATAAATCTAAACATTTACACTCTTATCTGTCCTACCCCTTTCTTTGCATGGAGCCAGTCAATCAATACCCCTGCAGTGCTAGTGCCTTTTCCCTTCAAAATATAATGCGGCTGCCACATAAAGATCTCCAGCTTCATGGTATCTCTGGTACTGGTGCTGACAGATCTAAATTTATCTTACGTTAACTAATAAAGATATGTCATGTACATAGCCAAAGAGCTGTGCTCTAGATCTTCATACAGACCCAACACCTATTATTTTCAGTACGCAGGACCACATTATTGTCCCTTCCGTGTTCCCACTATTGCTGAAATCAATAGCTTTTCAGCCTGTAAACACTTGTTAGGGTCTATCTTCAGTGAGAAATACTGGGACATAACAATATTCTCATGGTTTCCACTGACATCAGATGCCTACATATAATCCTGTACTCACCCACACCTTGGTTCCTGGACGTGCGAGTACATACTCCAAGAGACTTCTTGTATTTGCAGACTGTGCAAGAAAACCTCCATTGAAGCACACTGCTTAGCTTGCTTAGCTGTCACACTCTGCCCTGTTCCTTGATTAAAACATTGGTATTATCCTAACAGCTGCCTTTAAGAAGCTGGAATAGGATAGCTACTTAGAGAAATTAAGCGATATAGCATTATGACTAGGCAGGCTGTAACATAATGGGCCAGAGTCCTCATTTTAGTAACTACTCAAATTTATAGAGAAATAAAGCCCTTTCACATCGCTGTTTTCTTCAATAAAATGCAGTGATCTACTAAATAGTAGCATTTTCCTACTAACCAACACTGAGTTTGCTCACATGCAATAATTAGATCAGACACAGGAAAAATACTCTGCTGAAAGTAGGTTACATTTAGTTTCTGTTTTAGTAAAACGTATTCATTTCTCATATTCCGCTTAGGTAGAACATTTTTATGCATGTTAAATACACCGCAAAATGCTGACAAAAAACAACTGAAGACAAACATTTACAGAAAAGCGGAGCACTTTCCCTTGTTCACATAATTTGCTTAAGAAGTGGGACAGTGTGTTTCAGCACTGGACCCACGATATTTTGCACCAGGCTGAAATGCATGGTATGCTATGCTTCAGACCCTGTTTTGGGCAGTGCTGAGCACAGTGCTAACTGGAAAGACCTTCCACCAGAGGGACTAGGCTGTTTGCTCTCCCACATTGACAGGGCACTGCTACTGGTGGAGTACCAGTGCCACACAGGCACAAATTACATGAACGTAAAGAGGGCCATACAAGCCTCTCATGCAGCTGTAAAACTTTCACCAGTAACAGGGCAAACATCAGCAGGGTTTGCTATCTATTTGGAATCAATAATGTTTCCAATTGTTAGGAAAAGGAAAAAAAAAAAAAAGAATTCACCATTTTACCCTAAACTTCCACTGGAAGTTACTTGCATTAATATAGATGACCCCCACTGTAATACGGCAGAAAATAAATCAATATGGTCAGATTGCACAGCCATTCAACTGCTCTCAAATATTGCAAACTCCCCATATGTTAGCTCCTGCAGATGAAGACCTGGGCTGAGCAGATAAAGTGATAATTAAATGAAATCAGTGTTAAAAGTAATGACTAGAGATGACAGGATGAAAGGCCCTCCCACATGATAAAGCTGGTACCTCTTTAAAGCATTCATGAATATGACCATTCCCCAGCGTACCCTTACTAGTATGCCAAAATGATGTATTTGGAGTATAATAATTAAAACAATAATTCCCAACAAAGTGGGAATTACGAGATAATTGACCATCCTGAGGTATTAAGCAAACTGCAGTAAAAGCCAAGGATGCTCAACGCTAAGGTCAATTACGGTATAATTATCTGAATGACATTATTGCTGTTATAAAGTCTGTTGGAAGTATAAAAGAAACTATAAAAATGGATACAATATGCAATGCGGGGAAACGACCAGGGAGTAACGCTGTTTGGTTGGCTGGTGCCAGTGTTATAGATGGATGTACCAGCACTGGGGCTTGGACTCAGGCACTGCTCCAAGCTTAGGGCTGAAGAACTGAGCTCTCCAAGACAAAACCGTGTGCTTAAATCAGAAACCAAAACACCAGAGATGTGACACAACGGAGCATAAGAAACACCTGGGAGAGAGGAAGGGGCAATGCAGCACCGCCCACTGAGACCATGCACCCAGGGAGGAAAACTGTAACCAAGAGCCTCACACATGAAACCTTCTACATAGCTTTAGCTATAAGAAACGCCCATCTGTCTAAAAAAAAAGAATGAGTTCATTTACATACACCTGTAGGCACAGGTACGCTTATTAAACTGAAAGAGAGGGTGTGAAACACTGTGGGCTGCTCTGTAGACACTGTATGGAGTGTCTGCATAGTGGCCCTGCTCCTGAGGTCACCCACACCTACAATGCTATCACACTTTTTTATTGTTGTTGTTGTTATTATTATTATTACTATTACAACATTACTATTATTACTGCATCACAGTATCCACTTCAGCCTCACGGATGTTGTGCTCTTTGCTTTGATTTTTACAGCTCAGAGCACATCTATTATGAAGTGGTCCACTAAATGAGGGGGGGGCTAGTCACCACATATATCACCAGTCACAGTGAACTTTTTCAGCTCCCCATTTTCCAGCTTGTATTTCTAGTTACTCAAGCTGAAACTCAACTTCCATTCAGCCATACCATGATCTTCTTTTTTCTTTTTTTCTTCCTCATCCACCATTCACTGCCTTTTCCCTGGAGCTGCATTTTCAGATACCAAACTCTCAGTAATTGTTAGTGAAAAATGCTACTAACTAGCTAGGAAAGATACAGAACAAAGCTGGTTTTAATATCACATGACCCTGCCTGAGCTAACTGGATTGAGTTTAGTAATCAAGCGTGTGACAATTATTTTTAATACAAACTATGATTAAAATGCAAACTTTGAAGTTTTATATAGCATTTTTACCCACTAATTAACTTCACTAATTGCAAAATTAATGAAGTTAATTAGTGGATAAGAGTGCCATAAAAACATCAAAGTCTTGATGTGCAGTGCTGCTGCAAGAGCAATAGGATGCTGAGAAGAAGTCCAGAATAAAAAGAAAGTGGGGATCAGCAGCCAGTCTTCGAAACACAAATGTTCTCAAAAGTTTCATGTGCACAGAAGCATAGAGATGTATATGTGTGTGTAATTTCTTTAAAAATACCTGTGTAACTGTTTACACTCATGATCTGCTTGTCCTGGTGGTACCACTGCTATATTTAATCTAAGCTAATTAAAAGCATCAAAGTCTAGATGTTATGAAATGGGTGATAAAATGCACAATAAACTGCTCTGGTTGTACACGTTCGTTCCCATCATGTATTTCAACACACACTTATCAATTTGCTGGAAAAGCTAAGTGAGCCACACAGCAGAAGTTGGAGATACCTAGCAATTTTGGCGTATAATCCTACCAGCATGTGCTGCTGTTTCTCCGTCCCCTCCTGGTGTACAGGTGCATGCTGGCGGCAAGAAAAGTAGTTGTTTAAAGCAATGGTGAGGGCTGCTGGCTAGCCTTTCACAGATGGATTTTGCAATAAATCCTTTAAAATACAGCTTCTCCAGTAATCACTGGCTGAAGGACATAACACACATAAGGCCTAATCACTGCTGACACTGTGAGGGTCAAAGGATGGAGAGAAGACCCGATGCGGTTTAAGTACAAGCAGTGAAGCAGCAGATGAACACAACTGTGAGGCAAAAACAAAAGACAGGTTTAGGTTAAAGTATACCTTAGCACTGGCACATGAAGGTAGTGAAATCAAGGAATGTGGCTAGAATAACAAGCACCCTTTGGTAAGTAAGACAGTTTGAACAAAGGACCTGGTTTCAGCAGGGAACAAAAGAAAAAGAAACAGATGGGCAGGAAAAGGAGTTAAACACTTCTGATAGGTTTACAGAAGCTTCAAAGTTCACAGATTACATTTACCATCAAGTCTGCTCTCCTCCACATCTGCCAACTCGTAAATATTGAATTTAATTGATGGTAACACAATCCAGGCATTGTCAAACATCCTCCCCTTTAATCCACAGAGCAATTCACCTGATCCCTTCTCCATTCACCACCTGCACTTCAATCTCCTCCCCTTTGAACAGACCCCAAACTAAGACCACATGCTTCAGCAGACAGCAAAGTAGGTAATTTGGATGGAGTGAAAAGATTTGCAAGAAGGTGTTAAGGCATAAATTGCAACTGATAGAGGCAATACAGCAAGCGACCCCCAGGGCATATGAAGTCTGCAAAGGAATTCCGTCCCTAATGATCCCAGAAAAGATTAAGCACTCCTGGATAACAATGGCAGAAGCCTAGAAACGCTTCCAGACAGAAAAAAAAACATGCTGCTGCTATTTCAGAAAATAAATGCCCAGATCCAGGATAAACTTGCATGTCGGTCACCAAAGCGCACAAACTCCTAAATGTTGCTTTGCCCAAAATCAGACATACTGAAATGGAGGGGGTCAAAGGACACTGAGTTATGGAGATTCATAAGAACCGAGGGTAAACATAATTATCCTCGGAAATCTGAGGAACAGAGCAGTGCCAAGGAAACAGGGAACTACAGCTCTCCTCTCCTCAAATATTTATTTGGTATTCCAATTACTGATCTTTCATGCTATTTCCTTCAGCAGAGACCTGAAACAGTTTGGGCAGCTCTAGCAAAATAGAAACAGAAACAGAGAGGATAGTATTGGGAGTCAACTAGAGAGAAAGAGCAAGGGAGAGCACGCAATCACAGGGCAAGAGAAAAAGCTCAACCAGCCAGAGCATTCAATGCAGCAATTTAATTGTGGGCTCACCACCATGAAAGGGAGAGAGCAGGATAACCACCAGCCTGCATTACAGACTTTGATTCAGTGGTGTGCCACGACGCAGGGAAAAGAAGCAGCAGCAGCACTCCATGAGCGTTCTTCAAAAGCCGATGCTGGACATGCACAGAAAATTTCCAACATCCAACATATCTCCAGAATATTAACACTAACTACATTCTCAAAGCGACTGAATTTAAACAGAATACACAAGGTAATTTGGTTACCTTTTAGCAAAGTACAAAAACACTGAAGAGGGAATGTTTTATGATAGCCATTAAAGGCCTATGTCAGTATGCTTTACACTTTGCTAAAAAATATCTGCAAGAATCACAAAATCCCTTTGAAGAACAACCGGCTTTTGCTTAGAGCCCTCTTTTCAGACTGAGCACNNNCTCTTTTCAGACTGAGCACCACAGTAAAACTGTTATCCTTTCACTTTGCACAGTGATTAAAATGGACTGTACGGCACTGAGCCAAGCTGAACGCAAACACTTTCCTGCAGCAGCTCAAGCCACAGGGGTTATAAAAATCTCATCAGTACTGGCAACAGAGGTTAGGAGGTAAAAACCCACGCCCCCCAGATTTCCCATGTTAAAGGAGTAATGATCAGGCTTTAAGTGTTGACTTCTCTGTTGATAGCTAAGTGGATTCAGTTTTCACGTGACAGGTCCTAAGAACTTTCTCCTGGGATTTATATTCCCTATCTAATTCTTCATTTTGACCAGAAGAATATAACCTAACACTAATTAGCCTTTTTTTTTTGTTGCATTAAAACCACAGAGGCCATGTCTGACAAGAGTCCCATGAGATACTCAGTTTAGCTGCTTTCAATCAGGTAATGTGCCCCAGTGCCCCACATTTTTAGTTTTGGTTACATCTAAACATAAGCTATATTGATGGCAAAGGCAGCAGTTTTGAGGTTTCACATTTCTGTTCCCTTCCAATCTATCCATATGTATCAACCCTTCAGGGAAAACCACTTTCATTTTATTTCGCTCTGCCTATTTTTCTTTAAAGGATCTTATAGTTGCTTTGCTGCAGAGATGACCTAGGAGTTGTCAAGAAAACAAAGCAAATTATTGTTTTAACTGAATACTTCACAGGTAGAGATGGTGATCTCTCTCCACAGTTTCTGACTTGTTCCCTCCCTTCCCCCATTTTTAATCCTATTTGTTCCTGACCTATCAGTAGAAAAGTGATGGCAAAAGAGGTAGCCTTCAAGAGGCTACCATGATTACAAAAAGCACCCTAAAATGCAATAGAAACATTCACTCCACATCCCGATTGCTTCAATCAGCGGAGACATGCTCACATGTTTTGCCCAGGTATTAACTAAGAGACTGGCAATTCGCTCATCTCTTCCCCTGTCACATCTTTTGTGGCTTCTGAAAACTCAATATATTTTATGCTTTTCTAGCACCCTATGTAATTTAGGAAGCCAGAGACACTGCTAAGCACGCAAGTGAAAGCAGAATTTATTATCCAACCAGCCTCTTAATTGAGCAGATGGATAAAACATGGCCAGGTGCTATTAAATATTTGCAAATTCCAGGTCATGCTGATTTTGAAGAAAAACATTCTTTCAAACTTCTATTAAAGTATATTCCAGCAAGAAATCTTTGAGGACTGCTGTTGGCCTCTCTGTCCAAATAACATCCAAGCCCATTATATCTGCCTCACTTCATCTACACTCACTTGTGTTCCCAAGACTCTTGCACAGGAAATTATCCCATACCCTATTCAGGAAAGCACTCAAGCAGATGCCAGATTTGAGGCACACACTTTGATCTCAGGAAAGTCACAAGGCAGATAGATAAAGAAATCAGAGGAATGTACATATGTGCTTAACTTTAGAAGCCTACTCTGCACCGCCCTGAATCTGGATACCAGCCTGCTGCAAAAATAATTGTCCCCAGTCTCATTCTTCAAATCAAGGACTCTGGTAAGTGGAATGGATAGAGGAGTAGTGGGAAAACAGGTCCTGCAGTCAAGTCTTAAAGCAGTTACATCAGTATATAATAGCACATTATATGTGCAACACCTACTTTGAAGACTGAGAAAATAAAACACACAGGTCCTTTCTGCCAGATTTTTAGATGCATTACAACTCCTGAACATCCTACAGCTTTGCCAAGAGAAGCAGCAGTAGCTTTTACTTTTCTGGGCCCTTCATTATTTATATTAGACAGGTCATGCTGTTAATTTTTTAAACGTTAAAAGGACAATCAAATACTAACTTCAGGCTGGTTGGAGATGTTTTGATGTCAGCAATGAGCTGGCAGTACATTTTTAATTAAGGCTAGAGGAGAAGAAAAGTAAAAATCTCTCTCTTGTACTCTCCCTACATCCTGTCAAGTAAAGTGTGGTAACTGGCATACACACACATGACCTTCTGTTCTATTCAAATGAGTTATCTTAGATAATTTGTGACGACTGTTCTGTCTCATTTAAGTACTTCATAATACCATCCATCTTTCCCTTTGCTTTTTTTAAGGGAAGACTACAGTAATCCCCCGTTAAACAGCATTCTCGCAAACGCTCCTAAATTATGTAATTCAGTAGGTTCAACTTTACTGTTACAATCATTTTCAAGGGAAACGGGTATAACACATTATCATTATAGCTATACAATCCTGAGCTGAATTTTCCTTGGCTGAATTCCTAACACTTTAAATGCTGAAATTGATCTGTTTTAAAAACATCATGTGAAAGGTTTTTTTAAATACCACACATACTCAAGCTCTTTATTTTAAATGGTTTAGAAATGAGCTGGTAGAAACAGGAGAAAAAAANGGAAGAAAAAGCCTTACATTCTCTAATCTAGCATTAAGTACATTTTAAAGAACAACAGGCATGTTTCCAAACAAACTATTGCAGTGTACAAATTACCCAGCAGGGATAGAGATAACAATACCTATGGTGTGGGTTTAGATCTGAGAAGAATTTGACATTTCATCAAGGTTGTCTAGGAAACCATTTTTAAAATTTATTTATAAAACAAAATGAAAGATGTTTATTTCCATTTGGGATGCCTCTAGAGAAGCTGGCAAGTAACAAGTTGATTAAAATGACAACTTCAAGGTAGTTTTCTTGTTGACTGTAAATAACCTCCCTGTGAGCCAATTAAGAGTGTAAAGATCAAAGGCTCAAACAACCCTACAAAACCGGGAGTTAGAGGGTTACAGGAAAGCCTCCTCAAACTTTCCTCAATATGGAAAATTTCTTCTAGCCATCACTCACTTGCAACACCAAAGACAAGCATTCTGGAGGCGCTTTGGAACATGTTAAAAAACAACACCCATATTTTAATGGACAGCTAACCAAACAGCACAGTCAGAAATCACTTCAGTTGTAAAGACTGATCCAGATCAGACCGAAGCAGTTAGATGGTGAGAAGGCAAAAAAAGGATCTGGGAAAGATGCATGGGATAATTTGTAAAATGGCCTTCTCAGTTGGAAAGGGTTATTAAATCCCAGGTTGCAGCAGTTTGTCAGTGCATTTCTGACCCTTAGAAGCTGCCAAGACCAGGACTTTTCAAGGCAGAAGTCAGAATAGCTAGCCAAGTGTTTCCTAATGCAAGACTTAGCTATGGTGATGATCTCTGCACACACCACCTTTAAATGTGACAGCTTGTCCTGATGAGGGAGTCAGAACTTTACATCAAGTACACAAAGCACTACCAGCACATCTCCAGCTAGAATTTAAGACTTTGAGTTGCAAGTCACACTGCTGTTCACTAAGCAACATCTGGGCTGCTTGAGCAATAGCAGACTGTTTACTTGCAATGCCACCTTCCTTACTCTCAGGGATGAGCTAAATCAGAAGAAAAAAATTTAAAGTGGATCTTCATTGCTGCTTCCTACTATGATGGGGACAGATTCTGAACCTGCCCAGTCCATCCCCCTCCATTTCAGTGCCCCTTGTATTAAAAGGCTGTCCTTCCCTGCCCATTTTGTTACAGGGCGGGAGGTGAAGCAAAAGATTTCAGCATTTCTTGTGACTGGCAAGACCTCCAGACTGCTCATTGTGCGTAGACTTTAGTTTTGACAGTAAACGTAAATTCCCATTTAAAGACACCTAGAGCACCAGATGGAGCCCTTACAGTGAGAAAGTGTAACAAGCTCTTTCACAGCAGGCACAATTGTATCTGGAGCTCCAGCCCACAGATGGAAATCCTTCTTCCCTGCCGGCATGCTCTCCCCACAGGGCACTTTCACTACTGACAAATTCCACATTCCCACATCTACCTCTGGGGCTGCCTGCTGTGCATTAGCACCAGAGGAAGCCTAGGAGAGTCCTCCAGCCATGCAGCATCTTACACTGGGCACCTTGCTAGCTGGCAGCCCACTGCTGTGCTGACAATCCTGGTCTGTGTGGTGGCTGAACAGTCTTTCTCCATGTGCGGGAAGCAGCAGAGCCCTGCTAGTGTGGCCCTGGGCCAGAGGTAACGTAACAGCTCAGTCATGCTGCTGGTGGGTAGTGGGCTACCACAGTGGGCTTAGCATTAGCCCAGATGTTTCAGAAGTGTGCTTCGTGGCCTGCTGCATACATGTGAGTGATGGCTGGTTAGTCCTGGCAGGGAATAGCACAGGCATGCTCTGCTTGCCACGACTCTCCCAGTAGTGCAGTAGGCTCCCACCAATTCTGCTACATCTACAACCCCAGGCAGTTGTAGATGAGGAATCCACACCACACACAAAAGCAATGTAATCGAACCCTGAGGAAGGATGATAATTCAACCAAAGCTTCTCTTCTGAAAAAAAAATTATGCCGAGGTGAGGTAGTCAACTGAAACTGGAATTGACCCAAAAGGACTGAGTGGACAAACTAGTCCACATGAGCTATCACCAGAAAGAAGTATGCATGCAGTTACCATGAATGGTACTCAAATCCAGTAATAGGTTTTAAAAGGAAGAAAAAAACAGATCACAAGGTAGTGCTGATGACTGACCAAAAACCTAAAAATGCGAAGGATGGAAACTTGTATTTATATTTGGGACATCTAGGTTCAGTAGTCTGCTCTTTCATCTGATTGTGTGAAGTCAATTAATCCTCTTCATGCCTCTGTTCATTATCTGTAAAATAGGGATAATTTCAGAAGCCTAGAGACAGTTTCTTTTTTTTTACAGGGTTGTTGTGAGGGTTAATGCATTTGAAGATTTGGAGGTACTCCAGTATCAGAGGGATGGATCCATTAAATATCCTAGACTGAAATGGAAAAATAAGGGAGTGGGAGGGGGGAGCAGAATCAATCGGCAAAAACCAGCTAGATGAGTAAAGCAATCCAACTACTATAGCAGACTTCCTATTCTGAACTCCAGAAACAAATCTGTCTACAAATAACAACTTTAGCCCATTCTTAGTTTGTATAAATCTGTACCATGCATACATAGGAAATGTAAAAGGGGAAAGACTTCTGCATCATATGTAGAACTGCCATCAGCTAAACTCATGAGGCCCTAAAGCCACTACATCTGAGACGTAACTAACTTAATACTCTGAACAAAATTTCAGGAAGAAAATACTGCTGGTGATTGTTGCTGCTGTTTTCAAATTACCCATGCGTAACAAAATTAACCAGGAAATGTGCTATCTGCAAGCAAGTCTTTGAAATAATTTTTCCTCAAATTAACCTTATGTATTTGAAATGTGAACAAAGCCAAACTTGCGGCTTCCTCATAATCTCAAACCTTCAGAATGTGTAAGACCTTCTCAAAGACAGCCAGATGCAAGATAAAACTTCCCTGATCTCAAAAACACAGAGCCAGTCTTCCCATCATCACTCCTTTTACTATAACCTGCCATTATTGCTTTGTGCTATGCAGTGCTTGCATTTACAGCACTCCATAAATAAGAAAAACAAACAGGGTGTATCCTTATTTTATTAAAATACAATGTAAATCATATGCAAAATAGGCACAGCCCACTGGCTCATGGCAAGTTGCCAGAAAAGGCCTTCTGTGCTAAAGGTTCTGCACCACTGATTTAGGGCATCACCTCCCTGTCATGCTGCTACTTCTCTCTCATTTTTTCAGTTTCCTGTGCTACAATATTATATGCTTTTCCCTATTTCCACTCTTATTTCTACCTGGCCAGCTGAGCACTCCATTTTCTTACTATCTGACACCAGACTAAGCACAAAAGATATTGCCAAAAGATAATGCAAATGCTTTCCGGAAGCACTTTGCAGCTTCCTGGAACTATTGCCTTCTCATGGCAAAACACAGCTTGGGGCCCTTCTTACAGGTCTGCAAGCAAAGCAGATTAGCCTTAAGAGCTAACTCTGTATGACCAAGTACAGGGAAAACTGCATTTCACATGGAATCAGAAAACTATCCAAGCTTGATCAAAAAGCATCCAGGCAATGCCTGGATTCTTGAATATTGAATTATTGAATATTCTTGAACGTTATTCTGTGAATAACATTCACAAGTTATTTTTTTTCTAAATTCTCACACAATTCAGACCATCTAAAACTGCATTTCCCAAATGCTGTGCGGACACGATTATGGAATATACTTGTTTTGACTGAGGCTTAAGTCCCTGCTTTTCAGAGATTTCTCATTTTCCTTCACTCAAGGTTGAAATTTGCTATGAGAATTTCGTTAGCCCCCTGTAGAATTGTTCAGGTTATTCCCCAAAAATGGAATAAAAAAGAATTGGGGATTCATCATGCACAAGCTGATATTTACAGTAACACCATTCCCAGTACCTGCTTGCTGGAAATAGCTTGATATTTCTTCAGTTTCTTTTAATATTTGTAGGATTAATAACAAATTCAGGTCCTGATCCCACAGCATTTAACATCTGGGCAAAACGCTTCTTGCAGACATCCACAGGGTTGTGGTTTGGCACAACAAACAAGCTGCATGTTACAAGAAACCTTAGCAATGGCAGCAATAAAAGGCAATTTCTTCCTTATCTCTGGTGCTTCCCTTCTTTTCTTATTGTGAAGAAGCTAGGAACAATATGGGTACCGTAACAAAGGGGAATAAAGAGAACACTAGCGGATGATTGCTCAAAGTGGGTCTATAAATGCCACGATTACCCTGCTACTATGGTGTTTGGTTTTAGCACAACTTGAAGCTGCATGAAGGCAAGGAACACAAAAAGTCTACCTATGACAGCTGTGGTGCTCTGAAATCCTGTGAGCACTTCAGGTACTACCAGACACACACACTACAGCAGAGGCAAGGTATACGCACCTTTGTATGCCTTCACACAGCAATAAAACCTGTCTTCTCCTTTCATCGTAGCGGTGCCTTCACCCCCATGAATTTTATTTACCACTTTCCAGTTGACCTGCACAACACTCTGAGGTTGATTGCTACAAGAAAACTATACCCAGAATAACAAATGTGAAGCATCTCTCCTGCCAAGTGATAAGACCTTCCACATCATACACTAACTTCCTCCATGACCGGCCAAGGTAACCATATTTCACAACACATTAAATGCATTAAGGGTCCCAAGCAAACAACGCTCAGAGACAAAACTCAAGAGCCAGTCACGGCTAGAACAAACGTGCAGATCCTCCAGGGACAAACTGTCTTTTCATCAAAGATATCCTAACACAACTCTATTCTTCTGCCTCCTCTCAAGAAAAAACACCTGGTGAAAAGAAGGAATGACAAAACCATGAATCAGACAGAGGTAAGAAGGTTAGTGTCCAGGAGCTGGAGCCCACAAGGATAGGCATCTCAGACACATATTTTTAAAAGCCTTCTTTCTCTCTCCTTCTCTTCCTGAAAGACTAAATGCAAAATGAAATCATCTTACAGAAGGACAGCCGCTTCCCTCCTGTGCTCAATCATTCCAGTCACACTATGTTGTCCAGTAACCTGCATTGATAATTCCTCATGAATAAAATGCCAACATTATCATCCACAGCTATGTTGTTGACATGCTTTTGCTATTTCACTAAAAATACCATTAATTTTCTGGCTTCACAACAGCTGAGCTACTCCCCATTTGAATATACAAAAGAGTATTTTGTTTAAACCAAATTAAAAGCGTTCCAGTAAATGACTTCAATTTTGCTGGCTATACTACTTAGTGTATACTGTTCTATTTAATCCTCTCTTTTCTCAACTCTGCCCCTTCTACCTCCCCCTCCTTTTCTTTCTTTCCTTTTTTTTTTTTCTCCACTTCCCTTTTTATACTTAATCCTTTCATGCCAGGAACTGGATTTGCCCAGCAAGACATCCACAGTCAGAAAGAGCATCAAAAAATGCGGTGCCAAAGCGTTAAGGCAATGGCGAAATTGCCTTCACTCTGTTTTTATTCACCTGTGTTTGCCAAAACATAGTTAGCAGTAAGAAAAGAAAGGGAAAGGGGAGGGGGGAAGCACACAAATGCTGAGCACACCTTCCATTTCCCATCCAGATAAATGTCGAAATTCCCCATTTAAGTCAGAATGAAAACCACCATTACTGCCAAGCCCTCCTGGCATCTCACCACTTTATTTGTTCCCATTTGTATCTAATGCTTTTGTCAACAGTTCAACAAAAGTCAAAGCAAACAACCCACAACAAACACTAGGGGTAACAGCAACAAGCATGAATCCTTCACAATTATCCAGCCCAGCTGCTCAGTGCCTGTCCAGGCTGCTTTCATTTACAACAGTGTCAACAAAAGGCTGAAACCCAATAACTAGGTGGGTCAATACTACCACTGTAAACCCTCCGGAGAAGGAAATGCTGTTCTCCTGCTTAACTGCTTCAGCAAACACGCAGAATAATTCAGTTAGATAGAGAAGTGCTTGCCTAATCATTTGTTGTGTGAATTATTCAAGGCTTTCCCCGTAAACTACTAAACGATGGCTCTTCAAATATTTCCGAGGAGCCACCAGATGTCCAACAGGAGAAAAGGAAACATTAGGCAAATTCTCATGTAACAGAAGACAATGGTAACCTATGATCTTGGAAAGCATTAAGGTTCAGAGGATTAACACCTTCCTACACCTTGTTTCTGGTGTCACTGTATAAGGAGCAAACAGCTTTTAACAGACAAGTGCTAGGCACGCCTCGGTCTACTAGCTGCCTGATCTTTACACGGCAGAATCAAGGCTACAGCCTACAGTTTTTCTTCCCCTTTTCTAACACAAATTGTAATAGACTTCTCTCCAGAGAGTATGTAAAATGTGGATAAAATAAGCACAGTGGTTAGAAAGGTAGATGTAGACAGGAAATTCCCACATCTCTCTTTCCCTCTGCTCCCCACCATGCTCATTTGACCTCTTCTTAATCACCCACCTCAGCGTTTCTTTCTCTGCAGCCACAAGGCAAATGTTCATGTCCTTTTCTCCAGAGGTTTCATGACAGCTCATGTTTACACTTTCAAGGAGCAGCGAAAACTAGTCACATAGCACAGAACGAAGTATTAAGAATTACATCTTTGAATGCAATTGCCTCTTTTAGTGTGGGAAACAGCCCCCTCCAGATGTCTGCTTCCTCGGTTTCATTGGCTTTTGTTACAACCATATCATTACATCAATATATTCTTTTTACACATGAAGTGAACTTTAAGAAAATGGGCAAATTAGGTAACAAGTGGTGCTTGTTTTGATTTTATCTCAGTTTTGGCAAGAACAACCGTGGGTATGAACAAATGTTTTTTCTAAGACCAGTTTACTTATACAACACAGTGCGGTGTTGGACGGATACATATATTGAGGCAGAACACAATATCAAATACACTTATAAATATTTTATGTTTGACATCTAGAGTAGCAGTTGTGCATGCTGAATTACTAGTATTCCAGAAAGAAACCCTGGCAGTTTTAAGACTTAGCAAAATAGTAAGAGAAATTCTGTCTTTATGTCAAATTAAAGCACATATTTTTGTTTTTATAATTAGAATGTAACATATTTTGTTTGTAAAACAAGCAGTTTTACAGTGATTTGGAGTTGTGTGTTGTCAACATAAAGAGCCTTCTTCAATCAAATGAAGTTTTCTTCCTCTTTCTGTCCAAAACAATTATGAAACATAATTGCTTCTTGTCTACTAAATAGCCACAGCTCTGTCACTTTGTGATTGCCACAGCTGTTAGTACCTGTTTCAGTCCTCCTCCAGTTGGTGGGAAACTTCAGTTAAATTTACTGCTATAAATCAAGTTATTGCTGTTTGCAACACAGATTTGTTCATCAGTTCTAGCAGGGCTGCCTCAGCCATGAGCAGTATGTGCAAAAGGGCTTAGGGTCCATGGAGACCAAAGGCACACCAGAGAGATACTACAGCACAGAAAACATGTGGTGTGAATGAAAAGGGTCGCAACTTGCACAGATTAACTGGGGAAAACCTGCACAGTCTGTTTAGATGTTCTAAAAACACAGAAGAGAGACAACACCACACAAAAATGTCTCCTCTTGACATCCTCTGGGGCAGGAAGAAGGGTTCTCCCCAGGAAGCGGCACCTTCAGCCTTTGACAGAGGCAACGCAGTTACCAGAAAACCTTTGTGAAGCATCCAGGATTCCTGCAGAAGGCCTGCTAAGTACTTAATTGCTTTCAAATACCTGCGGTGTCATAAGAAACTTTTAGGCAACCTACGTGGTGAGCATACAGGACTTCTTATAAAGGCACCAACTGACACTGGACAAGTTGCCTTTACATTGAAAGCAAGGGTGCCTTTGCTACCCTAATGCCAATTATGCACCCTGACAGGGCACTTGGAAAGAAACTGCACTTCAAGGGAACGGCAGAAAAAGGGTTTCTCTCACCCCACAAGGTTTACTGTAATTGATTTGAAAGAGATTATTTTAATATTATTCAGATATCAAATTCCTCTCGTATTTTGCAGTAGGGGACAGCAAAGTTCATTACAATTTAGCAGTTTGTTATTTTCAAAAGAAATAGAGAGGTGGGACAGAAATACAGCATCGACAGGTATGGTTTCAGCAAATATATCGAGGAGTGACAGGAAATACCAACACACATCTGTAATTACTGCAAGCCAAATACAGTGATTTCCTAACGCCTGCCTAATGGTGTTGGTAACATTACAAGGCAAAGCTTGACGTTATTTAGGTCAGCATTGCCTTTTCAACTCAATGCAAGCAATGATTTCTATATAGTCTGGACACTTTGTTATTAAAATAAAATCAGCAAGGACTCAGAAATACATTGCTAAGCGATTGGTAGCTGCTAAGCTTTGTGTTGTGTGGACTGTGCCACACACCCCTGGGGACAGCCCTCCTTCTGGGGATAGCTTCGACCTGGGAGACACCTCTCCTGCCCCTGCACTGCACCTGTGCAGCACACACCAGTGTGACAAAAAAGGACACTGCCAGCAAAATCAGTGTTATTGTTTACTTTCACCTGGCCAGATTAATATAGCAGAGAAAATACTATATACCCACTTCGAAAAAATACAATGGCTCAATATATGCCAGCTTCACTGTATGGAGAAGCTACGACAGCCAACGGCTCACTCTGCTCATGAAAACCATGACTAAATTTTTTCCATTCTCCCTCCTTCCCTCCTAAGTACGTGTTAAGGAAACTCCCACAGTTGCTTTCACTGCCTCTCAGGAGGCAGAAAAAAAAGAGGTACAGCTGTGTCTGATAATATATTCATATGCAAACAAGTAGCATCCGACTGGCTGCAATACCTCACTTAAAAGTACCTCAGTACTCTTTGATAAACTCGCAGCTCAAAGAGAAGTGATACAGAGCAATCTGCTGTCCTCTTAATGCAATTAGCAGATTAAAGCGGCATTTCACTTCCAATGCCTCATTAAAACACTGATTGCATCCAGCATATGCCAAGGATATGACATACACAGTGTTCCCCCTACAGTCCTCCCGGAGACTCGGTGGAGAGTGGCAGGACCAGCCCTGCTCTGTCAGCCAGCAGCTGGGCACCAGAAGCATCCCCTGCACCCCGCTCCCCACATCCACACAAAGTGCTTGCAGTGGGGGTGAGGGGAAGGGGAACCCGTGCACCTGTCTCCCTGGGTAGCTGCCCTGGGAGGCAGCGGTTACCACCCGGGTTCTGCATCTCTCAGGTGCAGTCCCAGCCAGCCCACTTGCTGATTTTTGTTACACAGCTCCATTTTGCAGTTTGTGCCAGACTCGGAACCCCTTGACTTCTGTTCTTCTGTTTCCACCACAACCCAGAACACAGGAGTTGTGAAGTCCAGTCAACTGCAGACACGAGCACTTTCTTCAATTTTCCCCTCAGATTTTCATGGCTTTTTTTCATGGCAGACCGAGAAGCCCTGTAACACCTCAAACTTAGGAGAATTTTTGGTTTTGATTCATTCCCCCATGCAACCAAAAGCAAGCTAACAGCATCCCTGTGAGAGCGACATCAGGCTGAGTCCAAGAGCTTGCCAGGAGGAACCCAGCTTCAACCCCCTCTGCCAGACGTTGGAGACACCCCTGGGGGACCCTCCAGCTCAGCCCCCACTGCTGCCAGGCAGCGTGGCCCTGCCAGTGCCAAGGAAAGAACAAACTAAAAAAGATTAATTCGCAGATGTTCATGCATTTCACACACAGGGTGCCCTGTGGTCCGTTGCCAGGGCAACGGGAGACCACCGGTGTGCGCTTTATTGGCTTTATGAAGTGCGTCTCGGGGGCTATAGTCCGAGAAATGCTGCATGATAATCGTCAGGCTTTTCAGAAGCCTTGTTTTGTGTTTATCCACATTTAACCCTCTGAGTGTTATTAAGAGCATCACTATGCATGTCTGGCGCACTGAGGAAAGTGGAGACGGGGAAGGGGGGAGACAGGACATGTACACACATGGTCTCTGCTTCCAGCCTAGAAATCCTGGAAAACATCTCCTCAGCACCTGCTCCCACCTGCACAGATTTGAAGATTTTGCCCACAGGCTATGGGTAAGCTGGTCCCCAGGCTGCAGCAGTGCAGGGCTCAGCACAGCAGGGTCTGGGGGCAAAACTGATACTGGCAAGTGCAAAGGTGGCACAAGTGTCACATTAGACTAACAGACTACTGACAGCAGGCACGACTTGTTTTCCCAGTAACTTTGAAAGGACTGGGGGTGGGGGGAAGACTCGCCAACTTCCTAAATACTTTACAAGAAAAAACACACTTTCATTCTGAATCCCACACTTTCATTCTGAATCCCAACATGTGACACCAGCAAGCTACATGCACACACTGAAACCTTTACCACAGCCCTTCCAAATCTGCAATCCCTGTGAAAAAGCAAAAGCAAAATCCTGGGCCCACTGCTTGGTCTATCAGTGCCAAGGGCTACAACATCATCTATAAATTCACGCAAACAAGCTGGAGCAGTAAGCTGCCCAGGACTCGTCTGCTCTACCTCCCCCATCACCCGCTTCCCATCCTCTCCTTGTTTGGCTTGCATTGGACATCTCCTCTGACCAGCTGAGGCAGGGCCGGGGACGGAGGGCTGGGGGTTAAAATCACAAATGCCATAAGGCCCCAAGCAGCAGCAGCGACTGCCACCAACATCAAGCACTAATCCAGCAGGAGAGAAGAAGGAGAAAGCGAGGGTGGCAGAAGGGATCAATAGAAGGAACGCTTGCATTCAAGCTCGCGGGAGAAAGAGCATGCAGAGACAATCATTTCCTGGGAAAAGCTAAAGCCTAACGAGAATTTACTCTGCCTCCTTTATTCAGACAACCAACCCTTTTGTGGCAGGGGCTTCCTGAGTGACAGGAACCCAGGGCCCCTTAATAGGATTTCCATATTATTTCCAACACCTGCCTAGAAGTTATTTGTTTACATTGAAGGAGGCGAGATTCTCAAATCAGACATCTGCTTCTGGTTCAGGCATATCTTAGGAAACCATCTAGAAAGAAGCTTTGTTGCTATGGAGACATTTTTATTTTCTTCCCTTAGTTGGCTGAAAAACATTAGCATTTCCAATTTTTTGTTCTTCAAAAGGCCAAGTGTCGCTCAAGAAAACACAGAACTTTTCAAATTGCTATGCAGAATAGGCTAATCGAGCTTTAGATATTTAATTAATTATTCAACTCATTTAGAGCTGTACTGGAGAGAGGCAGGAGACACGGTGTAACTTTCCTGCAAATTCCCCTCAATGGCCGATTCCTGCTGGCCGACCTAATTGCTTCTTTCCTCAAAGCACAGCTAAAACTTTGTAATTCATGATGCACTCAAGAAGCTTGCATAATAACTTGAGAATCAGTCAAAGTACTCATTCCCTTTAACTTCTTCTAAAATCAACTTAAGGGACTGAGAATAGTTTGACTAGGAACGGCAATAGAAATATTAATACAAATATGAACATACCACTGGCATTCAGGGACTTTGGCCAGAGGACAGAAACTTCAACACATGTCATCCAAATCACTGATTCCAGAGGGCAATCCATCCTCCTTCCCTCCCCTTAGCAGATAATCAGCATGCTCAAGGAATCCACTGATTTACAATACAAATAAAGGATTTGCAATAGAAGTAAGGGATGTTCCAAGTTACTTTGGATCTAAGGGTTTTAAAGGCAACTCAAAATCAAAATGCTAAGTGGTCAATACAACAACAACAACAAAATTATCACAGTGCCCACAGAAATCTATAAGGCAAAAAGCAGCCATCTAGTTTGTGCCCCACTTTGACAAAAAATAGTATTGTTTATCTTTACCCACTGCTTTGACTAACATCCAACCTGCAAGCACATTCTTCATTCCAGACACGTTCACCATGAATAAACTGGTGTAAGCCATGAATGTCAGCATTCAAAGTATGATTTTAATTGCACACTTACAACGAGAAGAACTTCAAAAGAGATAATAAACAAATTCACTCCCTTTGCTTCTTTTCCCCCAGCTATTACATTGTCAAAGCCTTTGAGCTGGAGAAGACCTTTCCACCCACCTCCTCACCCCAGCAAACTTCCTCTTCCTACTCTACAATGTGAACTCATAATCCTGAGTTATCAACATCACAGTCTGTTGCCATGGTAATAATTAGACATGACTGCTCAGGTTAGAAATTACAGCCCATGTAAGTGTTTGCCTCCTGGGTGAAGAGAGCATCTGGAGAGAGAGCATCTGAGTTACCCTAAATCACTAAGTGGCAAAACAAAGTTTGATAGCTGCTGGAGTTTGTCCAAATGTGGGCACACCACCGAACAAGAGTCACCCTGTAGTTAGCTGGTAAAAGGGTGCAAGGTAAGAGGCCAGTGTAGAGCTAATACACAGAAGCTGGAAAAAAGCTACTGGGTAAAGGAGGTGAAGCCATCAAAAATGGCAGACGTAGCTAATACTTTGATACTAGAGTATGTGCTGTTACTTGCATACAAATACTCTACACTAAATTAAAATTCCCAGACGACCTCATTAAAAAGGCAAATAATATGACACTGAATGAAAGAAAGAAACGTAAAACTCAGTTAAGGTGAGAGGTGGGGGGAAAGAAAAGAAAAAAAATAAAAATGCACAATGGAGATATATACCTGAGGTTCCGTTTCATTTCCCAAAAATCTGTTTAAAAACCACAGGGTTGGAATGATATGCTATGAAAGTCTAGCCATGAAAAGGTTATTAAGAAAAAAAAAAAAAAAGCAGTGCCAAAAAATCAGCTCCGTAAGATAGACCGAGACAACAAACAGGACCCTGCTAATTAATATTTGTTCTGCTTCAGCAGACAGTTACTGGACGAGACTGCAACAAACAAGCATGTCTCACCCAATCACATCATTAATCCATTCACGTTCACCACCTGAGGACTAGCTATGCCCCACAGATATTTATTCATCTGTTCCATAAACAAACAATTACAACACATTTTCTGGAATTAGGACACCTGTTACATTCGGCACAGCTTACACGTCCAGAGGCACATATCAATTAATACTGAAAAAATTACTGTATCGCAAGCCAACAGAAGTTAGTCATTATATTTTGATAACACTACACCCAAAATACCCAGGAAGATCAAAAAAAACACAGCTCTCGCAGAACAAAGTTTAGTTCAAACATGCTCATCTTAAAACTACCACTTCATCATTACAGAAAGCAAAATACACGCAATGTCTCGTTTCCAAACGGAGAAGGGCACAAGCAGAATCCCTGACACAAATGTGAAACATTTGGATTTCAATGAGCCAGTGAATCATGTTTCAGCTGAATGGTTATTAAAGTGGCGAAATAACAAAATGATCAGGAAATAAGTTCTGTAAATTGCTTTAAGTGTGTAACAGGTAACTAAATCTCTTTGGCTTGTTAAATACATACTGAATGCAAAGACATTCGGCATGACGCTTGTGCCACTTGTGCCTTTCTCATTTAAAAGAAACCTGACAAAAGTTCACAGCAGTACCTACCAGCAGTTTATGTGATGTTCCTCTACCAGCAGAAGAACTAAGTCTGAGCAATGTAATTACATTTTTTAATATCCAGAAGTCTTATAAAACACGTTGGGCACTCTGACTTTAAACAGCTTTGCTCTTTCAAGAAGCATTACACTCATACAACTTTCCTGGTTTTTTAAAAGTATCAAACTACAGCTGCAGGAGTAAGCAGCTTACTCTTACTTATATACTAAATGAACAGAGATCTAAACACTTAATGGTGGCTAACAGCTCGAGAAGCTAAATTGAGAAGCACCAGCCCCCACAAATGTAAATGGAAAGTGGAAACAGCAGCCGTCCACCTTCCCTGCTACCTGCCACATGTGTTATTCTTAGCCTTCAGGCAGTTTAAGGCAAAAGTAAACTTATTGCTAAACCTGCTTGAATTTGCCCTGACAGACTTTTAGTTCACTAGCACGCTGGACAGAAATTCACACCAAACTTGAATCTGTGTTATTTCAGATCCTCTCATTTAAAACTTTTTTTTTTCCCCCAGAGGAATCTCAAACAACCTACTTTATTCCTGCCACAAGACTGCACCTTTTAATTATTGGCACTTGCTGCTGAAACAGTAACCCACAGCTTCAAAATGAACAGGCTCTACCACAGCGGCAAGTCTTACTATGGAAATGGTCTCCGCCTCAAATAATTTACAATTCAAATTAAAAAAAAAAACCAACCCACAAAACAACAAAAAACAATAAAGGTGATGCACCACTTCAGTATTTTTCCTTATTTGATTAATACAGAAAACAACAGATGTGGTAAAAAGTTACACAAGTGGAATCCTGTGTAGTGATTCAGAAGACTCAAGTTCGTGATGAACCTGGGTGCTCCTTTGCTCCAGCTGCTGCAGCCAGAGTCGCAGAATGAGCCTTCTAGCGCTAGACTACTTTCTGCCAGGTGGTGCTTTTGCACACAAACCACTTTGTTATCTTCTTCACAGGGTATGCTTTACAGAAGGGTTTTTCCATGGGACCAGAGAAATTTTTACCACATTTGTCCCAGAGAGGGTACCAGGGCTGGGGAGAATGACATGCCTCCTGTTTGAGCAGTTCTTGCAGGAGGTGGAAAAATCCTGTGGGGTGCAATTAATTAGCTAACAAGAACCCGCTGCAGAATAACCTGGGGTTTTTTTGTTTGTTTGTTTTGGGGGTTTTTATAAAAAGAAGTTTTACTGATTTGAAAAGAGGACACACCAAGTCCTCTGTGAAAAGCTGCTCGGTTAACTGCAGAGCTGTTTGTCTTTCTGTCTACACACATTATATTCCCTCAGAGCCCTTAAACCAGGGCTGCACTTTGAGCACAGCCCTGGCACTTGCCACCCTTCCCTTCCCTTTGTCTGCTCTGCAGCCTTGCCGCTGCACAAAGAGCACTCCCGTGACCCAGTTTACCACATCTAGAGTTTTCCCACACTTCAAACTTTGCAAAGGATTCGGAGGATGGATTCCGACATGAAATCCAAGCACTCTCAAAGCCACACTTCTCTGCAGAGCTTGCTGTGCCAACGCTGATCTATTATTTAGGAACAGCTCCTGGACAATCCCACGTTATCTGGAAGGCGACTACTCAGTTTCAGCAGTGAACTGCGCGCTCTGGGAAGCTGCTAGGAGAGATGTGAGCCCACATTTTTCTGGCTTACCAGGCAGAAAACGCCATGTTTAGAAGAGTGATGCAAAAATGCCTTTTCCCTGGCCTGAACCAGGAGGAGGGTCAGGACCAGCACAGCCAGAAACAAAAGTTTCACAAAGGCAGCGGCTCAGCAAATCCCAAAGTGCTGGAACTGGTGGCAAGAAATAGGACACCTCAGCTGAGCTCCTTTCTTTGTAGAAATGGGTAGGGTACCTTCATTATCTAAATCATACACTAAAGCGTAAATTTACACTTTATGAGCTATTCTAAAATCTGCCCTGATTAATAATCTGTATCAGCAAGAAAACACTTTAAAGTGTCTCTCACAATTAAACCCAGGCACAACCTTGTATAAATCAAAATTTTGCTACCATATCAAAATGTTACACTGGGGCTGTATAACATTGCCCATATCCTCATTACATGCTACACTAATTACTACCAGCAGATTCAGAATTTTCTGCACATTAGAGGCTTTTAGAGTAGCTATAAAAAATTTCAGGCACCATTAATTTAAATTTGTATTGAAATTTTCTTTTGACAGATGGCCAAAAATTACTTACTATTTAGAGTACCAGAGCTGCCTGTTTGCACATTAGAAGAGGAAAGGGAAAAACTAAAAGCAAGAAAGAAATTTATGTCACGTTCATTACCTGTTAAATGTTAAGGAGCATTATTCTGCATGAATAAATTATTTCATACAAGCACACAGACTCCAGCTGCTGGCAACTGGCACGTTCTGGCTGACAAAAAACATCTCAAGTCACACAGCAGACAATCATAAAAAGCCTCTCTTAACCAGGAGCCACTTAAGGGAGGACAGATCGATTGAACAAGCGACTAACTGCTACTCTGGGCATCGCTGAAAACATTTAAGGAAATTAGCAAACTATTTCACCTTGCAAAGCTGGCAGCAAGCCCTGTAATGCTGACACACAAGCCAACTCACAACCTGAACACCATGCAAGGCAAACATCCACTTATCATTTCAAAGTAAATTGGCACAAAGTAGGGACGCCCTTCTTTCCGTCTCAAAGCTGTGTGAATAGCAGTGCCTTTGAATCATTCCCAGGCAGAATCAGCCTTTTTGGTATAAACACTACCCGTAACACCCATGTCGGCATAAACACCCCAACATACCACAGACATTACAGAAACACGACTATTTTTTTAAAAACAGCTACTGGCATATACTAACAGTTCTCCTCATTCACTTTTGTGAAACGATTATAGTTCCAATGGCACAGGTAGGCAAAATCGCTCAAGAAACCAGGTGTGTTTGTATTCCCACATTTAGGTATCGTCCTTGTACTCGTTTGTCTGGATGCAGGAAAAAAAGAAAATGGACTAAGCCTATCTGTTCACATCAAACAGGGGGGGTGTCCTAGGGAAATCATCATTAATCTGCCCCCAGCCTTGCCGCATAAAACGGTAATTCCAGTTTCTAGCCCTCATGACAAGGAAGTCGAAGTGAAATCCAACACGGTGTTGTCCTATGTCGGCAGATAGACAGCTTCAGTGCCTTTGCTGTGCATCGTAAAAACTGACAGTTCCTGTCAGCTCCTGGTTGTTATGCAAAGCCATGTGGATAACAGCAAAACTGACAACCATCGGCTCAGTTGCACTCGACCGGGACGTGGCAGAGTTGCCAGTGGCAGCATGGGGAAGGCTGTGGGACAAATCCCTACCTGGAGCTGCCAGGAAAGCAGAGGTGTAGACCCTTGTATGGCAGCCCTGGCCAGAGGGGTCTCTGGTGGGAGTCAAGCCCATGCCCAACACTGACTCCTCCTGATGCCGCCTAGGGCACACCAGTAATATCTGCCCTGCAAGCTCCTGGTAGTCTTGTCTACTGCTACCAAGGCTCATGCTGTAAACACCTTTTCTGCCATTTGGCCACCACCAATAATAAATTAGATCTTCCTAAAAACCAGCACCACTAAAAACTTGACAAATTGGTTGTAAGTGCTCAAAAAGGTGGGTGCAGGTCTTGCCCTTTGTAAGGGAAGTGCATCTTCCATTTCACACTTGCTATCACCTAAAAAGCCTTGATCTTATACTCCTGAAAATTGTGGAAGCCATTGAGACTCCTCTAACTCCACCCAGCTCCCTGGAGCCAGGTAGGTAACTGCATAGCTGGTAACAACATGGTCTGCTGCAAGCTGGTGAACAGACAGCAGCAGCAAGGAAAGCAGATTGATCCGGGAGAGGGCAGGCCCAAAATGCACCTCCCCGCTTGCAGCATTAAAATCCCAGGAGCCTCTGAGAGACTCTGGTGGCTACCCAGTATGAACTAGTGTTGAGGCACAAATGCTGAACTGTAATTGTATGCATCACTGAATGATCAAATTTACAAGAGCCACAAGATGTGTACTACATCTACCTATAAACACATGCGGGATGGTGCACGTATGTATACCGCAGAGTCATTCCCACCCTAAAAATTAACTTTTGGAAAAGCAAGGAAGAATCCTCATTTTAAGTACAACCCTTGTCCAGAAAGGGGATGGCAGCTCACCCCTCTCAAATTGCTTTGGTAAAGAGAGTAGCCAGCACCCCACCTTCCCCCTGCGAGTGACAGAGCTCTCCTTCCATAACTGCGTTATTAGGGTACATCAGAATTAACAGTTTACAGCTTCCAAATGTCTTAAAACTACTGGATAAATATTTATGTCACATGAGCTTGAGCAGAGACCCTCAGCAGCCCCTTCTTTATATCCAGGAACAGCCTCAGTGCTGTTTCACCAAACCCACAGGATAGCACGTTGCCTGCAATCCTAGCTGCCCTGCTCCTAGACACTTTTTAAGCGTGATACACAGTCTACACAGGGCTCTGCTCATCAGCACGAGCCTCACAACCCAGTTTCCCTTTGAGACTTTTTCCACCACTCTGGACCATACTTCAGAAAGAGCAGCATGCGGCTCTTTCAAGCCACCCTTTACATCTCTGAAATGGAGTCCTACCTTGATGGAGTCTCTGTCTGCATGCAGAGCAGCCCCCATTCGCAAGGAGGAGAGGAGGCGGCGGCAGGGGATGAGGAGGTGGGGGGAGAGAGAAAGAGAAAAGTACTAGTTAGTTTACATAAAATTATACATTTATTATACTCGGAAGAAAGAACCCTGATGTCTGTTAAATAATAAATTGCACAGATGTTAACTTTTCCGTACAGTTAATTATTAATACCGTACCACCAGATTTATAAAACTGGATTTCTAGNCCCCCCTTTTTTTATTTGCAAAGAAGAGAGCTTGCAAAAAATGAGAGGTCAGAAACGAATGAAGATATACACTCATCTGGCAGCACTCACCTCTTTGGTGATCATTATCATGGTGCTTCTTCTCGTCTTTAATTGGGAGGTGGGACTGCCCCCCCAGTGCACTGGACAATGCCAGGAGACCGGCACTGCTGCCAATGGGAGGGATGGCTGGAGGCTGCAAGCCCGAGGGGTGCGGAGTGAGTGGCACGGGAAGACCATGTCCATGTGACAAATGCTGGGCCTGGAGTTGTTGCTGCTGTGAAAAACGAAACACAGATATTGAATTTGTTCGGGGAGCCAGGGGTTGTCCAATTGATCCTGTACATCAAATGTGATTGATTAGATCAACCAATGCATCTGATCGATGCAGCTATCAACTCACAAACAGACTGGTGTTTTAAAAATGTCCATATGTTTGGACACAACACAATCACTAAACTTCAGGCTAAGTACAAAGAGCAACAAAAACATTTTAATAAATTGGGAATAAAGGAAAGGGATAGGAATTTTACCTTTTTGGTGAAATTTTTATTTCTCTGACAGTGATATTACATTTTAGTCTTTCTAGGAGAAACGCACTATGTACACGTCTAATCAAAACATATGTAACTATAAAANCCCAATAGGCCCTAAATCTCTAGGGATGACATAAAAAAGAAAAAAAAAAAAAAAAAAAGAAGAAAGCTGAAAATTGAGAAAATTAGTGTTAAACAGTTCTCCCAGCACTGCTGCACAGCATGCAGTGAGAGTTAATTTGAAAGAGAAAACCTGAATTAACAATCCAGAAAAGGAAACTGGTTACAGCCACCGTTTTAAGCCCTTTAAGTGTCCTCAGCGGTACTTGAGCAAATTACTAAAGAAAATCTAATGTAGCAAGGCCTGGGTCCTCCTGTAGGCTTGCTCAATAATGCTGAAATAATTGGGCACTCTGTGCACGTTTAGTGATGCTCGAATGAAAAGCTAGAGGCCTGCCCTTGTACTCTTCTCTAGCTGCTGACTCTGTGTTGTGACAGGTTTATTTGAGTGGGACTGTGATGCATGCACCAGTAACTGCACTGACAAGAGTTTAAAGTCATTTTTACCAGTACACTGGCAACACATAGAGAAAGCCCTTGAGAGGTTCGAATTGGAGTGCTTGACCTCAGCCAGGGCTGCATCAAGCTCTGTGCTACACTATACCCCACTGTTGTGGGGTAGGTAGATTGCTTGTTGCTACTTTATAGGAAGGCAGGGGAAAACAAACAAACAACAACAAAACAGGTAAAAAAGTTATGCTAAATGTATCCCAAGAGAGAGCTTTCAGGTCTAGGATTTGCCCACTAACTGTCCAACTAATTTCTGTTCATGCAGTAACCAGATTAGCTCTGAAATTTCCTTTTTGTTTTCAGGCAGTCACTGCTCAAGATTCACGGTAAATTGAATAAGGAGTCCTCTAGGATTTCTCTCTCTCTCCACTGCACATCTGTATACAGGACTTTGGAAGAAGAACAAATTAAAGCTTAATTCACTTTACATGAAAACATGCCATTCTAGATTCCTAATTGAGAACATTCAAGTCCTGCTTTTCTTTTTCATTTGAACCTAAAGTCATTTCCCACCTTGCAAACCAGCTCTTCAATCAATCAACAGACAATAAATATGGCGTTCACTTGATTTTTCCCTCCCCTCCCTAGCATGACTCTTTACAAAAGGGTGAGCTGAAAGTAAAAAAAATTGCTAATCACATACAGCACACTAGGTAACTCATGCAGCATACTGCATGCACACCTCCCCGTGTACCTCCCTGCTGAAAGTACAGATCCTTCTCTTACTCTGGGAAATACAACCCAGCCAGAGGAATCAGACTGGCAGTGGCATGAACGTGTCATCCAACCCAGATCAGTGCCAGGGAAAAGAGGGAAATGATCCAACGGAAGGTGAGG
>VZRU01018095.1:24573-53493 GCA_013398155.1 Pedionomus torquatus | reverse complement strand
AAAAAAAAATGGCAGGAGGGGGAGAAGCACAAAAAAGTAAGGAAACCAGAAAAAAGATTTTTACAGGTGGAAGAGGGAAAGCTCAGTCCACTCCTTGCTTGCGAACCCAATTCATTCCATCAGGTGCTTCTTCTGTAGAAAGTATTAAACACATTTTGCTTTTTTGATGCTCTATGGAAGGATGCTTCTTTTCTCAGAATTTTAAATTAACTACAACAAAATGACGCAAGAGACAACAGCTTACTGTCTAGCCTCAGAGTCTGAATGGGGCTGGTGTGCCTGGTTTGGGGTTGGAGGAGAGTGAGCAAAAGAAAAGGAATGGACAAAAAAAATCTGTGTTCTGGAGTCTCATTTTAAATGAGGGATCTCCTATTCCTGTTCAAGAACACTCTATAGACCACTGTGAGAAGATATCTGCCTGAATCTAACAGTGGTTTGAAGCAAGGACTTTGAGAAGATCCATACAGATCATCCTACTGACCTACCCAATTTGCACTACATCATCTTTCCTCTATGGATACAGGGTAATTTCTGAAGAACATGAAGAGAACTGCAGCACAAAATTCAATCCCCTTTTTTTCCTGCTGCTTTCTTGGGAACCTCTCTGCATAGCTCAGCAAGACAGCAGCACAGAGCACACCTTGGATGCACCAAACGTCATTAATGTCTCCCAGACATAATACGGGCACTAAGAGTAATACGGGTAATGAAACCTCTGTCTCTAGTGGCTTGAGGTTACCCAGAGCAGCATGGCTGGCCCAGTCTCTCTGGGCCAAGAACTGATGCATTTTCACAGCAAGTTGAATTGCACAGAGCTCTGAAAATAACTGGAGAGCGTAGGGGAAAAAACCCAACCCACAGCTTTCCTGCCTCAGAGAACTTTTCTGAAGAGCTCAAGCTCTTCTGTGGAAAATGATGGGAACATGAAATCTGGAAAAAGCATGCCCCCCAGTCACAAAAGTGTAATTCACTGATACATCAGCAATTCGGTGCCATTTAGTCAAATCCTAATGTCGCAAACAAAACAATTTGATATGAAAAACAGACTGCTAACCAATTCTAAGCTAGCACCCAAAATTCCAGTATAGCCCCACATGCCTGTGCCACACAAACATGGACAACAGCATGTATATTGCTAGACTGGGATGGAATGAAAAGTTCAACAGGAGGACGATCATGGACTAGGAATGCATTGGTATAGGAAAGGACTGTGAGCTCCTCCAACACAACAAGCAATGCTGTATGCCAGAAGTGAGGCACGGGTCCAAAAACAGAAATTACAAGAATTAAAGCAAAACACTGGACAGGCATTTGCTTCCAGAATGTAAAAGAGTGAAAGGTAAAAAAAAAAAAGTAAAATGAAAAGATATGATCACATAATTAAGTACTGTTTGTTAATAGGCATACTCAGAAAGGTAAACACCAAGGGTCAGTGCATCTCCAACTGCCATTTCCAGACCCTTAAGATCTATTCCTATACTAAAATGCCCTCAACATACGCAGTTTGGTTCTGCTTTTCTACTACCCATGGATGTTACTGTGAGCACCAGATTCTTGGGTGGCATGTGCACAGCCAAGAGAAAGTTATAAAAACAATTCCTTAACCCAATCGGCATAAGGTTAGTGCTAAAAAGTGGTAAAAAAATGTGGTCTCCCATAGTCATCAAAATGCCAAAGATATAGAGGAGTAAGACAACTGACAGATATTCTGCCTGCACAGAAATATTCCACTATGGAAGGAAATTTACATTTGTTCCTGCCTGCACCATGAATTTAGATCATAAAATCTGACACAATTTAAAAACCTGCAAGGAAAGCCTGAAAATGAGCCAACCAAGCAACCACATAATTTTTTTGATGTTGCTGTAATGCTTTCACTTCCCACTCCTCCATCTTCTCTTTAATTTGTTATCCTTAGTCATGTTATTTATGAACTCTTAGCATGTGGTTAACTTTAGACAATCCCATCACAGTTGACTACAGTATGCGTAAAGTCAGGAATACATTTTCAGAATCGATGCAAAATAGGCGAAAACTTGCAAAGGCAGTACACCAGGCTTTACTATGCTGTAAATTTTCCAGAACTATTTAAAAATCAAACCAGCAACAGTTAGCTACCAAGAAATATGCCCTACAAAACTGCAAAATAGATTGAAATGTTTTTAAGAAACATCCAACACAGAAAAATATAAGAACAAGGGTAACCCAGCAATCAGAAAGAAGCCAAAAAAGAAGACTGAGTTCTTTTTGGTAATAAGTTTTGGAAGATGATAATTTAAATTAGTTCTGTAGTAAAAACTGAAGTAAATCTTTCAAGAAATAGTAACGCATGTCAAATAAAAATAACATCTGGTGGCTACTAATCTATTTGGATTTTTATTACTTTTCTGTATATTCTTCTAGGCAATCTACAGTAAGGAGCAAAATAACTCCAAAGCCACACCTAACCAAATGGGTAAAAAGGCTTTGCAAAAGGTTCTTATCTGAGTACCATTAATTTTTACAACTGCAATTCTAAATATTGATGTTTAGCTTAATTCGTTTCCCAGCACAACTTAAGAGATCAAATTTGAAGTAAAATGTGATAATAAACCCACTAACAAATTCACTTCTAATGCTCTCTTGTTCTAGTCAGCACATTCAAAACCTATTTTCCTGGAAAAGATTCAAGGTTTTACTGGATACTTTCCAAGCAGCTCTGTGTCACAGTAATCTACCACTTTTCCTGTTATAGACCCTGAAAGCTCACAGTCATTATCCAAACAACCTGAACATACTCCTCTAACCTGCATTTCTAATGTTAATAGACTAATGTCTCAAAAAGATATATCTATTCACACACACACTACCCATAGCTGCAATATTGCTGAGAAGGTATCTAAAAAAAACTGGATAAAACAGTTTTATTGTTTGCTTGAGATTCGTCAGATAAAGTGACTGAATGCTCAGAGTGAGTCATTAGTAAGATAGCATGCAGATAAAAGAGTAACCAAGATGAAGAGGAAATAAAGACATAAAAACAATGGCTCAAGAGTACAGGGTATAAATGTCAATGGCTTAAAGACCAGCAAGAAAAGGAAATCCTTTGGCACACAGTGTTATGAATGTATTTAGGATGATATGAGTTTTTATCTACTATGCCTGTTCACACCCCTGACATGATGTGCACTGTTGGTACTTCCTTTGTACAGTTCTCTCTCTGCTGGCATACCATTACAGAAAAGCTTTTTCTGATGTTAAGAAAAACACATCAAAACAGCCTACAAAGATTCAAGCAGTAGCTCCTCCAGCGGAATGGTCCTGGAGCTATATGCATATATATAAATGGTTAACCATAAAGAGACTGTGGTACAGATATACGGTTGGGCAAACTACTATCCTTACTTGTTTAAGGCAGAGAGATCATTTAATAGAGGGATGTGCCCAGCGTGAAAGAAAGGTATCAAGAGATTGGTGGGAGCTTTAAACACTTATATGCAGCCGATCTACTGGAAAACACAGACATTATTTCCGTTCACAAAGGGGAATGAATGCACAGATTAGACAAAATCTAGGAAAAAGAATGAATAGTAATAAAAAAGGATAGAGAATGAGGATGAGAACAATGTTAAAAAAAAAAAAAAGCCTAAAAAAAAGGACAAATGGCAAGCTTCTTATTCTCTGAGTATCAGTAATTTTGCCTTTGAAGATGCTGATTCTACAGGATAAATGCAAGCTCCACTGAGAAAACTATGGGGGTAAGGAAAAAAATCAATAGCTGTCATTAATCAGAAGGGGAGCATTTAGAACTCCTACATAAATAACAAAGAAACGATCAGAATCATATCTCTACAAATTGCCTCAAAGATCTTTTAAAGTGATCTAGGAACAAAAAGTCATCTCCCAAATCATAGTGAGGGATGAAAGGCAATATATGCAGAGCACATTTCCGTTCTTAATCATATATATAGGAACATCTGCCAGGCTACTTTTCACTATTTGTCCTCCGTTTCCCACCCCGCCCCCCAACTGATTTTCACTCAGTGAAAGAGTGTAGACAAGAGGCCAAAAGTAACAAGAAAATTAATGCAACCCACTAGCAAATAAAAGATCTGCCATAAAAAAGACCAGCATTTTAATGAAGAAAAAAACTAGACCCCTGAAAAAGACCAAGTGCAGCTTCCTCCAGAATCTTGGAGTTCAGTAGTTCCTTCTTCTGCTTGCAGGACTCCTCTCCATCTTAATTTCACACTGGAGGCAGAGGTGGGGAGAATCAGGCTCTTTAGTATCTTATTATCATTTACTTTATAATACTTTGTATTATCATTTAATAAAGGACAGAAGTTCTTGCATAAGTCATACCACTTGAGCTCTCTTCTCCTTCCTTCTCCCCCAGCAACTGTTAGTTCAGGAAAAGAAAATCCACATCTCCTGCAAGAGCATGCAGAAAGCATCAAATCCAGGTAAGCTCAAGGTCTTGCCATACGGACTGCCAGTGGTGTGGAAGTTTGCCACACATAGCAAACCTCCAATTCAAAACCTCTTCACAAAGACCGATGCAGAGAAAAAAAAAGTAACGATGGCAGTGTGTCTTCTGCTACAGATGAAAAGATGACAAAAATCAGCTTTGGATAGGTAGGTGCACATTGGTTCAACTATCTTATTTACCAAGTGCTCCACTCACATCCTACTCATGGACACTGAAACTACATTTTCTTTCCTCTGGACTGACAGTAGATAAAGAGCGTCCGTGTTGTGGCCTTGTGAAATCTGGTCCTTTTCTTTAGAACTAGAAAATGAGAGCAATGTCTATGCTTTTCCCAGCAGAGTCCTAAATAACCTTCTTCTAGGGCCCTCACATTAAAAAGTTTTCTGAAACCCTAGGCTACATAAACAAGACTGAAAAGTGAAACAAGTACCATCTGAGTTGTATAATGAATCAAACAATAAAAGCTAGGAGAAAAGTTAAACAATGCCATTGGTCACAGAGAGACCCAAGTTGCTAAATCTATAAGCAGTTCTACCACCGGAGCTTTTCATGTGGCAACTATAAATCACTTCTAAGCTTCCTCACAAGGTATAGTCTAAGCGCCTTGTAGTCTCAGCATAAGAGAAATGCACATTATGCATATTACACATGCATTTCTTTCAAGGCAGCTTTCAAAGTCAATCCTTAGCAAGTCAAATCTCTGGATAGCAATTACCGAGAAGCACAGGCTCCATACTTCAGTAAGTGCTAACACTGTTTCCTCACGCTTGCAACACACAAGCACAAACCGTGCTAAATTTCAGCAAATTGTCTTTGCTCGGGATAAAAATCTGGATTGCTTGGATCAATACATTCTTCCCAACTTTGTATCTTTAAAGGCTGCCAGTTCTGGCACAGCTCTGTTCCTGTAGAGAGCACTGTAATGCCTGCTTCTTTCTGTGGTGAGCAGCCTCTTCCCACGTGTCAACATTAGGTGTTAGGACACATGGATACCATTATTGCTCTCTGCATAGATTTCATTCAAAGATTAAGTGCTCTGCCTCTTTAATGTTGTGCCCATTAGTCAAATAACTGAAGCTTAAAGTAATTTCTTTTGCTTTAGTGCACTTTTCCAGATACAGCAGCTTTGATAAAGGAAGGTATTGACAAGGTCTTGACAAAATCACCTGGACTTAAGTTGCAGCTGTGAGACTGTGGAAGGACTACTTGTTCTCTCTGCCTCAGCTTCCTCCATAGGTAGAAGAGGGAAAGCACTACTTCTTTGTTTCAGAAACATTAACACAGTAAGTTCATCCATGTTTGTGATGCACTCATATACCCAGGTAATGTCTGTGAGAAGTTCACCAGTCAGTAAGCATCAAACTGTCTCACTCCAAGTAAAACATCCTGAAATAGCAGACAACTTAAAAGATTTAAGAACAAATTCTTCTTTGTGGATGAACTGATGAACTTAACATCTGGAAAATACCTTCTTTACACACTACCTTAGTGCCCATCCCAGTTAGGCACTGAAGTCCTCACTTTAGCTTACATTTCATTTTGAAGAAAAGCAAATGCTTAACTCATCCACTGTATGGAGTCCTAGTTTCCTGTGGCTGGGAAGAAGTCTAGATGACAAATATATAAGGTGATAACAGTACTCTGTGGTATGACACCACGACACAGTAATAACTGTCTTAGGCTATACTGTACAGTAAGGGGACATATTTAAAGGGGCTGCATTTCCACTGAGGACACGAACATTGCTGATTTTGCAATGAAGCATTTTTGGGAAGCCCCTGACTCCACAATACTTCAAAACTGAACAGATCCTCTATACGTTTTCTCTTCTTTTCCAAAGCCCCATTATAAGGTCATCACTTAAAGTAATATATAGCATATAATGGACCAAGAGTTTGATGGAGTAAAGTAAATCTGTATTTGATTGGAGAGAGTTTCCATACACTGGAGTACAGACCACTTTGGCAACAGCCTTTCTTCCTTTCTACTGTGTGTGAAGTGAAAACGTAAAAAAATAAAATATTGCATACATTGATGCTGTAGAACATGAAGAAAATTCTCAGCAGGACTTCTCATACCTGCAGTAATAATAATAAGATACCTAAATAAAAATAAAACCATAAAAAATACAGTGGTCACATAGCTTTGGTGCCAGGGTTTAGAAAACTTTGAGAAACATGGAGGCAGAAGTCAAAAGTTTCATAACACTCATGTCATAGACACTTAGACATAACGAGCAGGGCCTCTGGCATCAGCATATTGGCAGTGAGCTGTAGTAAGTGGCCTGCACTTCACACTGCAAAATTACTGACTGCTCATATAGTGATGGACCAATATAAATTCAGTAGCTACCACAGCTACTGAAAACAGAAGGAAAAGAGGAAAACAGTGGCAGCACATTCCGAGTGCAGCAACACTATTTAAAATCTGTTCTTGGAATGCTTTTTTTAAGTAAATATGGAACTTGGAATTATTTACATTCTAATTAATTCCCTCAAAAATCCCTAATAAAGATCCTGTGCCTCATTTTCAGCTTTTTAAATCAGGATAATGCTGCATTTGGAAGAGATTTATTTAAATGAGGCCTCACCTGCAAGGCACCCTCTGAAGCTGGCACCTGGGAATAAGGGGAGAAGAAGAAAAATCCCTGCAAAACACCTCTTTCCTCCAAAAAGGCAAAGATGTCTTTAACCTAGCCAGACTTCAGATAAATAATTCAAGACCAAAAGTGCTCACCTAACAGCTTTCTCTATCTACAATTCCTTCTATAACTCAGTTTCAGGCACTAGGCAGCATTAAAAAATTCACAGGACCATATCATCACAAGTCCTCAATATACAAACAGCAAACGAGTAATTAGACATGAAGGAATGAATTTCAACATTTCTCTACACAAATAAAAGACAACCCAAAGCCAGTAACCACCAAGTCAGCCTCCTACGCCAGGTTCCCATTGTAGCAACCCATGTACAACTTACAGCAGGAGGCTGACTTGTTTCACAGCACTTAAGCTTCAACCATTACTTAATAGACCTTTGAACAAGCAATACAGACGGGATGGAGAGACAAGTGATTGTTGCATCTGCGCTACAACACACTTGCTCATTCCACCACTCTTCCCCTTCCTGCCACAGAAGCTGGAATGAAAACATTCCCCCTCAGCTGCACTGGTTGAACTGAAAATCCCTCGCTCTTCCTCATGAGAGGCACAAACAACCTACCCTCTGTGAGGAGTGAGAGATGACTTTGTATGTTAAGCATTGATGCAAAAAAGCACCTCAACATTAGGCGGCAGGAGCCCTGGACCACTGGTGCCACGGCAATAACAGCACGCACGGATGTCAAGTTTTTATTACATCGGGTGTGCTTTTATTTGCACTACTCTCAAAGTTATTCACTCCTGTGATAGCATACTGTTATTTTGTTAAACAGGCATTGCTGTCCAGAGCTGTAAAATGGACTCACTTGAAAGCAACCAAAAATTATGTACCTTTTAAGATGGGTCAAACAAGCACCTCAGCCTCAAACATAGGATAGAAATTGTGACAAGCAGTGTATTAAAGAAGGAACTTTATAGCTTGATTATTTTATGTAACAATGTAGAAGGACTCCTTTCTTCCAGTAACTGCCATTTGCTTATTTTTAAAGATAATAAAAGTGACATAATAAAACAAAACGCTTAAAAATTAAACCAAAGCCTTTTTTCTTTTTTTTTTTTTTTACTCAGATGTATAGAATGGTAAAGGAAAAATAATTTAAATCATTTCCTTAGTAATACAAGTAATATTTAAATAGATTTAATAGTCCTGCTCCAAACCAGTGAATTATGAGTTTAAAACCTATTAAAATGTAATGTTTTTTTCCTGAGCTGAGGGGAGAGAGATTTAAATCCACTGAATTTTAATATTTCAGCTTGAGCTGCAGGAGGTAGAGAAAGTCCAAATGAACTATTCCATCAGCACCATTCAAGCATGAACATTTTAATCAGTTTTACTTCCTTGGAGTTCTCCAACACAGTTTACGCTGTCATTCTGAAAGCACTTAACACAGAGGGTGTGAAAAACCACCAAGGCTTGTTATTGCCTTCACAATTGATGGCAAATAATTTTGCAGACTTCCCATCATTAAAATGTCACTGCTAAAAATTGAGGTTCAGCATTTCTTGTGCTAAACTGCATTTTCTTTGAACACCATCACATACCTGTTCTTAAGTTTTCGGTACATTTATCTCTCTCTATGTGATAAACAGGCACACAAGCAGTAGCCTCCACTACTGCCTTAGTACTCAATTGCAGTTGAAAACCGACTATTTTAAATAGAGAAAAAAAAAAAAAAAACAAAAAGACTCTGATAAAATTCCTACAAAATTACAATTTAATTCCCTGGTTTCCTTATTAAAATGTAACTACCTTCACACAGCATGTTCTGATGGTATGCTATAAGGGGTGCAAAAAAACCACCCCAGCAACAACAACAAAAAAAACAACCAAAATACCAAGCCCAAACATTTCAAGAGAGTTAGACGACTCAATTTAATATTACAGGAAATGAAAACATCATTCCTAATTAGAACATATTACTGATTTAAGGCTACAATTTGTGTGTTGTTCCAACAGCGTGATCTTGCAGATCATAATTTTAAAACACAGCAACTACGACACATGACAAGATCAACTGGATACATCACACAGCTTATCCCAATACACCCAACCTGCAAAGGAGTTCTGGATGTGTGCTATTAATTGCTCTGAGAAAGAAAGCTTATATTCTAAGAAAGAAAGCTTATATAGTGCCATACTGTCCATAGCAAACAACAGATGCAGAGCCTGGATGCCTGCAGATTCACAGCCCTCCTGCAGCACACCTATGATACCTAGCTGTAGTTTAGTTTTTCTCCCTGCTTTTCTCCAGAAGAAGATAAATGATATTTAACTTGTTTCAGCCCGTCAACAGTTTTAAACTGAACATGACCTGTGAAAGAAGTCATTATAACTGTGTTTCATTCCATTAAACACAACTAGTTTATTGTCAGGAGAACAAGCAGTCTCTCCGGGTTCCAGGCTCACTTCAGTATTTTGCATTTAAACTGCACGGATCAGTGATTTGGTTCATTTACCAATGAAGATAGAATAATATTGCAAAGTTAAAAGGTGCTTCATCAGATTCCATTAAATCAGAGCACATTCATACAAAAATGCATACATGTGAAACACAAAGAGAGATATGATTTGCATGCATTCGATTCTTTTCTTGTGCCATAGTCGGTTCCGGTAAAATCCCATTTTAAACTCAAATCCTGGGTTCTGTTTGAACCGATGGGGTTTACCATGACTGAAGTGAATTGAACAGCCCCCCCCAAAGCACAGAGAAACTTAAGATGCAGTTCTATTTCAAAAACTCAAATTTTGAGGTTTTGAGTATTTCACTGCTTCTGTCTTCATCTGATACACAGCTCAACACGTAACTAAAAGATATATTTTTAAAAATTGTAGAGAGCAAATGAACTTCAGAAGCTTTTAAAATATCACAGGGTTAAAAGAATAACTCTGTCAGACTTATCAAACAGCAAAATAATACAAGACAACATAATTAGAGATACAGAAAAGCCATGATTTCTAATTACATTCTTTGTTTTATTTTCATTGGTATTCAGTTTGCAAAGAATGACAAGTTTTTTTCAGTCCCATGCTACATTTTCAGATTTTAAATCTCCTAACTGCAGGAATAATATTATTGTAGGTATTCACACAACTAGAGCTTAACCTTTTTTGATAACTTGCTAGCCTATTTATTCCATTTATTTTCATGACTCTCAAAGACTGTATTACATTACTTCTCTTTAAACCCGATGAACACAAAATTTTCAGTCCATATTGTTCCTGTTTCTCTAAAGCTAAAGTGAGGGCCACGTACCATTTCCTAAGTCAACATAAAACAGGAGAGTGAAAAAAGGCAGCAGAGCAAGGTAAAAATCAGTATTGTGAGGGAGGTGAGAGCTGTCCTATTTTAATGCACAAAACAAAAATTCAGACATTATGAAAATTTGAAGCAACAGAATTTTAATTTACTTGAATAGATAAATTCAGACAGCAACAAACAAAACAGAAAATTTACTCCTGTCTGGTGGGGTAACAACAACAGAAGTTACTGCCAGGCTATGAGACAAGTATCTAGTGTGTTTGTGTTTATTCCATGTGGTTTAGTGGTTCATGAAAGCAGGATAAACTTAAATAACGAATGCAATAGCCAGTATCAATAACATCACATACTTTACATCAATCAACTTATTCTTTACTAGAAGGCAAATTGCTTTTTGTAGTCTCCCTCATACATACAAAGGTGAATGGCAACAATGTATACAAGTAGACTGTGAAATATTCATACACGTGTGCGCACATCCCCACAAACACACCACAGTATGTGCATGTACATCCACACGCTCCATACACACATGCAGCACACAGATATAAAAACTTCTATAACAAAGAAGCCGACCCTTAGCTACTTACTTTATGCAAAGAATGTTAATAGAAGGCAATATTGTTGGTTAGGTAATGAAAACTAATTGGGAAATTATTCATCTCCCACTCTCCTCACTGGAGCGTAAAAGACGTACAACAAATGTTATTCATGATTCTACATGACTCGCTCTGATTCACCCCGTTCTTTCTAACGGGCACTTCAGAGAAAATAAAGGTTACTCTTTTCCATTTATATCTTCTAATTGACTACCAATGTTTTCTTGTGGTCAGAGGGATACAAAATAGTTAGAAACAGCCTATTAAAAACAAGCTACAATCAGACCACTGCTCTACACTACCATCAGCAATGATCAGAGAGTCCTGATTTCCTTGTTAAAAGACAGAGCATAATTGAAGCAATATCTTCACTTTAGATTGATTATTCGGCGACCCTTATCCACATCTTCACTCAGCAATTTGAATTTTAATGAAAGTAAATGGAATAATTAGCATTTCAAAGTGTGTTTGATACACTGAATAAAAAAAAGGGAAAGACTTTTATGTATAATCTATACACAAAAGAAAAAGCATTTGGGAGGGCGCAGAAGATGGGAAGTACAGTTGTAGTGTCTTCATTAGAATAACTTAAACAACTGCTTGCACCAGCTGCATAATTATACATGTGAATAATGTGCTATTAAGCTATGACTTCTCACCTTTATTTTATGTAGTGCAAACAGCCACAGCTTTCATTGTTATGCCTTTCCTCTCCAGTTGTAAAATGTAAACACTGTGGCTGCCCACATCCATAAAACCTGCTATACAAGGCTCATACCACTAAGAGTACAGCTTTGAGAAGAGGGGCTCCACACAGATGGAAGACTTTAAATAACTGCCAGCAGGGCGCCTACAACCACACTGGTGATGAGTCTCTTTGTTGCCAATTTTGGGTTGCTTGTTGGGTTTTTATACCTTTTTTTAAAAGTAACAGCTATTTTTTAATGCAAAAATAACAAGTGCAGTCAGTGAATATTTGTAGTCTTGAGCTATCTACCACCCAGAAAAGTATGTGGGCAGCAGGGATGGGAAAAACCCTCCTAAAGCATACTGTGTGATACAAAGGGTCTCTTACGGTGGCAGCAGAAGCAAACTGGTAGGCAGTATGCAACTGAAGCAATGTTACTTTAAAAGGACAACAGAAAACAAACACTGACCCAGCTCTGGGGAGCGGATACAACATAAAGATTAATTACCCTGTTAATCTTCTCAACACCAGCACAAGCGGAAGTTCTCATGTAGTAACCACCTTTTAGGAAGATAAGCTACTGAACTGCCCATGACTTTTGCCCACCTGATAGAAACGAGTTCATACAAGAGAGAAAGGAAGAGAAAAGCTATTTACAAGCAGCATTAGAGCTAAAATGGAAAGACCACATACCCCAATGATTGCATTCAGTTCTGCCATGGTCACTTGCTTGGCACGCTCCACAGCCTGCACCACTTGTTGCTGGTGCTATAAATGAAGATCAGAAACAGAACAAAATTATTTATTTTATAAATTATTAAGTACAGATGCTTCCTTTTGTCTTTTTTCCTTGCTTTTCAAACACACACAGGGCTTGAAAATAACGGTTCTCTAAAAGACAGTCACATTCTGTGTTGATCTGCCAGAGTATCAGGTAAGGGGAGGGGTTTTTTTGTGTCATTACTTGCTAGGAATTACATCTTTGCTCCCCAAAGAGCTATTTCACAGCCTGGCTAAACAGGGAACTGTCCGTCTTTTGTTCATCACCACAGCATGCTCTTGAGTTTGTACGCCAATGAAAAATGCAAGCCACTTTCCTTACAGCCAAGGAAACTTTTTGACTGAAAAAGAAAGGTATGTGTTTTCAACAAGTGCATGGCAGCCACGTCACTGAAGGATATACAGATTCTTCTAGGTACATTTCAAAGCAGCTCAACCGTAAGAAAGAAATTTAAAATGCCATTCACAATTCTGTCAAATATGTGAAAGAGAACTAATTATTTCAATCCCCAACACGTAAATTTTAATAGCTTTAAAAAGTCCATCAAAAACACATGGTCTAATTAACAACACAGTTTACAAGCTTCAGTGGTTATATTATCTCAGTTTGAGTGATACTGTATTCCTCCAGTAAATGCAAAATTGCTGTATGCTGAAAACTGATTGGTACTTATTTGAAAACATCAACTACAAATAAAATAAGCTCCAAATCCTGCAAGCAGAACCATGCCTGTTCAGAGCTCCACCAGTGGCAAATTCATCTACAGAGGCAGCCTCACAGGATCATGATCACACACAACAAATTGGTGCCAGGCGGGGGTCAGGGAGAACCGCAAGTTGGTTGTGGGATTTGCACCCAGAGTGAGTCATCTTTGATTTATGGTCTCAGGTTGAACAGGCAGAGAAGTGAGCTCTTGCCTATCACAAGAAGTGCTGAACAATGAAACATCAGCCCTGCATCAAAACCAACATCTAGCTGTCCTTGGGCACAAAGTCTAAAGAAAGGTCTGAGTCTGTTAAAGCCTCCATTTTGTCCCCTATAGCTGTGTATACAGACAGAGCAGAGTCATGGTATTGAACATGTAGCAACGCCTTCCATGTGTCCTTACCAGGGGCAGAAAGCTGCACAAAATAAGGCAGGGACCCAAACCCTCAAAACTTCCTCCAACACAGAGTTGGTGAAGAGCATCACAAAGACTTCCCCGACAGCATCCTGAACCCCGCAGGAAAAGAGGGCTATAAGGAAGAGCCCTGCTACCTCGGGGGTTCAGCAGCCTCAGAGCTGCTGGTTCTTACCACAATGCACAAACAAAAATGTCATTTTCATTTATAAACTCTCTCCCATAGAAGCCTTAAGGGTAAGGAACATCAAGTTTAAAAATCTACCCATAACTAAGACATGCAGACCTCAACCAAGAAAAATGGATAAATGCAAATAATGAAGGAGGTAATTTAGAAATGCTCCTGGAGGAAGAAAATGGCTTTAAGGTTTGTTTGTTTTTAAGTAAAGAAGAATTAAATAAAGGAAATGCTGGCAGAGTAAATAACATACTGCTGCAAACAGAATCACAGCAGTCCCCTTTACAGTTTTGTAAAGCTACAGTACTAACGTAAACCAAATCTTTCAGTTATAAGCAGACAATGTAAAAGACAAAAAGCAGGACAAACACAAGTGAATGTGTTCTTGGCATTCAGAAAACAGACAAAAACTTGGTGGTATATCACCATCACAGTTAACCAGTAAAAAAGGAAATTACAATACTCAAGCCTCAAGTTCCTGACAATGTGTTATCACCTCCGGGTCATCCTAAGTTAAGAACAGGTACAGCTTTCATTGATTATCTTGGTGAAAGCATGGTGACATGTGGCTCTGTATGGAAACAGGGAGGTCATAGAAATGATGCCACCATTTTCTGGTGGAATTCAACCACAGCAAAAATGAGTAACAGCATTTTTGATCAAGCCATTAAAAAAAAAAAAAAAAAAAAAAGGTTTTAATATTACTTTTAAAAGAAACATTCACTGAGAAATTTTGAGAAATTTTGAGAAATTTACAGTCGTCTTTGCTTTCCTACCATTTCCTAGGCTATGCTTTTTGCACTGAGGTAAAGAAAACGACCTTGCTCTTGATTTGTATATATGAGCATTCAATTCCAACACTGATTTACTTAAATCCTGTTCAAAGGGCCATGAGCTGAAGACTAAAAATCTTCTGAGGGACCAATAATAAGCCAGCCAAAGTTACTGGAGAAATTGCCCCAGTATTCATCCGGGTTTTAGAAAAGTCAACTCCCCACGAGTTTGAATGCTTCCTTTTCCTTTACAGCAAACATGCAAAGAATGGCCCTAATGAGTATTTGGGAAAAAAACACTGTTTTGCTCCCAGGCAAAGGGAAGTGAAGGTAGAGGGGTAGAGTACCAGAATCTCCCTTTAAGATTACTGTTGGGAAGCACTGTAAGACAGAAATTCCCTAAGCATCCACAAAGGCATCCTTCATTGATTCTAATAGGTTTGGGATCAAGCCTTCACAGAGAGGAGAAAACCCACGGGCCTTGTAATGCTGAACTGAAATTAGGTACGGTAGAGACAATTAAAACTAGCGTATTGCTAGCTGCTTTTACATTGATTTAATCTTCAGTGGCATAGTACACAAAAGGCCCAAAATAGATGGTCTGTAATTAGTCTCTCCATCATTTCCATCTCGCCACAGCAACTGAGCAGCTTCCTGCTCAGCTCCCCAAAACCCCATAGGGTAGCCCCAAGGCTACCTCAAGTCACAGGCACAAACCCCACACTCCAGTGGATGCAGACATGGGGAAGCAGAGTCATCCTGTGGTGAGGAAGAGCCCACTGGCTGCCCTCTGGCCTTTCTGAACCCAAGGCAGGCGAGGGGGCTCCACATTACCAACCCCAACTCCAGTAACGGGTGAAGGACCTAAAGACAGACGGCTCCAGTGCCTACTTGCCCCATCCATAACAAGCAGCATTATGTTAATACCAAGCAGTACACATTAGCCTACCCATCAAGTGATCACGTAGTGATTTACAGCCTAGTGAAAACACTAAGAACAACAACAACAAAAAAAAAGGAATCAAAGGGTTATTTTTTCCCCCCAACCAAATATAGACACAGGGTTGTAGCTTTCACACACATTTTATGCTAGCCTTCTTCTGTGCACACAAGCAAATGACAGACCCATTTTCTTCAGTTATGGGAAAATAGTATTTTGTATTGCATTTAACAGGCCAGAGCAATGAACCCAATACCCTGCCCCACCTGCCAGGCAGACTAGTATCATTTCTGCTTTTTAACTTCTTCCCTGTCTCTTCTCTTCACCCCTTTTTGCCTTCTGTAATGAGCATTGTGTCTGCACTTGCCTTGTGTTGGAAAATTACCTCCTCTCAGTCTCACGGTGAGTAGCAACAAGAGAGACCACAAGCAGGATTAGGCTTTTTCACTATCACATCTCACCTCACTGTCCTGCCACCTAGCCCTAGCTCCTGCACAGGCACTGCAGCATGGTGGAAAATACCTGTGCTTTCAATACCGTGTCAGAGCTCCCTATAACTAGGAACCATCCTGACAGCAACCGAGTGAATGAAATTCCCCTTGGTGTACACACACAGATGCTGGTGTTAAAAACACCTAATTCCAGTCTGCTCCAGCCCAGCCAACAACAACAATCCAAATCAAAACTCACCGACCAATTTACTCTGCAGACGCAAGCGGGCTCTGCTATGTTTTATTCATATTATTTTGTTGTTGTATTATCTATTTAGAGAGAATACAGACATGGTCTTCTGTAAGAACTTCAGCAGTGCCATTCTGAAAAGCTTGGTCTAGATACAGCATACAGAGACGAGGCCACGCCAAAAACTTGCGGGAACTGGAGTGCAAATGCACATTTAACTGTGGAGATCAGCACACGCTTACAAAACTAAAAGGAACCAGCAGGCTCACTGCACCTAGGCACCATAACTCAGAGATGATATAACCACTTTGTAAAAATGTAGGAACATGACTAGCAATATATGCATAAATTGCTAAAAAAAATGCCTTTCCTGGTGGAAGGATTACACATATCTAATAGCTTCCTTGTACTTACTTTTCAGCTCTAGTCTGGGGCAAGTTTAAGATGGGGGAAAATAATTTTGTCTTCTTAGCCCCTCACATCTCTATCATCAACTACTTCCTTTTGAACAGCACATAAGGACTCCTGCTCTGCTTCTATATAATGCATCTCACACTCTTAATCCAAATTTACTGACCGTTAGAAGCACATCCAAGGAATGTATTATTACAGAGAAGAGCATACGGCCCCTATCTATCCTGTAACACAAAAACCATCATCTAATATTAAAGTGAAAGGAAAAGACTGCACACAGCTTTTCCTTTTTTAGGTTCGTTTGTGCGCATGCATGCCAGTGTGTGGCATTTTATTGCACTTAGAAACATAGAATTGTTTTGGTTGGAAGACACCCTTAAGTCCATCAAGTCTAACCATTAACCTAACAGTTCCAAGTCCACTGCTAAACTAAGTGCCTATGCCATGTCCACAGCTACAGGTCTTTCAAACACTCCTAAGTATATTTGACCATCTTATCATGCATGGAGAACTGTAGATGCCTATTACAGAGTAATCCTTCTAGCTCGTTATTAGCTAGTTCACTGGCAGTTAGAAGAGAAAGTGCACCTTCTGAAGAAGTTTATTAGAGCCTCCTCCAGCTTACATAATGCTTCCATGGAGGCTGACGAAGGACAATATGGTGAACGTTTGTCTGGTTTCTCAAGCAGTTTTGCAGGTTGTGCTGAGCTCCAGGTTGTCACAGCTGCATTGTTAGCTGTCAATCAGCAAACTTGTGTGTGTCTCATGAATATAAACACAGTCAATATTTACTCAACAGAAGGCAACCATGATATAGAGGTATCTCCAGCCACACTGAACAAATACCACTATGCAGTACATGAGGTCATTCAGCACTTGCTAGCCCACAGAGTCCCACAATGATAGTCACAGGTTGTAGCCAGCCACACACACCACTTTGACCAGACAGGAACCAGCCCCAAAGCTGGTTGAAAGCCACAGGGTTGTGCAAGTGTCATACTGTGCTGCAGCTGGTAAATTCAGTGGAGAAGCAGCCTAAATTAGCAGAAGCATGATCTAAGGCTATAGACCCAAAATGAATTCCATCTTACTGGTAAGATCGTTTGGTGATGTGAACATGAAATTATCTGTTCCAGCTGCAGCAGATCAAAACTATATTAACTGAGCTGTAACAATCTCCCAAGTATTTACCTATGAACTTGCAGGCACCCCCTTCACCTTATGCAAGAGGAACTACTCAAGCACACTGGTATCTCACATCACAGGGAGGTGGAAAATGACTGTCGCAACACAGGAAGCCTGCAACCCACAGCAAAAACTGAACATGCATCATCCCTGAGGTCCATCTCATGCCTCAACCACAAAGTCACTCCTTTTCAAAATGGGAAGCTTGTTATCTCTTTGTGCTGTTTTTTTCAGTCTGCCTAAGTCAGAGCCAATGTAAATACAAGGTACCACTTGACTACATGTTTAGGCAGGTTAGAATCTTTATTTTCAATATATGCTTAGATGATTGTACAGTACAGTAAAACTGACTAGAGTCTGGAGAACTTCCGGAATACTTTACTGCTTTGCCCCTGAAATAAAGCATGCACCAGTACGAAGAAGGGTGATGTATTATAATTACATCCTTTTCATGAGATCTCTAGTGATTTTGGCCACGTTTTCTTACTTCTAAGTGAGTTATCACAAGCCATTGATTCCTTCAAAGTTAACAAGCAATAAGACAAGTTAACCTGGTGCTATTATGAGGCAATAATGTTGCCATCAGTGCATATAACCACTGTATTTTGTTCATTTTTCCCTCAGGCATGATACAAAGGAGCCTGATTGCATTTTTCAGCCACTATTCCACAATTAGACTGCATGCAAAATGCATAAACAGCAAAAACACGCTGCAATTCAATTCTCTATTAACCTAGAAGAAATAAAGAGGCTTCCGCTAAGACACTCACTTTTTAAAGACACAAATTAGGTGGAAACCAAGACTAGTGGAATACTCAAATCAGTTCTCTTTTGCCTCATTAGCATATGCCAATATAAACTGATTTAAGCAAGTGTTTCTACTAAGACAGGTCAAACAATTTCCAAGATTTTCCTAACCCCAATATGAAAACTATCACTTTCAGTGGCACTGTCAGAACACATAAGAAAAAATGTTTGTGCTTCCCCTCTCAATCCCTCTCTGCTCTCTAATTTTGCTAGGTAAACTAAAAAGCAGACTTGCCTCCACACAAGACAGAACATCTACACTGACTTTTTGCAAGTGCTGCCTTTTGTATTTGTCAATGCATGTAAAAACAATGAAGTTGTGAACTTTTTTTGACCTCTCTATCTCCTCTGTAGCCCAAAGAGCTTTCACATCGTGCAACATGCACAGAAGAGCTGTAAGATTTGGTAAACCAGACATGCAAACAGGTGAAGGAAACTTTATGGGTCACAGATTTAAAAAGCGGAGGCTCCCTAGCACAGAAGCCGTATGAGAGCCATTTTCAGATCTAAAACTGTTTAACTGAAAGCTCTGATCTAAAGCCTAACAAAGTAAACAGCAGTCAGTAAGCACATCTATGCTGGCACGCTTAAGCCCTCACTGGGTAGTACACCCATGACAGAAGTGGGACAACATTTTCTAAATTTACAATCAGGATCGTGTCAGTTGTCTACCTACACAGTTCTTACAACCAGTGCATTAATACAAGCTACTGCAATGGCCAAGTCCAGAGTTACTATAAAATTCCTCTCCATGCCTAGGTTTGATGGCTAGTGGTTGCTGGCTCATAGCAGGCAGGGTCTTAAAATGTACCAACATCAACATTCAGGAGAATGACTTCAGGGTGATTTAGCTCCAGGGTCAGGAGAGCACAATGCATATGGAGCACACAAAAAGGAGGGCACTCATGCTCACCTAAGTGGGATGCCACTAACATCAAAGCTCAAAAGCCTACTACTTTTTTTTTTTTTCTTTCCTCAATTCCACATTAGCGTATAGAGGAGTTGGAGGCTAGGATTTCCAAAATCAAAGTCCAAAATCTGTCAGTCACTGTTAATCAAACACATCTTTCTTCAAATGTATTCTAAGCTCATGTAATCCCTCTGCTTGTCTTAACTGGCAAAAAACACCTACTCCAAGAAAGCACATGGGGTGGAAGCAGAGCATGCAGAACAGTGTGACTTACTTGTGTATAGTGATAATATTTTGTTTAGCATTTCAGCTGAAAACAGCAGTACCAGTACCTGCAGCTGTATACCGGTACTAAGTTTCTAAGCGTGGTATCATACTCGAGAGAAGATGTCTCTGTTGTGGAAGTGCTGATGCCATGTATATTCCAAGATTGTAGCTTTGCCTGCCAAGTATTCACCCCTGCCTTTGTTTCAAAATCATGTCATTTTAGTGCTAACTTTAGCATGAGTATGAATCACCTTTATACCTTGTCTTTATATGCTGTGTTATTCCTGCACAGAAAATAAAACCTCCTAACTGGATGTATAGAAATTCTGTAGCAGTCAAAGTACAAAATCAACAGCTACTTATTTTAGATCCATGCAGGACTTGAATTCTGGTCCCCCAGCGATGTAACTAGATCATTACACATCATTTAGTTTCCACAAATCCATCTTATAAGCAGAGAGTACAGCAGCGCTCATGAACATTGTCAGGTTCTAGTTTTGATAGCGTTATTCTCATTTCAAACACACAGACACACACGTGCTGGGCATTAGCTGAATGCTAACAGCGAGCACACAACCTCCCATTTCCAGCAGCTCTCTTGAAAAGCAATGGCACTTTATGGAACAACTGAAAAGGTGGGAGAAAGAGTCACAGCATGTTCTCAGGCATGATCTCTTATGGATGCAATGCATAGAAATCCACCTTTCAGCTTTGACTTTTTGGCTACTGTTGCTACTGGAATGAAACCATGCATTAAATACGTGGTTAAATGCCAGCCTGTGTCAGCACACCCCAGTCTCCAGCTTCTTTCCTCCAGTGGGGTGGGCAAGGGAGGCTGCCATTAAACTTAAGGTCTCCTTTCATGAACCACACATTCATTGTACTCCGCACAAGCCTATCGCTCCAAGGCTCCCTTGCTAGCTCCCATCAACTCCCCCAAATCCCAGTGTCCCTCAAAGTATCTACACTGCACTCAAGATAATACCAGCAAATCATAATTTGGAGAAAATTAGTGCTTAGAGAAATTAGCTCACAGTGAGTTTCAATCTTCTGTCTATATTCCCCAAATACACAGAAAACATAAAAGGATTTATGGTAATAAGTAATCTAGGATGTAGAGAGAAAAAAGCTGCATTTCTATGCCCACTGTGTTGAACATCACTAGTTGGTATATCAAAATAGAAGTTTCTGACTAATTCTAATGCCTGCTGCCAAGACTGTAGTACAGATCATGTCTTTCTAGCATTTTTGCAAGTTAACTTCTGATTTCAGACCAACGAAGTCATAATTGAAGGAAAAACTACAACTAACTTGACAGCAAAACATTTAAACAACTAAAATTTTGCTTAGCACATTACACCACATTCCATTTCATAAATAAATTCAAATAATATAATGGTGAAGATAATTAAGTTACAGTGATAACAGCACAGTGGAAAGTCATCTGCAAGCACCAAGAGATTCATAAAGAAACAGCCTCACCACAAAGTCCGACTTTGTAATAGATACGATGAGGCAACCGTTCAGATTAGCACCAGTACAAATGATACCTACCTCTTGGGACAGGAAGGGAATGACTTGTGCACATATAGCGTTCAGCCTCTTGACAATTTCTGCCTGCAAGTGACAAGAAGAAATAAGTTCAATTATATAAATCCTCAGATGCGATGGTCACCCATGAACATAAAAGATACATTTGTTGGGTTTTTTAATCTCTAGCCATCCTCTGAACCTGAACAGATTATCAAAATAACAAAAGCATATGGACATCAATTCAACAATACCTAGGAAGCTATTAATTTCTGGTGATGAAGTTTTCCTTAAAAAACACGGTTTAGAACAGACACAAAGAAAAGTTAATTCTGATTATGCAATCAAGGGCATTTAAAAAGTCTTCAGAACAAAAAGCCATCCAAAAAATACTGTGTATCAAACTAAACTCTCATCTAAGAGGCACAAAATAAAAAAAAAAAAAAGGATCATTTAAAATTACAACAATGCCACTGTAAGCGAAGGGAACAAATAAACCAATTACTTCTTGCACATCATCAGAAAATTAGCAACACAGTATACAACTTCACTGACAATCATTCTACCACATATTTTAGAAGGGGATACTGTAGTCTTGTATCATATTTATGCCGCTGTCATTACTAGTAGGTAATTTCACTTGCAATTGTGATCAGAAATGAAAAATACACAATGTTTTATTTCCATCCTGTAGGCCAATTCTTATTCTGTGTATTTAATCTGCAAATCTCAGCAGAGGAGATCAGGAGATAACACAAGAATTACAGCTTCAGAAGCAGACTATTTAAATCTACACAGACTTTCTTACAATAAATCGTAACTTTCTTGTAATAAATTGTAACCAGGGTCAGTTCCTCATTATACAGTAGGGAAAAATGCTCTTTCTCTCGCAAAGACACTAACTGTATGACAAAGACATACAAATTTGTGAAACCTAGTCTTCCTTCTCTTAACAGCAACCCTTCCTGCGTTTTTGCTATGCTGTTCTCTAAATAGACGAGAACCTATAGGACAGAAAGGCTCAGAATGAGCAGCAAAAAAGCCAGAATCACTTAGAAAATAAATCTGGGTCCAGGGAATATTACAGTTACACAGCTGCACAACCAGAAGAAATGGTACACTAGAGGTAAGGGCGCATGTGAAACTAACTCTGCCCCCTTGTGCATACTGTGATACACTCGACTTAACAGACACTACTTCGCAATTCTTTCATTTCTCTGAAATCCATCTAAACTCCAGTAGACTACTTACACAGCAATTTCTGTGTTACTTTGTCCCAGTATCTTCCCCCTGGTCTTTACTGTCCATGCATGTCCTCATTTTGTCCCACTTACGCACTTTAAAACCTTTTTTACACCTTTTCTGTCTATTCGGTAGCACTGGTACCTTAAAGGACACTTAGGTTCTTTTTGCTGCAAAGCTAAATTACCTGCTAATTCCAAAGGTCTGTATGTGCCTATATCAGATATCCCAGAATGTAAAACTTAAATACCCCTTTAAATAAATGGTGTTCACTATCCTAGTTGACAGAGATTTATGAACTGCTTGTTAACAGAGCAGTACAGAGAAAGACAAGATGCGTGCATGTAAGCCTCAGCCAGAGAGGCTGCACTATCCAATACGGCATTATATGAGAAATGATATTTGATTAAGGAATTGCAGATCGTGATAGAATGCACAGATCCACAGTACCTATGTTGTGTTCAAGCACCATTAATCTAGCCATTTCCAAATTCTGGGTCCCAGCCACTTTGCCTTTTTTTTATTTAAAGGAATCTCCTGATTGCTGCTACATATACAGCCCTTTGAGGCTTTTCCACATGTAAAGAAAACTCCAAAATGCCGCCATCATGGCTTGAGCTGAAACCTCTCTGACCTGCCATTTAACATACATGTCTGCCTTAGCAAAAAATAAAGGCACACAATGCTTTCCTCCACTGCAAAACAACTTCTCCTACTCATCTTTAAAATTCCTGTTGCATGCTTTCCCAACTCCTGTGCAGCTCCTCGGGGGAGCCTTTGCCTTGGCTGTGCTCAGCAGAAGATCACTCTCCTACCACAGCTATATTCATTGGACACCTCTACCGCACTGTTTAGAAACTAAGAATAAAACCAGCTTGAAGTGCCATGCAAGAGCCCAGAGTGTAATTTTAAAAGGTTTCTAGATTCATAGATTTTAAGGCCAAAAGGGAATGTTACAATTGTCTTATCTGACCTCCTAAGTAGCACAGGCTGTAAAACTTTACTGACTTCTCCATCAAACCTGTAAATTCTAGTTCAGCTAGAATGTAGCTCAGTCAACAAAAATAATTTTGTTTAACTTACCTTGAGGCATTTCTTCTCAATTAAGGTACTTAACCCCTGTCACTCAATTATGATATTTTTTTCTTTTGATCACTTCCCTCCCCACTCCCCAACAGAAGAAGTATGTCTCTCTTCTACTGCTCTCCTGGCTAAAAGTAGTTGAAACATATTTACTCAGTATTTATTCAGAAATTCGGCCCCCACAGATTCTGAGCCTAGGAACTGTTAAACTATAAAGCATCTTCCAAGAAGCTGCAAGTAACTGAAAACAGGTGACTGAGTATGAACAGTTACACAACCGTAATAAGTGCAGAACAGTGGGTCTTTTCATGCTGTATGCAGGAAAGTGAGCTGCTGGAGACAGCACCCAGCTCAGTCTATGGAGGAGAAAAATGATCTCACCAACAGCTTCAAGGGGTGGTGAGACGTTCCCCAGCAGCATTTCTCAGCGAGGCAAGGGGCCCACTAGGCCCATCACAGCAAAGCAGAGAAGCCCTTGCTATGCCAAAGCAAGTGTTCACACCATATCCTTATTAAAACAGCCTTCACTTCCTTTAACAGTGGGCATCCCCAGTTGCATGTGTGTGTGTAGTTATGCTTTATCACCCTCAACACCTGGGAGGCAAAGGAAACAGCCCCACTGAGCAACAGGCAACCACATGACAGAGACACGAGCTAGCCACCTTTGAAGACCCACAGGCAGCAGGAATTCATAAAGGAAAACACTGTGTATATGCAGAAATGATAGGAAAGACCCCCAAAATCTGAAACCAGACACTGTCACATAGTAAATACAAAGTACCCCCTGCGTTGACACTACAACTTTTTCTGCAATTAACTGTACAGGATAACACCACAACAAAAAATTTGTTGTGTATTTTTTTGTTTACTGGAAAACATACAAGGGAAGAAGATAGCTGCCTGATGCTTGCTAGAGTGGGTTTCTTGCAACACCCCCCGAAAACTTGAAAGCGTAGGTACCGATGATGCAAGTTAGCACCTCAGTAGACCTACTCCTACTGTCACTGCGGGTGGGGGGGCATAAGGTACAAAGTCAGACACAGAACAGGACATGAGTCTATGTCACATTTCGACACTCATACTGATTTTTAAAACCCTACATCTGAAAACCAGTTTAGGATCTTCTTTTTTCTCTTAGACACCAGGTCAATGCGTTTCTCATGATCAGCCTAATTGGCAGGAGAAGGAAGAAGTATGATTTCATAAAATCAGGCAGCCAATTCCTCACATGGAAAGCCAAAGTTGCCTCGGAAACACGGCTGCATCTGCGGTCATCTAATTTTGCCTCTTTTGTCCCATGGGACCAGGTTTTAGAGAGGCATCATTTATTTACAGGCCTTTCCACTGGACTTCAGTTATAGGCCAGTAATACTGTGGACACGCACACTTCTAATGGCCTACGTTTTGAAACCAAGTCTAATCTGACGGTGCTGCACCCAAACTCCTTTTCCAGCATAGCCATTAAAGGATGTAGGTTATTGCTGTTGTCACCATTGATATTTGTCATTGTAATGTAATTAGGGCCCTAAAATGATGCATTACAGCCTTTGGCACAGCTTCTATTAAAATCTTTTCTTCTGCTCACTGAACTGCGACCTGCTTTCTGATGAATAACAGACAGACAGCTTTAGGGTGAGGAGCAGATTCATCAAAGAAGTATTTTTCAGCCCTGGAAATAAAATAAATAAATAAATAAATAAATAACAGAGGGCAACGTAAGAAGAAAAGCACAATGAAGCAGGGGGGACAGGAGGATGGGAAGCACACAGCATATTTGAATTCCGTCTGACCACTTGAAATTCTGATTGCATCTGATGAGTCTTTCTTAGGACAATATATTCCCAGCCTGTGAATCACATGGTTAATCAGGGCTCTAATCTGCTATCCATCAGCCTATGCCAGCACTGTAACTTCCAATCAAATTTATAGGTTATGTGGGTCACGCATCCCTGAACAACTACATTCACGGATATCCCATTTAAACCAGCACAGATTCTGAAATGCTGTTGTTAGGGTTACTGAATGTTACAATACTATTCAAAGCTTTATGAAAGCTCCTGATAAACAGCTGCTAAATTATTGCCTGTGGATACAGCGTGATGCTCTGAAATAGCATTAATGATCCAATAAAAGGGTGATTGTTCATGCCAAAATATAAAAAGGATAGCTTTTCCTGCCATAGTTTGTCAAATATGTTAACAAACACCGACACTTCTATTACTTCTTCCCCTGAACACAAAAGATGTTTGGTTTTGCATAAAAACACAACAGCATGGAGCCAGAAAAGATGAGGGAGAGGCAAGCAGGGAAGGCTTGGTCTGGAATTGTCTTTTTATTCATCTAATTAAGCTTGTATTGTTTGCATCCTTTAGGAGACACCTACAAAAGACACTATTTAACAGTTTTAAGCTTTTTTCTTAGCCACATGCATAGAATCTTTTTTAAAGGTTAAGTATTTATTAACTACAATTTTAATAACTTTTTCATTTTGTTATGTCTATAAAGAGACAATAATAAAATAACTGTACCAGGATTCCAGTAAAGGAATGAAGACCCATATCAGTTAAGAGTCCCTTGACATTACTGCAGTGATACAACCCAAGTGCAACAGCTTACGTCACCAACTCAGACAACAAAACCTTTTTGACCAAAGCCAATGGTTAAATGGTATTTAATTGCCTACATATGACTAAAAGCCTGACCTGAGTTCACAAGCACCAGCAAAGCGTCCTGAAACATGTTCAGAAGGTAAGTGTGTAGGCAAGATGACACCTGAGTCCTGCAAGGTAACCCAGTCCCTACAGGGCAGCCAGAAAACCTAGTCCTTGGGGTATAGCCACAGCTCTGCAGCTACCAGTCGTATGTGGGGGGGACCATCTGACAGACCATTAGCCTCCTAAATCCTTTTGAGGATGGCAACGTGGGGGTTTAATTCAATTTACCCTTGCTGCACACAGTAAAATACGGGAGTCTGCTTAAGTGCTTTGGTAAGTATTTCAGCGTATGTCCGAGTGCTGATGGGGCCTAAAAGAGATGCAAGAGTCATGTAAATTCCAGACATTAAAATACTCAGAAATGTTCTAATACACAGGGATTTCAGAATCAATTTGTTGCTTAAAAAACTCCATTTGCATTCTTTTTTGGCAGAAGGAAAAAAGGAGAGCTGGGATTTTATTTATAGTATATAAACTTCAGGAAAATATTTCCACTATATTTCACAAAGTTCTATAGTTATTACAATTATAAAAAATTGCTGGTAAAGAATTACCACTGGAGGCTGTAGGTCTGTCAGTGGAATGGAAACAAAACTACTATATGTGTATTGTTGAAATAAAACAGAATAATAAAACACTATTGGGAAACCCATTTCAGCAGCCAGTAGGAAAAAGAATATATGCAATTACACTTTCAGAAAAATAATCTGAAACAACTGTTATTTCAGGTTTAATTTGTTCTACACAATGCAGCCTTTGCCAAAAAGATCCATCTAGTTTATTAAGTGCTTACCAAGAACACATGCAGACACTCATAATATCTAAACAAGCATTTCACAAATTAGTGAAAACAAAAAACATTATTACACTGGATGAGACATAGCACAATTCTGAATAAAGCAAGCAAAAAAGCTAATCTTAGTATTTCACAGAAAATTAACTCTTCTTTCATAAAGAAGAATGTGTTTTGTTTTAATCACAGACTGTTGTCTGGAAGTGCTTATTCCAGTTCTACAGAACTGGAGGAAATACTGCAAGCTCTGAATGTAAAATTTCTCATCAGCTCTAAAGGAATGGTGTTTGGACATGGAGGCACAAAGAGTTTAGTCTTCTAGTCAAAGAGAGTAGAGGGAAAAGTTCTCTGGTGAGAAGGATACTAAACAGAAAACTTCACTAAGCCAATTTGTCAAGTGCGGGAGATTTGAGTAAGGCATGTACGAGTTGAACGCAAGTGGGACCACCAGACTCTGCTGGACTATCACGAGTACATTCTCCACCTCAGTTTCCTATCAAGTTTCATTACAAACATCCCAGCTAGGCTCACAAAGTACTGTAAACTTGATATTTACCCTTCGTTAAGTTAATTTAGGTTCTTATTTTGCACAAAATACTGCAGACAGCAACATAAGCAATAAATTGGAGTGGCAGAATTTTCAAAATCAATTTTCTAACATACATCCTGATCCGTGGGCTGCTGAAGTGAACTGATAAAACATGGCTTTTATTTAATGTCTCAAGAACCATGTGGAGCTCAACTGAGCAAGAAAAGATATGTATTGAATCATTCATGATTTAGACAATAAAAAGCAAGTCAAGTAAGGTGACTTACAAACATGCTTCAAACCTGTCACTTAAATAAGTTGATGTTTTTTCTTAATATCTACTTCTACCAGCAAGTAGGGGAATAGAAATTCACAGCCTGGACATACCCATAGTCCTTCAATTGTTCAGACTGCCACCAGGTAGGCAAGCTGCATCCTTCCCTACCCTGCCACAAGCACCTGCAGAGCACCCAGAAAGAAGGCTGCAAGTGAAACTTGAAATGGCATAGATAGGCTCCAATTTCCCTTCCCGAAAGGCAGCAGGAAACATTTGCTGAAAAAGCATACGGAACCCAGTAAGAAGAGGACACTGGCAAGGGAGGTGTTGTCTCCATCAGTAGAGCTTTGAAGCCTTTATAAAGTACTATCCCTTCATCTATCAGAAAGCCTCAGCAACCCACAGTTCTTTGTGATGTACGGCCTCATAACATAAGGACCAGAGAAGCTTCTACCACTCTCCACCAACAGAAGGAATCTGACTTCACGATTTAAAAAAAAAAACAAAAAAAAAAACCCAAACAACAAAACTTTTTATTAAGCTTACAAACCTGTGGCATCACACTTAAGGTAGCTTCAGCACTGAGTTCATTCTTTTACATCTGTCTCCTAGCTACAACAAGGGCAAAATTTCCCATTTTCATTTTTACCCTAAAAGCTGAAACACAGCAGCATATGCAGTCACCACTCCCCTACCACTCGGAGATCCTTCCCCTCACACATCCCTCCAGAGTCTGACCAGTTCTTCTGTACCTACTGGAAATGGCACAAGCCAGTCTGAGCCTGTCCTTACAACTATATGCATACAGTGGCTTTAGCAAGCAATTTAACTGGATGCAGAAAGTCCCTTATTTATTTACATCACGAGTTCATACTCTGTTTCCCAGGGACAGAAGAAAAAATGTAATCAGAAATACTGAAGATCAGTAGTTTCAATGTGTACATCATGAAAATTAATTAAAAAATAAACAAAAAAAAAAAAAAAAAAAAAAAAAAAAAAAAAAACACAACCCAAAAAAAACA